>OY744483.1:63923820-64418423 GCA_963556165.1 Tipula helvola
TCTCCAATTTCGTCATATTAAAGTCACAAAAAATACTTATTTCGTTATAACATTTCGACATTTTTATTCAAAGGTTCATTATTTCCATAATTGGTTCTGTGATAATCTATTTTGAATAGAGTGCGAGTTCGAAAATTTCTAGTTGGAACATACAACTTCAAGTTCAATAACAAGTACGAACTTGAAATGCGCCAATTAAGTAAATTAGAATTAGTAGCTTCAGCGTGCTTACGACGAATTTTAAGAAGAACAATTTTCAAGGATTTACATCATTCAACAAATGGAGGTAAACTCCTAATATTTTCCCACAACAGTAATCGGTTGACAAACCAAACTGTTTTCCTTGCATAAAAAATTAGAAAAGATTTTTGTACTGACTAAATTCTACTTATGTGATCCGTATGCCGAGGAGTCCATACGTATGATGCATATTCGAGCTGTGCGATGCATTACATTTTTTCATGGTACTTTTTAGGAATCCTAACATAGAGTTGGCTTTAGTACCAATCAAGTCGAAATGACGATTAAATGATAAGGTAGATAAAAATGTAACTCCAAGATTCTTTATTTGCGTTTTTAAGATGCGATGTTGAACGTGTAAAAGTTATAATTTTGCACTTTGTTACATTTAAATATAACAAATTTTACTGGCACCAAACATTAAACGCATCCACATCCTATTGTAACTCATCTGCGCCAGATAGATTTCGAATAGAGGAAAATATTTTTATGTCATCAGCAGATATGAGACAACGGGAAAATTTTATACATTTCGTGATATCATTTAAAAATAATATGAAAATAAGCGGACCGAGATGTGAGCCCTGAGGTACCCCAGAATGTACAATACATAAATTGGATCAGATAAACTATTATTAATTTTTACACGCTGAATCCGCCCAGTAAGGTATGACTCAAGCCATTTGATCAAATTAGCATTAATACCAAGTAATTTTAATTTTTACAGAACGACAAAGTGATGAAACGCCTTACTAAAGTCGGTATAAATAACATCAAGTTGAGCATTGCCTTCAACCACCTCTATTGCACGTTTCGTAAATTCTACTAAGTTTGATACAGAAGAATTACCGAAAGTAATGAAATAACTCGGTAGTTAGAAACTTCACTTCAATTTCCTTTCCGATTTTCAGACAATCGGAAAAACACCTTTGAAAAGTGAACTATTAAATAAAATCGACAAAGGCTGAGCCATTTCATTACAGTATTGTTTAAGAAAATTTGAAGAAATACCATCTGGGCCACATCCATTTAATGATATCATCTGAAGATATGTGAGGAGTATACAAGCAAGTATTGGCACAACTGCCTTCATCAGTTTCATACTCATCAATATCAGTTCATTTATAAACATTTTAAAATTTTGAAAAAACGAAGTAAATAAGTTTACAAGATCATCCCAGTTATATCATTGAACGACATTTTTGACGGAAACCCAAAAGTTTTTCTATTGGAGTCAACGAAATTCCAGAATGATTTTGGATTTGATACCATATTAGTTTGAAGGCAATACAATTTTTGTATGCATTACAATGTAAACTATCGAACTGTTTCGATAAATCTAAAAATGATAACCTGTCGTCAGCACTCTTGAAGAACTTCCACCTTCGATATAATTTTTTTTACGGTTTCGAAGATTTATTAGGTCGTTGTTAAACCACGGATGATTGATTATTGAGATTAACCTTTTTAACAGAAATTGGGACAAACCTGTCGAATCCAATGAGTCAAATATCATAGAATATTTGCACAACACGGTTAATATCCACCAACGAAAAGCACGAATCCCAGTCAACCGATTTGAAATAAGGAATCAGACTATCATTATCAGCACGCCTAAAATCTAAAATTTAAATTGAATTACAATAATTTTTTGGACATAATTGCTCCGAATTACCAGTTAAAATAATTTAATGAGATGGAAAACTTCGATCCCCAAAAATGTTTAATTGTCATAATTGCTCTGGGCTGACAAATCCAGAGGCAGTATACTCGAATTATTTTGAACCGAAACAAACTTAATTGCAAGTTCCGGTATATGATAGCGTGTACATAATCTATGTTGACAAAATAAATATTTTAGACAAGCATTTAAATTCCAATTCGATTTATACAGTTTTTTACAATTTGCATAAATATGACGTGTGCGCGTAAATGCATAATTAACTTAAATATTTTAAGTTCACTTTCAAATCCGGTTCGATCAGCACCACCGTTAGCTTCTACTATCTTATCGTCATCACATCCAGTTAATACATCCCCTCGAAGCTCAGTACTAAATATTTATTATCATGACGCGAGCAGTCTACGCTCTAAATTGAGGAATTTATATCGTTGACATGGCTGACATCTAATGTTAAGACTGAAGAATATTTTCCGACATCATACATTGTCCATCGTCGAGACAGGCATCATCTGGAAGACACGTATGAGAAAGGTGGAAGTGTGCTAATCGCTGTTGCGGATAAATTGTTATCAGTATCTTTATCATTGACGGATTGCGATTTGAACATAATTGCAGTACGAATCGAATATCACTCGTTTTCACTAATTGTTGTGTCACATATGTATACCATATTCCGTGCGATTCTAACGTTGGAGTGTATGATAAATTCATTGATAATATCAAGTCCAGCATAGCACCCATTTTGCAACGATCGTTTATGTATATTTGGTGATTTCAATTTACGTATATTTGGTGATTTAAATGTTAATTCGCTTCGAGTTGATGATTTTTTAACTCCGTTGAACTTGAATGCGAATTATGATAACTTCATGACCGGATTACTTTCTATGAGTCTCAAACAATGTGTGGACGTTAAGAACAATTGTGGGAATGTTTTGGACCTGGTATTTTTGCCGTTTGATCAAGAAGTTATTGTCGATACGTGTGACGATTCAGCAGGATCGTCCCGCATATACCATTTTCCATTAAAAGTGTCACTGCCTTTTATGGTATGTGAAATTGTTAAGGATGAGTTGATTGTTGAAAATTTTAATTTTAAAGTTGGGGGCTACGATTCCTAAATTTAAATCCCCGCATCAGAAAAAGGAACCATGGCATAATAAACAGCTTATTAATCTGAAAAACCGTAAAGACAAGGCTCATAAGAGATTTAAACGTTTCCCTACTTCTGATAGGAACGCTGTTTTTAAATCGTTGAGAAATAAATTCCTAATATATAACAATTACATTTTGAAGATTGAACTGAACATAAAAGGTAGACGTGATAGCTTCTTATAATTCGTTGATTCTAAAAGAAAATCAAGGGATATCCGTTTACTATGTTTTTGGATGTTCGGGTGGGTCATAATTTGAAAGATAATTGTAACTTGTTCGCCGACTTTTTTGAGAGTGTTTATGGAAAGAAACCAGCAACGACAGATTCAATGTCGAGCTATTGACCAGTGGCTGATAAAAAAATGTCCTTGAAATTGGAAGTTAATACCATTTTGAATAAACTACTCTCGCTCGATACTAATCAAAGTGCAGGTTTCGATTCCATCCCCCCGCCCCCTTGGTTCTTAGGATGACATCCCATGCTGTCGCCTTTCCAATAACCGTTCAATTTAACAAAAGTCTTCAGCAAGGATACTTTCCGAACCTTTGGAGTAGCCTTTGCCATAGCATTTTTGAGGTTACATTTTGGGTCAACTTCCGAAATACATCCGAAATAACGCAGAATCGAACATCGTTAATTTAATAAAAATCATGAGATTCAGCATAATTAGCACTAAATGCAAAATTAATCTGAACGAACCAAAAAAAAAGTGATCAGGAAAGATACCTATGGCGCTTAAGGTATTTTGTGGATGGGCGGCGGATTGTTTCCACAAACCAATTAAAATACCCCTTTATGATCAAATGTTTTGTATCAATTGGTAAAAGTGACCTTATCGAAGCCAACTAGAGCAGAAATATAACCTGAGTTAAATGGAACGAAAGTTGGCACAACGATGATAATTATTAAACTCTCAATTCTTAAAAATTTTCAAAACTTCAATTGCTAGTAATTGCAAGACCGCTTAATTGGTTAACAACAGTTTATTTATATAGCTTGGATATAGTGAAGGAATTTGACTAACATTTTATATGAAAACTCAATAGACTGCCGAAGAAATTGCGAGATGATGTATGATTATTACTAAAAGTTATTGCTAAACCTAATTCAGTAATTACCCTTAGTAGGAGTAAAAGGAGGAATCCCTTTTCACTTCAATTTTAGAAATTTTGAAATGCTTAGAATTCGTATCATTTCCATTTTCAGAATTTATTAACCTTCAACATTGTAAGAGTGCCTGAAATTCTATTAAACCAAATAAAATTTGATAGAATTTCTAAGATTTTTAATTCAAGAACTGTTTTTTGAATTTTGTGACCAATAAAATTATCAAAATTCTATGAAAAAATTTTAAGAAACAAAATACACGAATTCTTTTGGAAAAGAGGCAAGGAATCTACCGTAAATTATATTCATTATATTGACATGGAACATTTAGTTGGATGTGGCATATCAATCGCAGATGAACCTCGCACAATCCTTATGGCTGACACTTAACTAAAGTAGAGTTCAGGCAATGCTGATCAAAAGATTCAAAGGGCACCCAAAAATCATCCTTGTGATTTCTAAAATTCACTAAAAGTTAATATACATTTTTATATCAACGATATCATGATGATTCATTCTCATTTTGAATACAACCTGATTGCACTCTACCAACGAAACTATTGGCCATAGGTTTGATTTTTAAGAAGTTCAGTTAAGAAAATAGCGTAATCATGATAGAATCCCAATTATGTCAAAAATAACGAATTTTATCTAAAAGAATCGTTAAGAAGTAACCTAGACTCATTCCAGTTGACCATTTCCGGTAAATTCATCAAACAACCAATTAAAAGTAACATTTCCCTTTTATATCTTGAATTTCATCGTTATCGTCAAATAAAAAGCACCGACAATCCATTTGACCGACTTCAAACCGTATATAAATCCATTTTGCAGATTTCCCATTTAAACATTCTTTGAGTTTCTAAGACTAATATGATTCAAGAGAATTTAAAAATCTCTTTGATTTAAATATTTCTCTACGAGTTTTCTAATTTTTAGTAGAATGAGCAACCAAGTACGATACTTCGACAGTGGTAAAATTCAAAAATTATTAATAGTTTAACATGTTTTGCGTATAATTCGACTACATGGTTGGTTTATGTCCGTGTAGGAAGCAATCAAGGGTAGAATTAGCAATTCAGTTCACATTTTTCGTAATCCTCATTTAGATCGAAACTGAAGTTGCAAAAGTTTTGATTTTCGCACTTCGTAAAAAATAATGATTTGGCTATGACCCAGAAGAATCGAATGTTTTAAATCTTTAGAATTATTTAAATTAACGAATTCTTAGAATTACTAGACTCACTGTAATAATAAAGAAAAGTATCTGGAAGACCATACATTACTGAAAAATAAGTTGCAAATCAAAGTGGTTTTAATCACTACACCTTTATAATTATTTTTTTAATTTAATAGAATATTTTAAGGTCAACTTTTGTTTTAAGATAAAGATTATATTATCTAACAAGATTTGGTACGATATTGAATGGCTAATATTAAATATTTTAATTTACTAAACCACCTTCGGTATTTTGGTCGCAGACTAAAACCCAAGAATAAAATTTAGATCACGGCCCTTCTATATGAGTTATACAAAATAATGTTGAAGTTGTTATCGTTTAGGTAAGATCATTTGATTACCTCAAAATCACCCTAAATTCAAATTGATAGGTTGACGTTGAATATTTTTATTTATACTAAACCACCTTGAATGGACATAATTTGCATTTTCATTTATTCTTGATTGGAAAAAACAGGTAGCCAATTTGAACAAAGGTGTTTTAGTATATCATGTAGAGAACCCCAAGGTAGAAAAATATACCGAACATTATGCATTTAATATGTATTATGTACATTTTATTTATTTAGCAAACACTTTACGTAGACTCGTGAAAAATTTATAAACCAGTCCCTAACTAATTTGATTTTGCTTTTTAAGAAATGGTTTGGGTAGTAAAAAATTCAAGCACATAATGTTTGGAGGATATTTGAATTAGCTACCGATGTGAGAGCTTTTGGTATGATAGGAAAAAGTAGACAACAACATCGAAGAGTACATCGTTTTTATTTCATATAACACACTGGTGATGCAGAAATTGATTTTAAAAGTAAGATTGATTTTAGCAAGTCGATGTGATTTTGAAAATTAGAAAACCAATTCGTGACTACCATCTTTAATGAAGGGGGCTTTAGTGTACTGAAATATACTGACATATCAACTTGGAAAAGTTAATGGTGTTGTGGCGCAAATTGAACTGTAGATTCCAACTTATATATCAAACACAATACACGACACATGACATTTTAACCTTCATGAAGTAAGGAAAGCAGAATTGTTAGCTTCATAACAAGGAACTAAAACGAAATATTAAAACGAAAGATATCGGTTCCACCTGGGTACTGATACAAGTAGAAGATTCAAAGATCAAGGAACACAATAGTGTATGTAGAGCATGGTAGCAGACGTACTGAATCAGTTCTTTCTTTGATAAAATAAATTTTCAAGTTCATATCGAGTTCACAAGTTTTAAATCAGTTTTCTCACCTCATAAACCACCCCAATCAATATGTTTTACTTTAATTACAACCAACTAACAATCCTTTAGTCAAATCAACACAATTCAAATTCACCTACTCAGCAAAGCCCACTCCAACAGAACATCCAAACGATTATAGTATGCAATTAGATTTTGAAGAACTCATGTTTCATAATTTTTGTTTAGCAAATTTTTTTAGTTCCAATTTTAGTGACAGTTTTATATTTGGCACAATCTTTATAATTCTATTCAATTTTACTTCAAATAATCGATTGAAATTCGATAAGCAATTGTATCGAACATAATTTTTCCGAGGAAGTTACATACATAGATGGCTTTATATGGAAAAGCTTCTTGTTAGTCTCAGCGAGGATACCGTCGGCTGATTAACTAGCCCATGTAAATACTGCTATTCCTATATCGCATTCGGGTCAAGATTAAGGAAATATTTGCAAGAGCGACGAATTAGCTTCTAAGATCTTTCATATAACGGTGCGATAATTAGGACATTTCCAACGAAAACATGCGGGTGCTAATATGTATTATGACGCGCAATTGAATCGCATGAAGTTTATCTGTAAAGTAAAGGGGCTTATGTTCCTTTTCAGTGTTGTTACCAAAAACTCACTGAAAATAAGGGGCTTAAACCAAAAAACCCAAATCCAATTTAATTCTCCAACCAATTAACCAAAAATCCACAAAATGAAATAGATTTTATCAATTCAAAAAAATGTTTTTTATCCTAAATATATCACAGAATCTAACAAATATTTAGAACGCTACTATTGATACTTTGCTATATAAGTAAATACAAACTTAACTTTCAATGAAAAAATTAGATTAGCCAAAAAAAAATTATTGATTTTTCATACTTAACCAATCCTACGCGTTTACTGAGTGTGTATCCCTGTGACTATACAAGTGTCATATTATTTATTGTGAACTTTCAAAATTAAATTAAAATGTTTTCGCTAATTTTATAATATGAATAAATAGTTAATTATAAATATAAAGTGATATGTGTTGGATTAATACATTTAAAACGATAATTGTACCATTTAATTGAAAGTATTTAAAGAATTTAGTTTTCTGTTTTTGTTAGTGATATGATAATACGGTACTCTGTTTGTGATTAAGGTTACAGGGATCCGAACCAGTCTACGGAAAGTGCATCGGTTTGTTGCGATGTGAAGTAAGCAGTCGAAATTGGAAAATTTGCAAAATAATTGAATTATATACTATATGTATATATTGTTAAGTGTTTGTGCTGTGCAAAGTGCATAATGCGTTTTTTTTAGTGAATCAACGTAAAATATGTGGCAGTTGAACGGATGCAGGATTAATCACGTTCAAAATGTAGATAACGGTACTGCTCAGGTACTCGTTTGGCAGGTAATCTGGTGTTGGATGTGTCATTGGATTTGTGTGTATGTGTATGTGTGCTAAAGATATTAAACAATAGAGAATTTTATTTTGACCTTTTGGGACCCTAAATGTATTACTCTTTGATTCTCCGTAGAGTTTTATTGTTTCATAAATTCTGGAATTTGAAAAAAAAGTAATTGGTGAACTTCTATACTTTTTCATATTTAAATCAAGGGAAAATAAACTTTTACTTTCCCGTATTAATTCCAGAATTCTCCAAAATTTACGATAAATAATTCAGATATTTATCTGTTGTTACCTTGCCGTCACAATTTTGTGTACTGTTAAACTAAGAATGTGCAAAGCTATCTTTCAATTGTCAGGAAACCTATTCGGAATGTAGTTGTATCTTGTTTCAAAACAAGATCGTTAAAAATATCTTTCCGAATATATAGTAAATTCTGACCTAGGCCAACAAAATTCAAAATTCTCTTGCATCTGCAGAAATTTAAATTCTAATTTAACATAAACATATTAAAAGTAATTTTTTGATCTTCTAGTAAAGATTTTTTTTTGATCAATCTAGTAAATAATGTTTTACAAAATCAGTTTGGAAACTGATCTGTATAATACCGTAAAATTTGTAGTTATTGATTTGTATTTTTTTGTAATTTGTACATTGCAAAATTATTTCTAGATTTAAGATTTTCTAAATTAATTCTGAAACCAAGAATATTATTTAAAATTAAAGATCTCAATTTCGAAATTTCATTTGAAATTTTGAATTAAACGGTTTGATTTTACAATATATCAGATTAGATAAATGTGTCAGTCAGAAGAGTCTTAATTAAATTTTGAAAATTTTTCATTTAGTAAATTTTGGGAAGCAGAATTTTTTCAAATACTGATACACTTATGTTCCACAAAATACGTTCGAAGATTCTGATTTGAAAATTATTCAAACTTTAGTTAGTACGATTCAATCAACGAAGATTACCACAAAATTTTATGGTGTTTTTGAAATGTATGAAAATTTTGTTATTCTGAGAAACTTTGAATTATCCATAAACATTCCTTGTTTTTAAATTGTACATAAAATTTCACAAACTTCAATTTTTTGAAACATTTCTGGAAGTTACAAAATTTCGGGAAATCACCAAATTGCTTTTGTTAGGTATCGAAATTTTTCATATTTTTGACAAAATTTTATTATTTTCCAAATACATTTTGAAAGATTTGGGATTTCTCGAAATTCTGGAATTTCATCAGATTTTTTAAAATTATAGTATTCTCTACAATTTTCTAGAAATTACTCAGGTATTTTTCTGTTATCGACTTTTTTGTAAAAATTTCGTGCTAAATTTTGAAATCGCAAAGCTAACTTTCAATTGTCAGGAAACCTATTCGGAGTTAAGTTGTATTCTATTGCCTTTGACACAGGTACATACTTTGATATTTTAAAAATTTTTTGAAAGCCTAGCAAAATTTTAAATTGATTTGCGTTTATGATCTATTTCTACGTAAAATCTTTAGTTAATTTCTTCTTTCTTTTAGTTTGTATTACATCCGCAATTATTTTTCTCAAAGCAGTTTATTAATATTGCAAAACTCTAAAATTTGTAAGATCTATCAAATAAATTCTGAAACCTAGAATATTGCTTCAATGTGAGGGTTCCTCTAAATACGCAAAAAGTTTCTGTGACAACTTCAACATTTGCAAAAATCTGGCAATTCCAGCAATACAAAACTGAAATTTTCAATCGAACTGTTTGATTTTATATCATATTAATAAGTCAGAAGAATCTTATTTAAATTTTAAAAATGTTCCATTCTAAAAGTTTCTGGCAGCAGGAATTTTTTGAAATACTAATATACTTTAAAATTAATAAAGTTTCAGCAGCAATATTTTGTAATATTTTGTAATACTTAAGAACAGAAGCGTTACAGAAAATTCTGTAATATTCTTGATCTCCGCAAATTATTCTAAGACCGAATCAGCTACAGTCAAAGATTATCAGTAAGCTCTCTGAGGTTTTAGAAATAATCGTATATGAAAATTCTGTTATTCGTTATTTTGAATTATCTCTAAATATTCTTTATTTTGTGATTTGTTAATATTTGCAAACTTCGGTTTATGTAAATTTATCAAAATTTCGATACCTTATCTGGAAATTTCCTAAAATTAATTTTTTGAAAACTTAGCCTAGTGATTTAAAATTTAAGTTATAATTTTGTCAAATTTTAATAATTATTGTGAAATTTTAGTCACTTTATAAAATAAAATAAAAAATAAAATTTTGCGAGGCAACTTATAAATTCTAATAAACTTCGATCAATGTGAAATCTCAAACATTAAAAATTACAAAATTTGGAAAAATCCCAGATACCAAATACTTGTCGACGGGAGTCTTACTTAGGCTTGGTCGTACATTCTGATCAATCAATCATTCAATAACCAATCCGAGGCGTTTATTACTTTCACAGCACCAAATGGAATATGCCTTTTAGTTAATGGATTTTAATGGAATTTTATATCTAAGTGATTAAGCCAATTCTATAAGATAATAGTTTCTAATATAAAATCAAATTATCCACGCTCTGAAGAATTGCTTGGGTCATTTCATTCAAGAAATGTCACGAACCACCACTAATGATATTATGGTTGGTACCATTAATCAAAAAAATGTTTCACCAATTTGTTTTACATACCCAATTCATATAGTTAGACACTACATCTCCAACTCCAAATGAAATTAGGTACTTAGGTAGCACGTTTATGAATGAATTTTAATAAAATTTTATATCTGAGATTTGAGATGTGAAGTCGATTCTTAACATAGCTTCTTATATACAATTGATAAATTCCCGCTAATCTGGGGTCGGATATCATAATTAGACCACGGCACAAATTCAAGAAATATTGAGGAACACTGCCAATGATGTTTTTGTCGATGTAAATCAAAAATTATATAAGCCAAATTTATTTGTACGTACTTAGCTAATACAGGCTATCTTCTCAGTCTCCAGCATCAAATGGAATAAGCACTAGTATATGTTTTCTATATCGGAAGTATTTTGTAGATCCTACAAATAGTCTTTATTATAAAACCTATTATATCATGGTCTGAAAAATTTTTGAGCCATAAGGTTGGGCTGCGGGATCAGAATTTTTTAAATAAAACATGGCCCAACGGCAAGAAATATTTCAGAACAGTACTCGTACTATTCATATTATGGTCGATACTATAAATCAAAAATTAGGTTTGAAAATTTTGATTTTCCTTATACAGCAAAAACCAGACAATTTTCTCCGCCTTCTGAACTTAATAATTTGTTGTAATACGTCGTTAGAATTTTGAGTTAGAGGTAGCTAAAATGTCTGCCACCAACCACCATATTGCTCTTGCCTGCAATAGTAGGAATATAGTCAAATTACCTTAAATGACTTGGTTTTTTGTTCGGTTATCGCGAATCTATCTCTTGTAGTGGGTCCGTGGTTAGTGAAAACAATAAATTAACGAGAAAATATTTATTTTCTTTTTCACAGGGTTTCGTGACGGTGTTTAATTGACGGTGCGTCTCCACAAGACTACCATTCAGTACTGTCAGCAAGGGTAGTCTTATACTTGACTTTGGCCCCATTATTTAATTTAAAATTCAACAGATCGATCAATTGACGCTTAATGTGTAGAAGTTGTGTATTTGGATAATGGAACTGTTATTTGCGGGTTTGTAGGCGGTCCAAATGTACGAGGGTGGATTGATATGTTTTTAGAACAACAAAAGCTGTAAAATTTGTATGACATTCTATTGAATAGTTTCTTAGTAAGAGTCCTATTTGTAAAGTCACTTTTGATTTTTTTTTAAATATGGGGAATATTGAACATGGTGCAGTGATTAAATATTTTCATTTAAAAGAAATCATCGATGAAATGAAAACAGTATTAGGAACATGCACCTTCAAATGCAATCGTTTATAATTGCGTAAATTAATTTAAACGTGGCCGCACATGAACAAATGATGCTGAACGTTCAGGAAGCCCTAAAGAGGTAACAATTCCAGAAATGGTAGAAAAAGCCTGTGAAATTATTATAAAAATCATCACAGATGAATATTATGCATCATTATTAATTAAGCATTTTCAATTAAAAAATTAAAGAAAAGCGGCCACATTTGAAGAAAGAAGCAAAAAGGGCTATACCATCATGACAATGCATTATCACATTCATCATGAAAATCACAGCAAAAATTGAATGAATTGGACTTCGAGTTGCTTCATCAACCGCCATATTCACCTGATCTAGCCCCTTGTGACTTTTCCAATTAAGAAATGAGCCGGTGGAAAGTGATTTGGGCCAAATGATGAAATCGTGGCTGAAACGAACGTTTGTTTTGAGGAGTTTGATAAATCGTATTTTAAAGAAGGTTTAATGAAATTGTAAAAACGTGGGAATAAGTGTATCAAGCTAAATGGAGGCTAAACCACCCTCTAAAAGACTATTTGAAAGCCCGTGAACAATCGATATAAGAGCGGTTGCTGGTTCAAATATCTGGTCAGCCATAGGAAGAAATTTATCGATAGATCATATCGCACGGAGGATTTGATAGCCTGCTCAAACCTTGGAAGTTTAAATGGTTGGTTGAAGCCATACTACAATTAATCTTAAATGGTAGGTGAAAGGGCCTTAAACGGTAGGTGAAAGGGGCAAAAAAAATTGATAATGTAGACATTGAAGGACAATCAGCGATTTAATTTTTCCTTTCATTTAAAAATCTTTACTGAGACCTGTATTTTGTGAACGTTTTATGTACAATTGATTATTTTTTTGTTCATCGATGCATGTTTAGTTAATTAAATGTTTGGTCAGCGGCGAGAATCAAATTAAAAAACTAAATTCTATTCATTGTTGTGAAATCGACAAGCTTTTCTATCCATGATGTTCTATTAATTTTAACCCAGGAAAATGGCAGTAAGGCATCATGGCACCTGAAAGGCATCTATAGACCTGAAGATGGTCTGAAAGGCATTTATAGACATGATTACTAAAGAATCAATTGAGTTATTAGCTACTAAATGATTCCCAAAAAGAGAAACAAAACTACTCTGCATCTAATGAGTGGCCTTTGTAACAACTAACATTTTACAAAGGGCTTATCTAAAAATTTGTCCGGATCATATGTTGTTTAATCATACATTTCCCTTTCAAAACAGAATCACAGAACTTTACTAAATTTTCACCAGGAATGTAGACCATTAACTCTCAAAAAAGCGTACTACATAGTATTATAATAGAACGTTGTTCACTAACTTTCATTTTTAATACTGATGTGATAAACACTATATCATTCGCTTTCCATTCAAAGATACTTCCGTCCCCAAAAATTATTTCCAAATAGTTATCATAGTTTAGGCTTAAGCTACTTTAGCCACCAGAAACAGTATTCCTTAATATGGTTAGGAACTAGTGGAATGTTTTAATCGATCAACTAAATTAAAGCTATTGTTTATTCGATGTGCCTATAGAGGCACTGAATATATACAATTTTTCCCACCATTCTCAATAGCTACTTGTTATTTTTCAAGGGGATCCAGATTTACTAAATACATATGTTAACTCCAGTAATCAGCACAAACACAGTCTTTGAATATTAAAAATAAATAAAGTAAAAATCAGGGCAATTTCTAAAAAGTTCATAAATTGTATCAAATTTGTAAAATCTTTCAAAACATTTACCACATTGTAAATCGACCGAAATAAAATCAATACATACAAAACGATAAGAATTTAACCTGCATTTTCATTGGTATTTTAACCAATTATCACATTTTTACACATTAACCCAATTTATCTTTCTTAATTTTACAACAATTGTTTTGTTTTGTTCAATTTCAGTTCATTGCATATTATTGATCAGTAAAGAAATCTTGACGAAAACGACACGAAGAAGTCGATCAACAAAACAAAAAACAACTTTCTTTTCTTCCTCACTCGATCGATCGATCGGTCAATGACCAAATATTATTCAATGAAAATTCAAATTTTAATCGCTTGCAATTTTTAAATAGTAAACTGATAAGGCAATCAGCTTACATTAACGAAATATTAGTCAAAAACGATCGTTTACTTTTATAATATATCCGCTTATGAAATTAACCATTTGTATAATTTTGTGCAATGAATTAGGTAACTTAAATATTCACAAAAGTGTCGAATTTGATTTCTGCAAATGTGCTCATGATCTTGACTTGTCGTATATTATCATCGAGACTCATCTATTTAAATGTTCCACTTTCACTGAAATGTTTACCATAAATTAGCATGATCACTTTTACAACAAATTCAATATTATTTAGCAAATTAACGAAACAAACATGGCATCATTTTTATTAGAGTAACCGAACCAAAATAATAGACGCAAAATATTCAAAAATCCATTTGGCTTTTTTTATATTGGTAATTTGTATTCAAATCTTAATATATACGCGGGTTCGTTGGAATTGGAAGAGCACAGTTTTCGTTTTCTCTGTATACAAACAAAAAACGTGCGCTTTTGTTTGAGACAATTACAAAATTTTTACTTGTTTCGAAATTTATTCGTTAGCATTTTTGTGTTTAATTATTGTAAAGGTGATTTGAGGCAGAAGTAAGGATTGCACATACTAATGGTCGACGTTTATGCTACATTATGTTAAAAATATTTTTTTATTACAATAAGAAATAAATTTGAGACGTCAAGGTTCTTTTAATAATCAATATGGTTTAACACGTTTGATTCAGAAAGCACAAATATTTTATTGATTCAGGCATTATATGTGTTTGTTCAATGACCATATCATTTTGCAACTTAGCACATAAAGGACGTGCTTTATTAAACTAATTAATGTTGTCATGGTAAGTTGAATATTGTCTTCGATATTTTATAGGGTGGCATTGGTTTTTTCATACTGCCGTTTTAATCGATAGTTCGACAGTTATACTGTTCAATTGTTGAATTCATTACAGTATTAAAAACCTCGGTGACTGAAATAGGGGATGCCGGACGTCGGAGTAGAGTTCGCAATACCAGAAAATTGTCTTAAGAATACCGGAATTTTGGTTAATATTAAAATGTTGAAGAACATTTCAACTATTGCGAACTATAGCAATAGCTTTACAGTTTATAAACTCAGCTATTATGCCCCAAACTAGTAAATTATTTTATCGGTGCTGGATCTTATTTCATTTTAACATACTTCTCAAATAAAATGTAAACATACTAAATATTTACCTAAAATCCCTTAATTATTTCGAAAAGAGAGGTAAAGTTGTATCATGGACAAAATATAAAGGAATCTTACATATTTAAACTCGACTCTAAAACAAACTGGTTATCACTTCAACCAAAAATCTCGTGAAAAAGCTCGTGGGTTTTCTGCGGTGTGCCAATTCTGCTACTTTAAAACTAAGAAATTTAAAAAATTATTCAAAACGAGTAGGACTCTTAAAAGATCAATGTCATTAAGAAATCAGGAATTTCAAATTTTTAATTTTCGATCTTTGACCACTTTAGTACTAAAATTTACAATTTTGTTTGTTTTCAAAAGCACAGAATTCCAAAACTTTTGTTCAAAAATGTAAAGTTCAATAAATAGTCATGAAATTCGAGCTTTCAAAGAGTTTTAAAATTAATATAAATTTCGTTAAAATGTTTAAATGTCATAATTGCAATTTGATATGAAACGATATTTAAATTTTAAACTAAAGGTTAACAAAATACGAAGAAATCAAATATTAATTTTAAATATTTAGAAATTCGTTTTGTAACAACTTTATTAACATTTACAAATTTGTATTTGACAAATTCCAAAACTTTGGTTCAAAAATGTAAACATAAATAAATCGTCTTTAAATTCGAGTTTTGGAAAATTAAAAATTTTTAAATTTAGAATTCAAATTTCCTCAATTATTAATAAATTTAAAAAAGTTTAGATTTGATAATTACAAATTGGTTTAAAAATTCAGTTTTTAATAAAAATTCAAAATCCAAATATTGTTTAAATGCGAGTGACCAAATGTGAATTTAGAAAAATTGCATCAACATTTCTAACTAAACTGACATTTAATGCATTCAAAACTTATAAAATTGAATAATTCTTCAACTTCAAATCTGTACTTGAGGGCTAAAATTTGCAGATTTGTTTTTTACATGTTAAATTAGGTTTTAAAAGCACAAAATTTCAAAACTTTGGTTCAAAAATGTAAATTTCAAAAAATAGTCATGAAATTTGAGTTTTCAAAAATTTTCAAAATATATAAATTTGCTCAACTATTAACAAAATTTAAAACGTTTAAATTTCCTAATTGCAATTTAATTTGAAACCATATTTAAATTTGAATCTAAAAAAAAAAAAAAAAATTAATTATTGAGTAATTTCATTTTAGGGCAGCAGTGACTGAACTTCATGGTTTTGGATTTCTTTCATTTTTGGTAGTAGTTAAAAAAATAAAAGATACCGTTATTTTATTTTTTTTTGATATAGGGTGTATATTGAGCACAGGATGGTCCAAAAGTTTTGCAGAAATGGTAAAAAACGCCATTTGGAGTAAACTTCAAAGCAATTTTATGAATTCCAAAATTTTTTTTTTGTATTTATTAGAGTAAATATCGAAATTATAAATTCTTATAAAAATTTCTTCGAACTGACATATAACGGTAAAATATTAAATGACTTGTTAAACTAAATTTCCCTGGTTTCAAAAAATTTTTTTTTTGCTCAAAATATAGCTTAACTAATCAACTATGCCATACTCAAATATAAATGTAGTGTAATTTTTTATTTTTAAACTACACAAATTCAAACATAGAGCATTCTCTCCTCATAGTACAATTTTCCATTTTTTCTCCTTTTTAATTTTGATAATTTAATAACGTAAGTAAACTAAGAACCGAAATTCGCATGAATCATGTTTTCCGCAAGTTTATGATTTCACTTCTTCGAAATTTACGACCATCTCAAAAACAAAAAAAAATTGACGAAAGGGTTAGACGGTTAGAAAAATTAAAATGTATGGTTCAATTTATAAATTTACTTTTAAATCTAATGTTCACTAATGATTTTTGAATTTGAAAATGATTTAGTTGTAAATTTATATTTTGTCTTGGGTTTAAAACAGTAATAACCGTTAGTTCCCTTTAGGCTATTTTTATTTTTAATCTACAGTAATTTAAATATTGATGAATCGTTTATTCTTGAAAGGGCTCATGTCCACTTTTTGTCAAAATTAGTATTATGACGGTTTTGTATCATAGACACGTACATACGTTTTATGACAAGTCGACATTGCCATATGGTTAATGGAACGGCACCTAAACGGCTAATGTCCAGGACATGTGCCCTTTAAACCCTCCCATTATATTTAAAAAGTAAAATATTATTGCGTTTTTACTTTATGCCATAATGCATATATCGGGTTTTCAAGAGTAATACCCTGGTCAAAATCGTAATATGTAACACGGTATTACGATTTGTAATGGCTTTTGGTATTGAAAAAAACTTGACCAAAATCTATCAGTATTTCCCCGTTCGAGGCCATAGTTTTCTACCTTGTGATCGTGTGTTTGGAGTAATCAAGAGAAATTTAAGGAAAATTGACAGAATTTATTTGCCAGAGGAATATGGGGCCCTGAACCCTGATCAAGTACACTACTAAAATGAATACAAATATTTTATCAAATAATGGTCAAATATTAAACTTTAAGAATTGGTGGCCTACTTTTTTCAGAAAGCAGGTAATTGCTGTTCAATCAAAAGGCAGAGAAGCAAAAAAAAATCAAATTTAAAGTTTCGTAATTTTCAAATTTTGAAATGACCAGCGACGGAAATTTGGAAGCCCGGAAATTTATTGATACATAGTTTGGAAAGTTTGACGTTTAAACTTCTACGGTTTAATACTACCGAGGTAAGATTACCTTCTTAAAGAGCGTTTGATACTGTAAACGTAATAAATATTTAAAAAAATATGTGACTTGCAAAAAGTCCTAAAGTACAAATTTGAAAAAGTGGACATGAGCCCTTTCAAGAATAAACGATTCGTTTATTATTGAAAGGGCGCATGTCCATGCTTTAAAAATGAGCATACCAGCTGAAATAATTGGCAAATAACCCCAAAATTCAGCCTAAAATTTCATAGCGACTCACATTTTCATCAACAAACTCAAATTCCCTCCTATACTTATTTTTGCTGACAATATAAAGTTTTTTTTATTTCCTGAATAATTTGAAAAAGTGGACATGAGCCCTTTCAAGAATAAACAATTCAATTAAATTTATGATTAAATTTTTTATCCCTTTGTTTCACATTGTAAACGTAACTCTGCATTATTTATTCCTAAAACTACCTGATATAAAAGAAAAGATTTCCCATTAGAATCAGAAAATTAAGAGGCGACTCCCAGGGTTTAGCCTATTACCAAATTAACGATGACTAATATCATATACCAAATTACATAAGGCTGTGCTCCAAAAGGAGGGTGATTGGAATAAAAACGGCAAATATTTGTGTATAGATTATGTAATTTTGGTTGTTTATACGAAATGGGCACTATGTTGCCAAACAAGAATTCCACCTTATACTATATAAGTAGTATTGTAGTTTTAATGCAAAACATTCTATAATCTTGTATCATTGAAGTGACAGTGGATAATAAATAAAATATTGTTTGAGAATGCCTGACCAAATTGTTTTTGATATTCTGTTCAAATTTTAACTTAAAGAAGTGCTTTAATAATAATTTTGATAATTTGAAGTGACAGTGAACAGCAAAAAAATATTGTTTGTGAATATATGACAAATTTGAATTACTACACAAGTACTACTGTGCTTATAATGCAAAACATTTTATATCCGTGTATCGTTGATGTGGCAGTGAATAAATTAGTGTAGTGATAGTTCTTAATGATGTCTTCAGTATATCATTGCTATAAACCATTTGTTGGTGCAAAGTGTAGTAATAAGTTGAGAGTTCTTAATGACTTCGTTAAAGAAAGATTTGTATATTTGAATCCAGCTCGAGAATTAAGCACTTTATTAAAACTGTACATTTGTACTACATGTTACTTAAAGCTAAAAAAAAATAAAATTGGATACAACTGAGTTGGAAACGAAGAAACGACCGAAAATCCGATAGCTGAAGGCACCTCAGCAGATTCTTATTTAGTAGATTCAGATTTAGTGAAAGTACAACAACTTGAATTAATTGAAAGTATCAACCAACATGTGCAACCTCATGTGATACAGCAATTCTCACTGGTAAAAAGAAAATTATCTGAGAAGACCGGATACCTCAAAAGAAAACCAAATTAACTTTTGACAGCGTATCAGAAAACGTTAAATTACGACGAGGAACCAACGTGCCCCGAAAAGGAAATGAATTTTATGAAGAGATTATGAATAACATCGAATACCAGTTTGATGAAGCAGGTTATGAAGATAAGAAGAAATTATTATTATTACTACCAAAGCAAAAGAAACATCAGGAAATTCAAGATTATTTTAAAGAAAATGCTACTCGTCAAATAATTAATCACTACAAGGAATTTCAAGGTCAAAAATGTACGTTTCCTTCAATAGCCAAAAGCAGTATCCCTAAAAATAAGGTATCAGACGCAACACAGATCTTAGAAGAAAACTTTTTTGAAGATGATGAAATAAGTCGAATGATATCGGGGAGGCAAGATGTTCTTCAGAATAATCAGAAGAGGTATTACTATGTTCTCTAAATGAGGCCTATATTGAATTCAAAATTCGTTACCCTGGAGAGATAATAGGATTTACAAAGTTTACACAATTACGCCCATACCACGATATAAAATTTGGAGGCGGCCAACATAATGTTTGTATTTGTCTTATGCACCAAAATATGAAGCTGATGATCGAAAGCACTATAGATGCAGTTAACTCCCGAGACAATATTCAATTCTGGTTTAAAGATTTAAAGGATTTAATTTCATTCGTTATGTGTGGTAATGAACAAATACAGGAATGTGCCATTACAATGTGTAAAGTTTGCTGTAACAATTTGGCAGAACTTGAAGATTTGTTGTGAAAATGCTTCAATAATAGTCAGGTGTCAAAAATTAAGTATAACCAATGGATTACCGCTAATAGATGCATACCTCGTCATTTTATGGCGAAAGAGTAATCAACATTTCTTAAACATAAAAAGGACTCTCTACAAGACGGTGAACTGCTTGAAAAATGTATTTCGCGGAAAATTAATCTTTTATCGTACAAGATTCAGTGCAAGGTTATCACTGGAATAATGCACAAGCCGCCATTCATCCGTTCGTTATTTATTATAAGGATCCTGAGAGCACTGCAGTGAAACATAAAACGTTCATTATTATTTCAAATTATATGGAACACGATAGCATCGCAGTACATCTATTCAAAACTAAAATGATTGAATTTTTAAGAGAAGAAATAATGTTGAACATCAAAAAGATTTTTCATATGTCAGACGGAACTAGAACACAATATAGAAATAGAAACAATTTAATTAATCTAAGTCATCATGAAGAAGATTTTAATACATATCGCATAATTCATAAAAAAGTTCGAAAATTGTAATTCCTGTATTCTTGAATTCGCTACTAATGGAATTTTTCGAGTACTAAGGGAATATTTCCGAATGGGTATAAGCTTAAGGTGAAAAAAATTTCCATATACGAAAATGCAATTATGACGTAGATTTTAGTTTACAATTTTTATTTTGTTAATAAAAAATCGGGGGAAGGAAATTTTGACAGACATCCATATGTGGAAAATTGGTGTGGAATTCGAGAATAGGGCCCCTGGTGGTTGTAGTAGTTAAGAACCCTTTGCGTTAACCCTTCCATTAATATTTTGACCATATTCTTTGGGCTTTTAACCTGTCACGATGAAGACGAGCCAAATTTTTCAACACTGTTCTACTAATTCAACACCATCATAATATTCATCAATGAATGCTAATTTGATAAACCGCTTTTGCAACCAGTTAAACAGTAGTTTTTCGAATTGTTGGAACAATTTGCTTTCGTGCTCTGGTTAACTGGAAGTTTAATATGTTTTGGTTATTTTGGGGCTAATACAGCAAAGAAAAAAATGTTTAGACATGGAGTGCGCCCGACTGTGGATCTGGCTATATGACTACAAACGGTATAGTAACTTTAAGTTCGATGAAGAATAATACGATGGCGTTGATTTATTTAGAAGTCATGTAAAGTATTTGCATTTATGATGACAGAATTCTATATATCACGCCAGAATACGCCATGTCACATATTCGAGATATTATGCCAGAATCCCAGTCATGTTAGAATTTGAATTTTTGATGCCAGAATTCGAATTATCATGTCAGAATCTGATAAATAATGTAAGAGTTAGTTTTGCAATATCAAAATTTGGATTTATGATGTCAGAACTCGATAAAGGTATTATGTCTGAATTTGATATGTCATGTCCGAATTTAAGTTTTTGATGTTAGAATTCAGTTCATCATGTCAGAATTCGATGTATCATGGCAGAATTCATTATGAAATTTCAGCGTTTGAAATTGTAATGTCACGTCAAAATTTGATTTTTTGATGCCAAAAATAGATCCTTCATATCAGGATTCGAAAAATTATAAGCGAATTCGATATGTCTTATCAAAATTTAAATCTTTAATGTCAAAATTCGATATTTCGTATCAGAATGTGAATTTTTGATGCCAGAATTTTGAGTTATCATGAAGAATTCTATACTTTATGTCTGAATTAGATATGCAATATCAGAATTTGTATTTATGATGTCAGAATTATATACACTATGCGAGAATCCGATATATCATGCCAGAAATCGACTTGTCACATATTCGAAATATTATGCCAGAATCCGATAAATTGTACCATTCGTTACTTCATGCCAGAATTCGATACGTCATGTTATAAATTAAATATTATCAGATGTCAAAATTCGATATATCATGATATCAACCCAGAATTCGATATGTCGTGTCAGAATTTGAATATATGATGTCAGAATTTGACATACCAAGGGAAAGCTCAATAAATAATTTTAGAATTCGATATGTCATATTAGAATTATTTCAAAATTCGATATAAATCAAGCCAGAATTTGATTTGTCCTGTCAAAATTAGAGTTAATGTTCTCTAAATTCGATATGTCTGAAATCAGAATTTGAATTTTTGGTGTCAGAATTTTGTATCTTATAGGCAGATACAAAACGAATAATCGCGAATTCTAAATTATTAAAGGATTCTGTCATTACACGATTTTCACAAAAACAGGAATATTTCGTTTTCAGAAAGCGATTTTTGACAATCGGGATAAATGAAAATCACGATCAATTTTGTGACTGTCTAAGGTATTATATCAAAATTATATAAATGATGAAAGAATTTAATTTGTCAAGCCAGAATTTGAGTTATTTATATCCAAATTAATTCGTTATGCCATTCCAGAATTTGAAACTTTGATACAATTTGATAAATCTGTCATGAAGCCTTCAAAATTTCGTAAATAATTTCAAAATTCGATATGTTATCTCAGAATTCGATAGGTAATATCAGAATTTCAAATTTTGGTTTTAGAATTCGATATCACAAGTCAAATTTTATAATGTCACATCGATATTTTAACGGACATATTCAGTCAAAATTCAACATGTTTTGTCAGAATTCGGAACGTCTTATCAGAATTTGATATATCATCTCAAGATTTCAGAATTCGATACATCATATACCATATCTCATATCAAAATTCGATAAATTACTTCACCGTTTGACTTTATGATGTCAGAATTCAATAATTCATAAAAGAGCTTGAGTATGGATGTCAAAATTCGAAAAATTATTTCGGTATTCGATAATCATACCAATTTGTATTCGAAAAAACATATTAGAATTCGATAATTCGTGGCAGAAATTAATTTTGTGAGAGCAGAATTTAAGTTATTGATGTCAAAATTCGATATATCGTGTCTAAATTTTATGTGTATTCCAGAATTTGTATTTTTATGACAGAATATGTTTGACAAGTTATTAGCTGACTCCGAATTTGAACTTACGTCAGAATTCGATATATCATTTTCTTAGAATTGTACAAAAAAAAAGTATTTCCTCGCCGGGTGCATATTACAACAAAACTTAAAGTTTTGTTTACTTTTCTTTATTAAAATACTAATAATAATTTTAACATACAATACCAACTTTTTATAGTTAGGTGGAGTTTGTACTCATTAGGATATAATTAAGCATGACGCTAAGTATTTTAAGACGAGTAGCTATACAAAAACTAATAAAGAATTATTTTGTATGCATTTCGTACGAAGTTTTCACAATTATTCACTAAAAATAATTAAATATAGTCAGTTTATTTAATTTACGGTATAGTTTTTTACGTTTTTCATACATAATGTATAAAATGGCCTTAAGTAAATTACACGGTTTTTACGTGTAAAAACTGTGTAAATTACATAGTTTAATTGACTCGCCCAACCGTGATCTAAAGGTGTCTCATAGTAATTTGATATTAAGATTTAAATACGAGCTTTCATAGACAAGCTTTAGCGATGATTTCATTAAAGCAATTCACAAATAATTTATCGATCAACAGAATTTGACAGAATTTAGATTTAGAAGCTTAATAGATATACATTTTTTGAAAATATTGACGATATTATTTACCATCGGCAAAGTATGGTAAATTTAGAAACTTAAATTTTAAATTACACGATAACCTAACATTTTGTCTTAAAGACATAATGGAATAATTTTTATAATTTGCCAGGCTTATTAAATGTAGAAAAATATATCCTAGAAAAGTTCTACGTTATCTAAAAATAAAAATGGAAAGGTCCGAAGAATGTTTCGTTTATTTCTATAGTTGAGAGTAGCCTTAAAATAAATCATTAAAAAGGAAAATCTTAAAAAAGAAAACATTTTTGTAACATGTAATTGGCACACCTACCATAAACTCATTTCAATATAAAATAAATTTGGTGGTACCGAAAAAAATACATGATGCCTTTCCAATTCGAATAATCTATATTTTGTTAAGTAAAAAAATATTTATCGCGTTGTATTTAGTTGTTTACCATTTATGGAATGCAATCGAATCATTAAAATTGGCCTAAAATTCGTTTTAATTTAAATCGCATAACGGTTATCAATACCTTATGATCAATAATTATTTTAATATATTACTGTTTGTATGTCTTTAAGTAATGTTTAATTAAAAATAAAACTGGTACACAGTAGAATATAATTATACGCAACACATGTCCGATCAGTGAACCAAAGCAATTTGTCTATTTATACGTGCGGATAAATCTTACACAAATTTAAAATTCCCAGGAAAATAAATGATCAAAGGGAGTTAGTTAATCGCAGTTTTGGTTAGTCTTTAGAATTTAAAATCGTAGATAAATCATTTATGTTGGTTTGATAGAATCGATCCAAACTGTGTACAAATAAGGAAATTAATCATTATGTGACGAGGTTTTTTTTTTATTTTGTTCTGCGGCAAGATACAAATAAATTATGTGAGGATTTGTTTCGATGTTAAATCGTGGTTTAAATAAAATATATTTATATACATATATAGCTAGACAGACAAGTTTAATTGAATAATTATGTATACAATTGTATAGTTGTTTTGTGAATAGGTGGTGTTGAAATACTTTTTTATACGTAATAAGAACGATATGTGTTTGCGGTAATTGTAAATTAAATGATCGCACGTAGCTTTTAATCACATAATAGAAAATTTAATATGTTGTGGATCTTGTATAAAACATCGGCGATTAAAATGTATGTAATATTATTCAAAACAAGCTTAAGCCAATATAAGCCAGATTAATCTTTATTAAATCATTGAAAAACTGGTATCTTGTTCTTATACTTTAAGATATTGGTTTTCAGTGGAAAGATCCATCTCATCTTCTAGCAAGTTTTGCGAATTTGAACAACATACTTATTAAAAACCACTGAAACTGTATTCTTAAAAAACAACAAACAAATAAGTAACAATGACAGCCAGAAAGGCATAGTATTTAGTATAGAGGATTGGTTACAATATTGTTACATTGTAGAGTTCGTGAACGCACTCCAAGGGTCATTACTTAAATAATATCACTGGCTTTCTCAAATGTTGAGACCCTTTACATAAATATCACAATTGATCACAACTATATAAGTCTCCTAACCCCAAGCCGCCAAATCACAGATTCACAATTAATTAAACCTTTTTTGAAACTCCGGCTTCTTGAACAGCAATTAATATCTCATGACCTTTCACATCACAGCATACTAACATCATTTAAGGGCATCCCATAGTAACTTGCTATTAAGATTCATGTGCGAGGTTTGATGCCATACTTACTCGCAAATAATACCCTAGACCTAAAGCAATTCACATATAATTTATCGATCAACATGCCATTGAAATTTAAATCAATAAAATTTCATAAAATAAACAATCGAGATTTAAAAGCTTACTCGATAATTTTTTTTGAAAATATTGACGATATTATTTGCCATCAGCAAAGTATTTTAGGTAAATTTGGAAATTTGATTTGCAAATTACACGGTAACCTATTTATAGTCTTAAAGTCATCTACGAAATTAATGTTCGAATTTGTGAACAAGAATATCTCCTAGTAATATTTTATATTATCTTGGAGCAACAAACCAATCTTTTACTACACACAATATTACACTTACTTAGGTAAACACATACGAGCACAGTCATGGCAAACAAAATCGAAGCACAATATTTAAAGCAATGCACAGCAGGTATCTTGATCGACCAACAAAAATCAACAGGCCTAACGGTACATATGACTAGCTTGCAGGAACCACTAGGAGGCACTATACGAGCAGCTTAACCAGTGAACCTCCAACAAGCATGTACCGTGGTTCAGGAAGAATAAAGTATTTAAACAAATCTAAATACAAAACCAAAATCATATAACAACTTTTCGAAAAGTTTATACAAAAAACGCAGAAAATCAGGGAAACCGGATATACATAGATAATATTAAACAGGAAACTAATTCAAAACCATATATGCCATATATAGCCTTTCGACGTCAAAAATGTACACCAAAACATTCACTAAACTGGAAAATATTAATAATCTTAAATTAAAAATTCTAATTGATACAGACGCTGATAAATCATATGTATATCAGTCCACAACTATCACATAACGATAATCCACTAACAATAAAAAACAATAATTTTTGACTTTTAACCTTTTTCTCTTTAAATTTCATCAACTATTTGTTGGAATAATTTGCACATACAAGAAGTTGTTTATACAACTAATTCACCCCAACCAGCACTGGTGGAAATTATTAACGAAGCACAGAGAATTCGAAAAAATTCAATTTCTTGTTTATACGTGTGTTGATCGTGCAGGTGATTAGGCCAATATCATATTTCCGCAGATGAAAGTATATGTATCCCATCAGCATTTTCGCTTCTCTACTTATTTAGCAACACAGCACAATTTTCAAAAGTATTATCTCTGTTTGCCGAGTATATACCTAGCCACAATATGAAAAAGTCTAGAGTCAATTCTTGTAACACCGTAAAACACGAAATAAACCTTCTTAATGAGAAGCCTCATTGCATAAAACAATAAAGGCACCCTGAGAACCAAAAACAGATAATCCGAGTAAGAATCACTTTTCATATGTGGTCTTCACCTATATGGATGGAATTGAAAAACTCAGATCCTAATGGAAGTAAAAAGTGGAAATTAGTCGTGAACTCCCGCCAACTAAACGCCCAAACCAATAAACCATAGACGATAAATACCAATTATTTTTCTATGTATAATAGATTTAGCTGCAGGCTTTCACCAAATTCAAATAAAGAAGTCAGATTTACCGAAAAAAGATATTTCTATACCTAACGGTCACTTCGAGTTCAATCAGATGCCATTTGGACTATGCCATATGGATGTCTATACAGCACCGGCCTGAAATAACGCCGCTAAACTTAAAAATCATAGTAGAAAAAATAAATGATAACATCAGATGGAGTTACATAGAACTCGAAAATTAAAAAAACAACAATTAAAAAATGCCACCACTCAACAGAAAATTAAATCGTTACTCGGTCTAAGAGAAGAAAGGAAATTCGGTTCTAAAGGAAATGTACTAGTGATTTACGCAGTTTACACAACGCCATCAAATGTACTTTATAAAATATATTTAAATGAATTAGGCGACTTTAAGTTACTAGGGTACATGGTTAGTCAGAAGCAGTGTAAGTTTCAATGTAATCAACTCGTTATTTATCCAATGCCAACTGAGCAACAAGTTATAATCAAATCAAATAAGTTGAAACTATCGTTAATATTCACAAAAAGTTTGATTAAATTGATTTTAATTAAAAAACAATAACTTTATTTACATACATAATTAAAGCAAATGCACTTTTTTGCAAACAGGAATATCACAAAATTATTGAGCATTCCCTCTTTGTCAATTTACATTCAACTACTACCAGGTAGTAGTGCTCGAAACATGTGTTTCAAATAAATTAACTTAATACTTGTCGTGAAAGTTTCTCAAACCAATAAATTATTATTAGTATGAATAATTTTGTTAAATTGCAGTATTTATAGTTAATAATTTGAAACTATCGTTGAAATCAAATATTAGTCGCAAGAAATTTTAGGATAACCCACAATAACGGTGGCATGAATTGGGGATGTTTCATTGCATAAAGATGAAATCGGAGTGTTGCATAAAGGAAAATTTTGATGTTGTGATAAAATTCTGGAATTGGTCACTAGGAAATCGAAATTGTTTATTAGCAAGAGAAAGTGTTTTATACTAACAACTTAATGACAACATTCCAACACACTAAGGTTTCACTAAAAAAATCGTTCTCACATATCTCACGTGATAGATGCAAAATATCTCACTAAAAAGGGAGATACTCTCACTGTTTTAGAGATGCGAAAAATTCATGTAATAAACTATTCGAGTATATAGAGATTTTTTGGTTTGAGCTTTCACTATTTATTTTACATTTCTGGATAAGATTAATAAAACAATCAAGCGCAATACAATATATAAACAAAAAATCCCGAAAACTATAAGTAAAACTAAAATATGTTACCTCTGGCACATACTAGTAAGACAATTTCATATTTTAGAATATCTCAAAAGTAGACCTTAACGTACTGAATATGCCTATTATGTCGACAGTTTTGCAATTTACTGCTGATATACTCGAAAATGAAATATCGCGATCAACTGAAAATTATCATCATTATAGGCCGGTACGCTGCTGAAGTGAAATGAAATTTTCAATATAAAATTGACACAAGCGAAAACGAAAATCAAAATTTCACCGCTGAATTTCACTTTGCGGTACGCAGTTTAGCTAGCGAAATGGGAGTTTTCGTATTAGAATACAGATATCATTATTTTATCTCTACACATTTTTCACTTCATTTTTATCTTTAAGAATGAAACATCATAAATTTCGTTTTATGTAAATTCAAAGAGATCACATTAGATTTGAAATATTCTAGTAGAATGTCCAGATCAAGCTTCATACTATTATGTATTGTCGAAGGGTCCTTTGTTTCATAAAATACTACAGTATTATCTGCGAAAATTCGAATTTGTTTATTAAAAGGTAATAGCGAGATATCATTAATAAATATCAGAAACAGCAACGGACCTAGAACACTGCCTTGTGGAACTCCACAATCACATTTAAGACATCACTGGTAGATCCGTTAATCATGACGTATTGTTCACGATTAGTTAAGTAACTATTAATCAACCTACTGGCTACTCCACGAAATCCATAACAGCACAATTTATCTAGAAGCAATTGGTGATCAACCGTGGCAAAAGCTTTCTTTAGATCAAGAAAGAGAGATCCAACATATTCTTTTCAGTACCCGCACCATCCCTGAAAGCATACTGATATGCAGAAAAAAAGTTTGAACTGAGTGAGTTTAGTATTTTCTCAATGATTTTGTCAAATACAGACAAAGTAGAAATAGGTCTGTAGTTAGAAGCAAGATCCTTATTACCATCTTCAAATACTGGCACAAATTTGACAATTGTTAGAATATGTATTGGGATAAATAATACCAATACCTATTGAGGGCTATTTCTAAATCGGATTTTGTGAATCAAATTTTTTGATAATATTGGACTATTGTTTGTTATGACGAGTTGGTTATGTAATTCGTTCACAAACGAGTTTAATGTAGAAATTTCTTTGTTTCATATCTATACACACGTCATGTGAGATGTCTATGTTATTTAAATTGTTAACTTCAATATCGAACATTTGTTCGATAATTTTCTTATTTTGCTTGGACTCGTGAGTTTTCTGCAGGTTTTTTACGTGTGCAAGATTCTCGAGTATAGGGTCTTTTTTATTATATGAACATTGTTCCGTTTCCGGTTAATTATGTTGACTAGAGTACAATATGCGCAAAAAAAAAAATTCCTTTTTTTGATTTAATTAACAAATTTCTTTTTTAGAAAGTACCTTAATCGTTATGGCCAAGTTTAAATGTGAAAAAAGCGAAATAAAAAAATAATTCTCGTTTTAACTCCTCTTCAGTGGTGGTGATTTTTACAAACAGAAATAATTTTTAAAGATCACTTCAAGCCTCATTTTTGAGGATTTACCAGCTTCATAACTCAGGCGCAAATCATCAGAACCGTTCATATTCATTTTCTAAATCTATAGAATTGTTCATATGGAGCTCTTTCTTTCCGAGAAATGTCAGGTAGCATATTGTGTAACACCTAAAGCATGAATTATTAAAGCTGTGTAGACGTATTAGTTCCGCATCAACGATTTTTTTAAATATCTAAAGCTTCTTTGCAATCTTTATATTTACATAAATTCAAATACCTTAAATTGCTATGGGGGTGGGTTGTCAGAGCTTTTTGGATATCGTCTATTTGTATTATTTAGATTTACCAAGGTGTCTATTATCTTTAATATCAAGTAAATTTTAAATGCTTAGCTACATGAATATATTTTGGGCTAGTGGAGGTTACTTAATCAGAAGGTAGTGTTTGATTTTGAGAATTGTAAATGAAGGAGACGGATATTACACAATTGAGGATATAAATACCCTAAATAATTGCGGCTTTATTTTATTTATTTTTTAGAAAAAGGTGAAATTATTAAGAGTTTGCCATTTCAGTTTCGTTCTATGATGATGAGGATTTTGGAAAATTTGTTCTCAGTCCTCTTATCTAGATATATTGACTGAATTGGTATTCTATACTAGAAAATGTTATAGCCTGATGAGATAACTGAGAATACATTTTTCATGTTTCTCGTCATCTGATCAAAACTGAAATTGCAAACCCATATTAATTTCACTTCCACCCATATAATTATCTGGAATAATAATTTAATATTTTATTTATTTTTGGGGCGTGTTTGCATTAATTTGTGGTATATTTATTAAATGCGTAACTGATTTTATTAAGTTTGGCTTAATTCGTAATAAATACCTCCTTCGCTAAACTAAAAATTTTATTTATTAAACCTTGCTAAATTCGTGCCCCAAATTTTAAGATTAGTTTGAAATTTTTTTTATTTCAACTGAGCATGAAATAACGCATCATAAAAAGATGCTCTTCAATTTTAAGCACATGCCCAAATGGAATGTCTGCCTGAATATCACTCACAATAGTTTGTTCTCGGTTAAATAACTCAATAAAGAATAAAAAAGAATTTTGGCTTTAGAAAATTAGGTTTCGCTGTTTCCTACCCAAACCTCCAAATTTCTAAATTCTTTAAATTTTTAATTTCCTTTCCCACTTGCCATTTGCAATTATAATATTTCTAAGTTCAAACACTTTATAATTTTATTATTCCTGAATATACTCGCATCTATTGACAAAGTTCCAAAATTTTAAAATTTTCTAAGTTCGGAGTAAAACAATTTAAAATGTTTATTCTAATTTTGAAAGATCACAAAAATTATTTTTAAATTTTAAAATTATCTAATCTAAATTGGTTTTTCTAAATTTCTGAATATCTAAATTCCTCATTATTCAGTTGAATTCTGATTCGTAAATCTCTTTACTCTGTCGATTGTTGATTTTTAGTCAAACTGCGGAACCGGAGCCAATCTTTTTTTATTAGGAGCGGGTCTAATTCTTTTTTCAGTGAATAATGACAATATTTGTACATTTTGTTCGTCGCAATTGACGCTCGAAGAAGAAGCGACGTGTTTTTGTCGTCTTCTTCGAGAATTTACTTTTAATTTAATTTATTTTATTTTATTTATTTAGTGTGGTGTAAAGTAGAGTAGTGTTGTGAAATATTGTATTAATAATATGTGTTGTATGTAGTGCAGTGTGTGGTATTAAAAATAATTAGTAATTAATTAATGAATTGTGTTAATTTTATAGGAAAACGTGGTTATAAAATAAATAACGGTACTGGCCAGAAACCGTTAGAAAGGTATTTTCATATTCACATATATTGGTTTATATACAATATACATACAGATAGTATGTGATATGATTGTGTAAAACTTTATTTTTATTTTTCTAAAACGACGTATATGTAATCATATTTATATGCAATCAAATATTTTCATGTTTTATCTTGTTTTAATTTGCTTTGTTTGGTTTTATTTTCTTGTATTGCTTCGGTAAGAGGAGTTTTGGCTATTTTTTGTATGTGTACATATTTTATTTGTTTTGTTTTATTTTATTTTATTTATTTTATCACATTCTTTCACACTTTAATCACGGGGTGGACTTATATAGTAATAGTGGCAAGTGGTCGACTGTATTTTGAGTGGCGAAGGTGACTTGGATGGCGAAGATTATTAAAATAGGTGGCCGATACTAATTGAATGTATTATGTATTGGGTCGTCTATGGTTTACATTTTTAAGTGATGTGTATTTGAGTAGAAATGGGAAATGATTGGAATGATTCCGTCATGTGAGTTCTCTCTGGTCCTATAGACCATTTTTTATAAACCTTAAACTCTATTAAGATTGTGATGCCAACAATGTATTACCGTACATCTACAAATTTGTATCAAAATCGTTTGATTGTGTTATCAATGCGAAAATTAATGTCTGCTAGTTTTTTAATTAAATAATTAAATTTTTGAATACAACTATATAATATACATACATTATAATATCGTTGATGTCAATTCACAGTCACGTGGGTAGGGGTGTTGGAGGGAACTTTCCGTATCTGGGATAGTTTGGGTTTGTCCTTGCGGTGCCGGTGTCGATGAGGGTGGCCAATGGTAATAAGTTGCCACGCACAATATAATTTTTATATTGGTCGCTTTCATCGACATTGGTCATGTGCGACCAATTTTGAACGTTTTTAGGTGAGTAAATTTTTTTTCAGTATTTTGGATGCGTGATTGTGAATTGACATCAACGATATAAACTTTCACTGTAAACTAATTACCCAAACCAAGTAAGCTAAGCTCTTACTGCACAAATGATCTGATTAATTTAAATTTCACGGAAATCAAATTATTTAAATATTGATTGAAATATTTATATTTTATTAAATGTTGGTAAAGTTAATTATTATTAGTTTTAAATTGTCTGGAGAAGGTAACAGTATTTTTTCTAAAAGTTTAAAATTGGATTTCTGAACAATTTTACAAATAGCGAGTAGGTCAACAGGGGGCTCACATGACGATTTGCGATGATGAAGGAAGTTATCAGTTAGCTGATATAATATTTTGATATTTTATATGCGATTGTAGTCTTACTTTGGGAATTTTTACAACAATAGGGGCCGTGTTTTTCATGCCATTTGGAATGGTTTCAAACCAAGGTTTGTTGGTGTGGAATTATTCTAGCAATAATTTTGGAATTTTATTTTATTAAATCGTTAATTTTAACTAATAAAAGTGGGGAAAATGAATTTCGGAAAAATTATGAGCATGAATTGCATTTTCGTTGTTGTAAAAATGGCTATTCCAGTTACCAAAGTAAGTGCGTATATTGCTTTTGGTTTTTGCAGTTAAATGGTAACGGGCATGGAAATAGTTGTAGTAAATGTTGGTTTTATTTATTTTGTTTTATCACATTTTATCACACCTTCATCACGGGGTAGACTTCAGCAGTTCTGTAGTCTTGGTGAAAGGTTGGCGACTGTATTTTGAATTATGATAGTGACTAGTGTGGCGGGGATTTTTTGAATGAGTGCATGATGCGAATCTGAAGGTTACTTTCCTAGAAATAACGAAAAACTGATTCATTTGACCATAACGATGATGAATTGCTATTTAAATTTTCACAACGAAGTAAACCATGAGGATTTCAGAGCTTTAATAATTCTAGTTTATTTTTAATAGTAGTATTTAGTGGTAATTAACTAATTTCGATTTTAATTTTCAGAAATATTCGGACAAATCCAACGCAGATTTTCAGAAATGTTAAGCATTCAGCGGATAGGTAGTTTTAGAAATTGTGCTGTCTTGTTTTTTGTCCCCCTAATTAACAGGAACTTCAGCTCGGAATACATACTTTAGAAACTTATTAGTGTCTTACCATTTTAATCTTGGTTACTGGTGAAATTAATTATAATTCATTACAGGACAGCGTTCATCACAGATCAAACTTCTATGTATAATCTGAGTGGCAGGTTAGCGGAAATGCTTCATTTATAATATTAGTTTGAGCTAAACTTTAGTTTTAGGATTAGATGATTTATTCATCAGTCATTATTTATTAATATAAGTGTGAAGAGCATTTAAAGGAGTTAAATTAATATTCAGAATACAACATAATTTCAAAATTAATCAATTTTTAAGGATTGAACTTAATTCCGATTTTCAGAATGAATCAACTCTCCAAGATCAACAAGAAGCTAATGTAGGAGTATTTAGCTTAACTGTAGAATGTGTGCTTCATGTGCTGATGGTCTCGAGTTCGAATCTTGAAAAAGAAATACTATTCACCAGAAGCTTTAAGCGGTCAGGCAGCGAGTATGAGGATTTCCGAGTTTGAATAATTCTTTAGTTTATTTTAAAGTAGTAGTTAGCGATAAGCAATTAATTTCGATTTGGATTTTCAAAAATAGCGGCAACACCTCACTCAGCATCCAGAAACTTCAAGAATCCAGCGAATATGTAGTTTAGAAATTGTATTGTCTTGTGCTAACTATTCATCATATATATTACTAACAAAAAAATACTAACTATCGACTTCTTAGGTGTACGGTGGACCCGGCGTCTTACCGGAAACCTTGCTTAGTCTTAATCGTTCATTCAAATCAATCAATTTTGTTATCGCAATTTGGTAACCTCTTATCATCATATGTATATGTTATGGGATTTGCTTGTTAATAACAAACAAATCTTTAAAAACTTTTGTTTTCATTTAGCTTAGCTGTTTCTGAATGCAGCGAAATTAACGCTAAACAGACTGAAAAGTCAAAATAAATCAACATTTATATAGCACGTTTCTGCAAGCTTTAAATCTGAGATCCAAACTATTGTAGTTAATGATCTGTTAAAACTCGCAAGAATAACATCAAAACGGTAGGCGAGGCACGGATAGGAATATACGGGAGTGGGTCTGCCCTCTCGAAGTACTTGAGTCCCAATGCTACCGATCTTCTAGCAGGAGTAAATATTATTACATCTAGGAGGGAGAGCAATGAGCCCAGATAGTATGTAACGCATGTAGAAGTATTTCCTACAGTAGACATCTAGGAGGGAGAGCAATGAGCCCAGATAGTATGTATCACGTAACGGTCGGCAGTATTATCAGGTTCATTAAGAGCCTGAATATTGGCTGAACGGATAATTCAGTAGGGCTTGATGCACAATAGATGTTACGTTATCTACAAATTATGTTATTCCAACAATATTCATATTAGTGCTGAAGCACATAAATTAATCTGACTCCGTGTGAAAAACCCAAAAACCATGGAATAAACATGTTCGTGAAGGTAAATGTATTATGGTGCCAGCTAAATTGCTTAGTGGTATCAACAACTGACGGAGGTCGTAAGTGAATTAACCAAGAACCAATAGAATGCTCAAGTGACAGTAACTACCAGCTGTACATATTTTTTACTCCACTGTTCTACTATTGTGATTTCAAAGCAGACTACACTGTAGTTGATAATAAAAACCATGTCGCTTTATCGGCCACATTAACGTAAATTAAAACCTAATTACGCAATATCAATTCCATCAACAACTCTTTAACATATAACGCCACCTTAATCGTTTGAGACTATTATATAAAATTTGTTTAACATATTTAACATATTAACATTGAGATATCCGAACAACAACAAAAACAAAATTTTTAACTGCCAATCATATAAATTATAGATTTGTGGTAGATTTCCGCAAACAAAATAACAAATTAAAATAAAGCAAAAACAAGTTTCATTACTAAATATTATTTACTAAGGAATTCTTAATCAGAAACCGAGAAAAGATTGCATATAGATGCAAACAAACAAAAAACCAATACGTTAAGCAAAATATGAAAACCCCAAAACAACTTATTTACGAGATGGTTTCACTTTCATTTTAACTAGTTTTGAGGCATCCGCCACTATTTCAAATTTTGATAATTTTTTTTTTAGAATAAATTAGCAATGAATAAGACATATAAAACGACCTAGAACTTTACAAAATCAATAATACTCGTAATAGAAAGTTATTTTTAGTCTATTAGGCGTTGATATGTCCCTACATAACATATTCACTGATAACTCGGTTATCCCCAAGCAATATTTAGAATTAATTGAATAAATCAGCCTTTTTAATATTTCCTTACACATTGGGTTTTGTCAATTTTTTATTTTTTATTTTTCAATGATCTACTTACTTGTAAAAAGTGCACTTATTTATAATAATTAACTATACGGTTCTCGTCTACCAAAGTCACTTGTATCATTAAATAAAGTTAATAAAGGTCACAAACACTCTATATATACATATATTCAAAACTATTTCAAACTATATAAAATTTTAATCACGTTCTAATTTAATTATTTTTCACTATTTATGCACACAAATCACTGTTATAACTCTAAATTCGCTAAATTTATTTGTTGAGTAATCAAAAAAAGAAATCGAATTTAACACCACGCGCACACCAATTTAAGTTTTCACTCATGAAAATCTAAATATCGACTGAATCGTCTTAAAGATTTTAATATTATAAATAAAGAAACACTACTGTAGTTAAGAAAGACAATTTTTTTTGTTTTTTTTTTAAGTTTTTATTATTGTCGTTTACAATGTGTTACGCTAGTTATACTAAGAGAGAATTTTATCTGTGTGTTTGTGCAAATATCAAGCAACGCGGTCGCGACTCTCTGTTATTATTAATTTAGGTTTGAATGTAAAATATAAAAATGCAAGAGGTACTTTGTAAAAAAAATTGATTATCTTTAAGAATTGAGTGTTTTGTTTATATTCTATTAATAAAATGCATAATTAACTATAATATGAGTATGTAAATTGTGGCGCAGGCATTTTAAACCTTTGAGAAATAAAATGCTATTAAATTTATATGCAAATTTGTCTAAACAAAAGATTTAAAACGACGAACCTGTAGTTGTAGTGTTGTTTGTGTATTTGATGCCATTAAATTTTACTGCCAAGGCTGGACATAGTTGCTATTGAAGATTTGATGACCTCTACAAAAAATAAAATGTTAGCTATGAAATCAACCTGGCAAGAGATATGAAAAAAAAAATTGTTTGATTAGATATCGTTGAAATTAAGAAGTGATTATTTGCGGTTTGTTTACTACACTTATAGTTAATGCAATATTTAAAGCTCTAATCCATATTTTAATAAAACCAATGCAGAAAGTAAATTAAAACATAAACATTATCACTCATTGATTGAGTGCTACTCCGGTAACTGATCTGTGGTATTCTACCTTGGGTAATTTTAATCCTGAGGATTATTTATGAGGATCTATCTTGATAATTATATATCCTAACAAACTTTGGGATTATTTAATCCTCTTAAGTCAGCGATTATTTAGTGCTATTGTTGTTGTAAATGTCTCAAGTAAATTCATTGATTATAACAATGAAAATTAAATCAGTTTGTTGCTTGGGATGTGGCTTAGTAGTAGATCTTCTTGGATCTGAGGTTCGATTCTCCTCAAGGTATTTTATTTTTATTTTTTCCCGTGTTTCTCCTAGAGACCGAATTCAATATTAATCTGATATATTTATCAAAATTTACACATTCGGCCACGAAATCCTTACAGTAGTACGACCACATCATGAAACTCAACGTACTACTGACTATCAGGCTAGTCTTCTAGTAATATTCTAATTAAGCTAAAATTGACTAGAATATTACTAGAATCAATTTAATTTATTATCAGGAATTATCTTGTATTTAATTTAATTTAACTAAAATTTTACTAGATTTCAGGTGACTCTATATTAAAAAAAATCGTTATAAAAATGCAACTGGAATTCAACTAATTTTTATTTTTACTGGAAATCTGGTAATAAAATTTACGAGATTTTCATTTAATTTACTAGATATTCCGTATATAGTAAAACTGACCCTCTAGTATTTTTCTAGTAATTTTTTATACTGGATAATCACTAAAATACCAGTATAATTAAAAATATTACTGGAAATTAACTAGAAAATAGTCAAAATCTGGGTTTGATTGCAATTTCACCAGAAATCGGTTAAACCCACTTTTAAATTTAACTAGAAAATTTATTTTAAGACATTTTTAACTAGAAATCCACTGGATTTTCTCTAAAATTTGCAAAACCAGATAATCAAGTAGTCCATTACCGGATTTTGTAATGAGCGTGTAGGATGGCTTACAGAATAAACTCGGTTATTGCAATACTCGTTAATCGCAACTTTACTCGACGGTATAGTACCGATAATCATAATTAATTGTTGTCTGTTATATTGAGCCCATCCAGCGCACAGAACTCTCACAAAACAATGGATTTTTAGCATAAGAAATGTGTGAGGCTTACTTATTTTTAGTGACGTCCCCCTGAGGTTAAAAATATTGAACAACTAAGGAGAAACTTTGGAAACAGAGATGCAGTGCTTTAAATTTTTTTTTGTGAAAAGAATTGGTGCTAACAAAAACCGAAAAAAATGTTTATAAGGTGTAGAAAATGGCAGGTTTTTCGACTAATGGACAATGGACATATAAAAAACGTGTTCAAAATTATCGATAAAATTCATCTTTTCGATCATCAATCAAGAAATTACAGGATCTTTTCAAAATACAGTTTCGCTCAATAAGCAAATAATAGAATTAATAAACAAGAAGTTAAACAATTTTCTGTTAATCAAATTGATTTTTCGGCTTTATTATTAGTAGTAATAACTTTTGATTTTAGTGAATATAATTCGCTAAGTCAGTACGTTCTGCTTGATATTTAAGGTATTAAGCGAGAATTGTATTTTTGTACTTTGGTCGTAGCTACCTGATGAGTAGACCTTACTTTTTCAGTACGAAACCGAACTACCAACAAAATTGAACTCAGGAAGGGTTCTCATTTTTGAGAGTCGATACATTTGTATTGACTATGGGGTAAAGTAAAGGGGAGTAATGATATTTCTACTTTTTCCAAGTAGATATATTATGAGTGATTGGCCTCTTTATTTTTCTGATTTGCCAAATCGAAAATACTGCGAATGTCATTACTACTAATATTTGTCTATAATAGAAACTAAAAATGTGTAGTAATGGATAAAATTCTAAAATTCAATACGATTACATTTCTGAAGCAACGAACCAAATCCAAATTAAAAAAATTTCAAAATTGATCTGATCAGTCCAAAAGTTTCTTCACCTTCTTCAACCTTCTCCAGATCTAAATGAATGCGCAGAAATAAAGAAGGATTTTATTCCATATGTTAGAACTGTAGCTGATTTAGAGAGTGGCATTACTCAATTAGACGAGATAATACAGATCAGCACCAAGAACACTCTTGTAAATATTTTGACAACAAACTCACAAAGCTAAACGATTTTTATGAGATAATCCCAATGTATACTTATTGAAGCCTGGTAAAAATAATGTTACTCATGAAAAATCCGAGTTTATTGGAAAGTGGGTCTTCTCTTATCAGAATACAATTCGTACACAGATAAGAAAAGGTGGAATTTCGTCAGTACAAACAATATAAGTTGAATTATAAACAAACCTGTTGCTAAGAACTTAAGAAATTAGAATGCTACGACTCCATGGAAGACGGTCTTCCCAAAGAACGCAGAGAAGTCAATCCTTTGAGGCCAATTGTTCTACTAAAATGAGCCTAGCAATGCCGAAAATTTTACCTAGTGAGATTACTGAAAACTTATTCATATTATTTTACCTATACGTAATAATAGAATAAAGTGAGGCACATCTAAAGAACAATATTTAGATTCTGGACCATTCTATGAACTCCACTCCCAAAAAAAAAAACGGACGGGCGAAGTTTTATTTGTAAAGCTCTTTGTAAACTTGACGGTGAATTCAGGAGTTCAGGGCCACAAACAATGTCGCCGGTGAGTTTCTTGTTTTAAGTTAGTTGTTTTATACTAAAGTCACCGACTTTAGTAGAAGATTACAGGCCCTGATCCTATTCAATACTGTATAATGTACAGGCTCAGAAAACAAATTATTTTCATGTGTAAAGGACTATACCAAATTCTCAAGTTAATATTTTGCTAAATGATAATTTGCTTAGCAAATAAAATTTACTTGTATGCAAAAGTAAATGGTTAGCTTTTTTGGGTGTGATGGTTATACGCAATGAGGATGGAAATTTAAATACTGATTGATATCAAGAAACAGCAAGGTCTCGGTAATTAAATTGTAATTCATGGCTCTGTATTTTTATTAGCTGAAACAAATTTTAAATTATCAGATGAATGTTTTCATTCGTGAAATTTTTACTGATAAAAAAGGACCCAAAACATATAATATCCAGTGGCCCTATTCTGGTAATTCCTGGGGAATAAGGAATATTTATTCCTTCAGCAGTTATTCCTCAGATAAATTTTTCCAACTTTTTATTCCCCATTTTCAAAAGTGCATTCTGGCAATTGGGTGAATAAATATACAGGGGAAATAAATTTAGTTGTATGTCTTCTTCTTGGAATCACATTAAAATAAGTAAAGATCCGCGAAGGACCTTACAAACAATATTAACCCTTAAATGACACACTTAAGAAAAATCACATAAATACCACACTGGGGTCTTTTAGACCCCAGCTTGAAAATTGCCCATTATTTCTTGAATTTTTGGATATTTAGCTCTGATAATTTTTTTCAATATAGTTTAAAGCTTACTAAAGGAGACCAAATTATTACATTAATGAAATTTTATTTTAATCATACCAAAAAAAAAATATATGTGAGAAAAATAAAAAAAATGGCGTTTTTACATAAATTAACCGTATCTCATAATTTTCAATATTTTTAGCTATAACTTTAGCGGTGTACTCCTGAGATAGTATCTTTTAAGATAACAATAAGTCCGATACTGAATCTTTAAAAAAAGGTATTTATTTTGCAATATGAACGTTGAATTTTTTCTTATCGTCGAAGATGGCCCATCACGGCTTTGGCCAGCCGCTTGACGCTCTGCTACATACAAAAGCCGTTGATCCAAAATACCCTCGTTCATATCTTTCTGGTCTACTTTCATGGCACTCTCACTCTGGTCCTCAAACACGTTTGGTTCTTCTCCTGAAGATGCTTCGTCGATGAGTTCTAGCACTTCTCGGACGCCACTAAATCGGATAAGTACCTTTCGAATTACTTTGATTACAGACAGATATCAGCAGCGGGGATATAATAAATCTCTCTCGCTATAGATCTGCTAACGTTGAGATGCCTAACAATTATTCCGATTTTCACACAAATATACGTATATGACACACTGGAGTCCATTGGACCCCACCGTGATTTTGGGCTAGCTGTGTAGAAAGCTGCTAGCGGTCAACCGGCTTGCGCTGAGTACGCAAACAGGTAGTATAATATCTCAACTATAGCAAGGGGGGGACACGAGATGCATTTCCTGCGGAAACATTTAAATATGTACGATTGAAAAAGCTCTGGGGTCCACTGGACCCCATGTGTCATTTAAGGGTTAATATGATTAATTACTAAAATATCAACTAGAGATAGCCAAACAGTTTCGTTAAAAAATTTATTCCCCATCAATTCTTTCATAAAATAACAGTATGGAAGAACAAACGTCAAAACTGCTGTAATTGGGAATAATTTTTTATTCATATCCTTAAGAAATGATGTCATAATACTACATATACTTTATTCTTCCTTTTGTTAACTGCAAACCTATCTTACCGATCTTTGCTAATTTATCGATTCTGGCTTTATGGATCATTTTGGAACTTCAAATATGAGCGTAATTTTTATGTTTAGATAAAATTATTAATTCAAAATTCTTTATTTAATTAATTTACAATAGTTATTATTTGTTTGTTATTTCGTTGTTTCGCACGCACCAATAGACTGACGATAAAATGACCAAATTATAATACATCAAAAAATGCATAACGAAAGATACAAGAGATCAATTATTAGTGCGTTGCTTCTACAAACATAACATCCCTTAACACCTATTTTGCTAGTTGGTATAAAACGATGTTGCAGGTTCTTCTGTTTCCTCTTCCACGGTCGTTGTATTTTGATCAGCTTCCTCAGGGCATAATAAACAATCTGCTCTAGCAGAAGATCGAAGTCTCATTTGGTCAATATGCCTTTTGATGATTTTTCCAGAGCCAATTTGAACCTCGTAAGACAAAGGTCCGGTGCGTGTTCCGACGGAGGCAGTTATCCATTATAGACCTGTGGAGTAATTGTGAACCCAAACAAGTTGGTTTCAAATTCGCGAATGTTGGTTTGATCGAGACGATTTTGATGTGACAGGGTTTTTATATTAACTTGATGGAACTTGTCATAATACGTTTTGACTTTCCGATTAAAAAGCAATTCAGAAGGCGATTGCTTAGTTGTTGTGCTGGGCGTATTGTATTGGCTCAACAAAAAATCTAGCAAAACGATAATACAAATCACCCTTTGGTACCTTTTTAAGGAATATTGGATTCTGGAATGGTCCGACAAAATCAATATGTAGCCGTAACCCTGGGACTGATGTTAACACCCACGGATGAACTGGAGCTCGGAGCATCTCACGTCAGCGGTGCATGCTTTAACCAGATATTCGATGTCTTTGTCGATGTTAGGCCACCATACGTAACTGCGAGCAAGGGCTTTCATTCGCACTATTCCAAAATGATTATTTGGCAAGCCGGAGAGATGATGTTGTGATTGCCCCACAACAGACTGCCTTTGAGAGTGGAGATTTCATGCCTATGGAGGTAGAAAGGTTTAAATTTTATTTTATCGTTTACTATCCTTTCTGGAAACCTCTTTAACACCCAGTTGAGCACACGGTTTAGCCGGAATCTTTGGTTGTCATCTCTGATATTTGAGAGGCATTTAGAACTGGTTTTATGATGGATTCAATCATTAGAACCTCTTTGTTTTCCTCATTGGGTACTTCAATGGTTTCGTTAGGTAAACGACTAAGGAAATCTGCATTTCCCATTTTTTTGCCGGAACGATGAATGATGTCGAAATCATATGCATTCAGGAATACTCGGCGTCGAAGCATTTGGGATGATATCACTGTAGGTATATGTTTTTCGGAACTGAATAACCCAATCAATGGACGATGATCAGTGATGATCGTAAACCGCCTTCCATACAAATAGATTTGTACGTACTTTTCCTCCGCTTTATTGAGGGTTCTTGAGTAGAAAGCAATTAGTCATTCAGTACCATCCTCCATGAGGTGAGATAGAACAACTCCTATTCCGTACGGAGATGCGTCACAGCAAAGAATGAGTGGAAGCTTCATGGTAGTGTGTGATAAGGCTAAAGCAAGGAATGCTTGAAGTTGTTGCCTATTTTTTGGTTCTGGTGAATCTTTAATGGCTGTTATTTTGTCATCGGTAGGTCGGATCAGTGATGATCGTAAACCGCCTTCCATACAAATAGATTTGTACGTACTTTTCCTCCGCTTTATTGAGGGTTCTTGAGTAGAAAGCAATTAGTCATTCAGTGCCATCCTCCATGAGATGAGATAGAACAACTCCTATTCCGTACGGAGATGCGTCACAGCAAAGAATGAGTGGAAGCTTCATGGTAGTGTGTGAGAAGGCTAAAGCAAGGAATGCTTGAAGTTGTTGCCTATTTTTTGGTTCTGGTGAATCTTTAATGGCTGTTATTTTGTCATCGGTAGGTCGGATCCCTTTATCAATTTATGAATCAATTTTATAACCCAGAAAATTTATTGACGGAGATTTGAAAATGCATTTTGGCTTTAGAGAAACGAAGTCCATATTCGTCGAAACGCACAAGAACCTCCTCGCCGCACGTCTGGCTAATTCAGCTTCATTTTTCGCGGAAATAACAATATCGTCAAAATACGGTAACATTCCTTCAATATTTCTTAAAATATTTTCAATAACACTTTGAAAAATTCCTGGAGCGGAGGAAATTCCGAATTGCAGGCGGTTGACTCGGAATGCCCCCTTCGTGGTAACTATTGTTTGAAGCAATGACGATTTCTCGTCAACTGGTAGTTGCTGGTAAGCTTGTGCCAAGTCAAGTTTTACAAAAATGTTACCTCCCTTGAACGAGGATAAAAGGTAACTTATCGCTGGAATTTGGTGAGTGTAAGGTTTCAAAGCCTTGTTTAATGTAGATTAATCCCTACATATACGAATACTCCCATCATGTTTAAGAACTGGAACTATTGGAGTGGTCCAATCTGAATATTCAACAGACGATCGAGAGGTACTGGTCGCGGAGCACATCGAATTGGTTGAACTGACTGGTCGAGTTGCAAAGATATTTGATTTCCTTTATAACAACCCAACTTCTCGGAGAATAGTTGCTGGAATTTATGGACGACAGCATCAACAGGTGATTGTTGTTGTACATTATGTACGCCTTGCAAACTGATACCTAGCGACGAAAACCAGTTGCAAACAAGTACGTTAGATTTTTCTCCATTTACTATGACGATTGGAAGTTTTTCGATTACAGCGTTATTGTAGTGAATATCGACGTCTATTACACCAGCAATTAGAATAGCATTCCTTTGGAAGTCCACTAATTTTAACTCACATGGCTGGATAACCGGTTTTGAATTCGACCAAATATGATTGAATGTATCCTTTGAAATTATCGTAAAATTCGATCCAGAATCCATCTCAAAATTACAAGGTCGATTATTTAAAAGAATTGTAACATTCTTTTTTAGGTCGGTGATAAGCGCTATTTGATTGATGTGTTCCGATTTCTTGGAGGAGGAACGTTGATTATATTGCCAAGTCTTTGGCAGATTTGAATGCTGGCTTGATGATGCTGGTTTAGTGGATCGACATACCTTTTAAAGATGTCCTATTATGCCACACTTAGGACATACGGCATTACTGTAAGGACAAATAAAGCGCGTGACTTTCACCACAACCGTTACAATGGCGAGCCGGTTGGTTTTTATTAAAATGTGTTAAACACAATCAGGGCGACGAATTTCAATTTGATTTTTTGCTACTGCGTCAGATATTGATGCCTTCTCAATGACCTTAGATAAGGTCAAATCCGATTCAGCAAGAAGAGCTCTTTGAAGCGATTCATCTCAGAGCCCACATACGCAAGTTTCCTTAATTCTGCTACGTATGATGCAAATGTTTGATCTATAATAGCTGGTTCCTCAAGAAAAATTTGTAGAATCTAGCGATCTCGGACGGCCGTGGTGAAAAATGATCGGTTAGTGTTTTGGTAAACTCGTCTAATTTCATTTCACTCACCGATTTTAACGCTACCAATGAACTCAAAAGAACACTGCACGAGTTTTGTTTTTGCCTTCGAGTTCATTGGCTTGCAGATACAGTTCGAATCTTTTAAGATATGATGACCATCCTTCAGGTTTTGATACATCGAACTGCTCTATAACGCCAACTGCAGACATCATTGTATCAGTGACTTTAGTTGAAATGCTTATGTCTTCAGATTTCAGAGTAGAAACCTTATTTAATCTGGGATTGCGGCTCATCGCTTACGTCCCTATAAAAGTAAAACATTATTATGATGAATCAATAAACTATTATCAGAAAAGTTGTTGAATCCTAACCATTAAGCCAATTTAAGTTCTCCTAATGTTATTTATAATTTAAATTTTAGTTAGAGAAGATAAATTTATGTACAACGTTTATTGACACTACAATCGAACTTCTGTATTTTACATATACATATTTGCATTTGGAATGTAGTAGATATTTAGTTAAGTGCGAACGCTGACCACTTAAGAGAGTAAGAGACTAATTAAATTTGAAAATCAATAATAGTTTATTTATTTTATACTTTCGAAAAATTATGTATTCATAGAGTGCGATCTGACGCCTTTTCTAGCGAAATGCGTTTTGGTATCATCTTACGTGAATGTGAAATTAATCAGTATTCAGTATATACAAAACACCCACATAAAGTTTTTCTTAAGATATAAACACAAACAATTTTATGGTTGATTCATACATTTAACCTTGATGACTTACTATCTACGATGTACAAAAACAAAGAAAAAGTATTTTGACATTTTACATAAATTCATCGGTTTACAGATAGATTCTTGGCATGCGTCCATTCAATGAAAAAAAATCTTTCCTATATTAGAAACAAGATTTATTTGGTTATAAATTAGATGACTAAATCTAATTTTGGTTTTTATAAATGTATAGCAAAGCGCACCTACTCTCCTATATATCCTCCATTAAATATTAATCGAGTAGTGAGGGTCGATTAAATTTTGCCAATTTGTGATTTACCCTTCAGCGGTTTAATAAAATATGTCAAATTATAACAAATTCGACAAAAACATTTAATTTTTTTGTTTGTTTATTTTCTACGCCATGGCCATCATGGCATAACTCATCGTCGCATTAAAATAAAATTTGTGAGACTTAATATGCTACCATGCTGATATTTATTAACATGTCACCTTATACAAGGTGATGATAAGGAAAACATGAAATTAAATTGCTAAGCGCCGTCGTGTAATGGAATTAAGAAAGGTAATTGGTATAAGACGCAAGAATTTACCTTATTGAGAATTGACCTAAATACTTATAACTTATTGTCTTAACAATATTAATGAACTTATACAATTGTGAATTTTTTTGTTTGTTAATATTTATTTGCGAATTTTTATGATTCTATTTTGATTGCATACGAATACAATGGAGCTTGTTGCTTTTATGTTTTGCATAATTGCAATTATTCAATAAGCCTATTTGTCTACAGTCAATTAATAATATATAATTGGCTATTGTTGTACTATTGTTATTAAAATTATGTTTTTATTTGGACGATGTTAGATCGAAGATAATCTACGAAATGATTCAATACGCGTTTAGGTGGAAATCTCCGCATTCAGCGATGCAATGGAGTGATAAATAATATAATTAGGCACATTTTAAAACAGGCCAATTATTAAATAGTTTATTACGGAGTGACCAGATTGTAATGGATTTTTTTTTTCCGTGTTTTGTGATTTTGAGGGATAATAAAAAAAACTAAAATATTAAAAATTGTAATTACTAAAAATATAATTACTAATTAATATGTGTGTAATTATGTGCTTGTAAATATTGTATGTAAATATAAATCATATGTACATATTTCTAATTGTAAGTGGGCCTTGAATGGTAGTGACGTTTGTTTTTTTTCCGTGTTTTGTGTATTTTGAAGCACAATAAAACTAAAATATTAACTAAAAATATTAAAAAAAAAATTGTAATTATTAAAAATATAATTACATAATAGTAAGTGTTTGTATTATTTACGTTTGTTTAAATAAAATAAAAATATAAATATAAAATATGGATTGCGGCAAATTCTGCTTGACAATTGCAAATAATCAGATCATCAGCTGCTCTGGTTTTTGTGGTAAAATATTCCACTATGGTTGTGCTGAAGTGGACCGTGTGGCATATAATCAAACGAGGAAATGTTGTAATATTATGTGGTTCTGTTGTGACTGCAGAGACCTCATGAAAAATCAATCATTCCTCAAGGTAATGAGGGACTGCAATTCTAGTGCGAATACTGCCCAGCACCCCTTTGTTGAGAAGCTGCTTGACGAGATTACTAGTCTCAAACAACAACTTGGCATGATCCTCGATCGCCTACCTCAGTTGTCAGCCACAACTACCACATCGTTTGTGCCATGTTCTTCTGCAAGAGAAACTAAGGATTCGGCTTCAAGGATTATATCCGACGCTTCTCTGATTACGTCTGATAAAAGCGTAAAAGATATACCTTGTAATAAATTGCCTGCTGTTATGCCTATTAGTAATGCGGTCATACAACCAGCCATGCAAAATCCTCCGGCCTCTACTAGAACATTTTCTGATGTGGTGACTTCGTCCTCTATGAGTTTCAGTGTTGTCGTGAGTGCAGTTGGGAACAAGCATCCTCAAAATCTGGGCACAAAAACTATTTGTGGTACCAGACAATTTTCGGAAAATTTTGGGGTAAAGGTCATTGTACCGACGATATGGCTACACGTCTCAAAATTTGATGCGGATACTTCCGAAAATGAAATTGCGTCCATGGCAAAAACTTGTTTGGAGATTGAAGACTGTAAGGCATTCAAACTAGTCCCTAAACAAAGAAGCATAGAGTCTTTGGAGTTTGTTTGCTTCAAATTGGGCCTAAAAGCTGATGTACTTATTACGGCCCTAGACCCTAATACTTGGCCAACTGGTGTACACATTCGGGAGTTTTACGATAAAATTTTTCGGCCAACATTGCCTCCACGGGTGAAATTTCGTACAACTGCTGCTCTCAACATGTCAGCAGAATAAATTATAATAGCTTACTAAGTAGTAAATTTGTCCCAAGTAATAACCTACAGTGTGAAATTTCGGATACCAGCTGTACCAGTCAACCCTCCCGTAATGTAAGTGATGTAGTCTCGGGCAGGGTGCTTCCGCCTATAAGTTCTGGTCAAACCTCTTTTACCTCGATGTACTACCACAATGCCTCTAGCATTCGAGGTAAAGCTAAATTATTCTTGCTTGGCGTGCTTGACAATGATTATGATGTGATCATTATCTCAGAAACATGGCTTACTAAAAGTTTCAATTCGGGGGAATATTTTCCACCTAACTACGTCGTTCACAGGCATGATTTTTGTACCAGCCTGAAGGGGGAGGTGTGTTGGTCGCTGTTAAAGGTTTGATTTCAAACGAGCTCATTGCATGTCATCCAACTTATGATGTTATTGCTGTACGTATTAATGTAGCCAGTGCCTCCATCCTCGTAGTAGCTGCATATGTTCCCTGCGGATCTACCCTGGAATATTATCTTGGAATTATTAATTTCATCGATTCTGCTGTTGCGCCATTGGTTCGTGTTGGTGAACAACTAATTGTTACTGGTGACTTCAATCTTCCTGATATTACTTGGATTGATGTTGATGGAGTTTTCACGGCCTGTTCCAATGACCAAAAAGGATTAGCAGTCACTGATTATTTTGCTAGCACAGCATTGATGCAGGTGAACCGAATAAGCAATAGTCGAGGGAAATTCCTCGATTTGGTTTTTTCAACTGACCTTATGTATTTGGAGCTCTCGCCGTGTGAGGACTTCACTGGATGTACGAGCATATATCATGCCCCAATTATGATATACATTTTTCATGAGAATTGTAATACTATGTGTACTTCTAGTAATTCTTTTCATTTCGATTTTAGACATGCTGACTACGTTTCTTTAAACAAATTTCTTGTCGATTCGGACTGGGTATTTCTAGAACGAGGAGGAGACTTGAACGATAGTGTATTTTTGTTCAACGAGCTTCTCAAGTCTGGTATTGAAAGATATGTTCCTTCAGTGAAAAACGAACCTCGGTATCGGGAGCCATGGTATAATAAACAGCTAATTCGTATTGAAAAACGCCGTAATAAGTTTCATTCTTTATACAAGTTACACGGGGTTGAGTTTTATCCTAGCTTCAACACTGCTTGTAAGGAGTTTAAAACTTTAAACTGGTTCCTTTACAATAACTACATTTTGCAAATTGAAGATGAATTAACTTCCTATCCTAAGAAATTCTGGAATTTCTTAAATGGTAAAAAGAAGGTTGCTTGGTTTCCTACCCCAATGACCTATAAGAATTCTTTCGCCAGTCAGCCCTCTGATATATCCAATTTGTTTGCCAATTTTTCTGAGTCTGTCTATGAAGAACCTGCGGTATCATGTAACAAGCCTTTAACTAACCGCGGTCTTTCTGATTTTATCTTTTTAAAATTTACGGAAGCAGAAGTCTATGATGGGTAATCTCAACTTGAAGTTAATAAGGGAGCAGGACAGGATGGCTTTCCACCCATCCTTATTAAGAATTGTGCAGTGAGTCTAGCCTCTCCACTGACTATTATCTTTAATAATAGCCTACGTACAGGGATTTTTCCTGATCTGTGGAAATTATCTTTCATCCGTCCGATTTTCAAATCTGGCAAAAGAAGAGAAGTAAGCAACTATCGCGGAATCGCTATTCTTTCTGCTATACCAAAACTATTCGAATCCATGGTATAGAAATTTTTTTTTTTTCACGTAGAAAGGTTTATTTCTCCTGCTCAACACGGATTTTATCCGGGTAGGTCTACGGCGACTAATCTAGTCTCTTTTTGTGGACATTTATATAGTAGACTAGAACATAGGCAACAAGTAGATGTAGTATACACCGATTTTTCAAAGGCTGTCGATAAAATTGACCATTCGATTCTTATCGATAAGCTGGATAAACTAGATTGTCAGTTCATCCCTATTAAGTGGTTGCATTCATATCTTTCTGATCGTTACCAATTTGTTAAGATTAACGATTTTAGCTCTCGTTCATTTCGTGTTACCTCAGGAGTTCCTCAAGGAAGTCACATTGGTCCGCTTTTATTTTCATTATTTGTAAATGATGTTGTTGAGTGTTTTGAATTTGCACACTGTCTGCTTTACGCAGATGATATGAAAATATTTGCTCCAATTAATGAGGTTGCTGATTGTGTGAAACTGCAAGCTGACTTGATTAAATTTTGCAGTTGGTCGATCAATAACAAATTATTGCTGAATGTGGGTAAATGCAGGATTTTATCATTCTCTCGGATGCGCTCGCCAATATTCCAGCAATATTTTTTATATAATATTGCTGTTGATAGAGTTGAGTTCATGTCCGACTTAGGTATAACGTTTTCTTGGGATCTATCTTTTACTAAACACATTGATTGTGTCATTACTAAAGCTTACATTATGCTAGGTTTCATTAAGCGCAATTGTAAGGACTTTTGCGACCCACTCACACTGAAAACTCTATATATATCGTTTGTTCGTTCAGTTCTAGAATACGCTTCTCAGATCTGGTCCTCATTTTATAAGTGCCATTCAGATAGGATTGAGAGTGTTCAGAAGCAATTTGTTCTGTATGCCCTTCGGGGATTACCCACTGAGCGAGCGCATCAATACATTCTCCCGCCTTATAATGATCGTTGTAATTTATTAAAACTACAACGTTTGGATCACCGAAGAGACGTTGCATCTGCTATATTCGTTCACGATGTTCTGACTTCCCGAAGAGACAGTGCCAACAAATATCTATAGGTTAAACAAAAATATTCTGTTGATCTTAATAGTTCGTTTGATATCATATCGTTCTCTTACAGTGCCGTCTCCAGAACTTTGAGTACCCTGCAGTGGCGTAACTAGGTGCCCGCAGCCGTGGGGGATGGGGCACGGTTAATAGGATCCATGAGAGTTATCAAGTGTTCAAATATTAGTTCAAAGTCAAGATCAGATAAGTTGTAACTTAGATTAAGCTTAAAGAAGATCACCCTTTCAAATTTGCAAAACGGGACATTTCCAAATTTTTAAGAAAAGGTGGTATCTAGTTTTTACAGAAAGAAAATCTTTCATGTTACTTTTAAATATCTTTTTAAGACAGACCCAACAATTTCTTCTCGGTTGGTGAATGTGAATGTCAGAATAACTACACGTAATCTGACTCCATAGAAATAAAAATGATTTTAGGTTTTATCCATATATTTAGATTTAGAAAAAATTTGCCAAACTCCAACCTTTCCAACCCTTTCCTCTCCAGTTTCCAACCTTTTACAAATCAAGTTTTGATTAGAAAAGCTTGAATTTGAATGCAACAGATTAAATGTGATTTATATAGTATCTCGTTTACCGGTAAACAGTAAATAAAAACTTAATTTACCGGTAAACCCGGTTTATTTCTAAAAACTATTTTAATTAATGAAATTCCAAATCCTCCTATTTTATATCCCCTTGTCTCGCGGATTTCATCTTTTGATCACTTTTTAAAATTTCGCGAGATTATTGTAGTATAGCATGGAAATGGGATGCGTGATTGGTGCGAGACTTAATTGGTGATTCGGTGTTTCGAAATTTTCAGATTATTCGAGATTTTCGAGATTATTCGAGCATGTTTGAAACTGTCGGGTGTATTGGATAGATCACTGTTACTCAAGAATCTCAGAGTATATTCGAAGAATATGTTGTTCGATATTTAGGAAATTATCCGATCTATTTCAGGGTTATATTATTTGTTGAACTAAGCCTTAACTAGCGTAGTAGCATTTTGCTTGGTAGTATTAATAACTAGAGTTGTCCGGTTTATAACGGGATAAACAAATTTCTAATTGAATTCTCCTTTTCTGGTGTTACTTTGAGCGGGACGCGGTTTATCCGGTTTTAGCATCGTCTGCAATAGGTACGTTTTCCGTTTTTTTTCGAACTTGCCGGAAATATTTAGAAACAAATTGTGTGATTTCCCGATTTCCAAAGGTGGCAAGTTTATTAATAACCTTAAATAACTTGACAAATTCTTCGATATTTACACGAATTTTCGGAATTTTTCGAATTTATCGTGGGTTTCGTGGAAGTCTTTCAATTAGGCCTAAATATTTTCCGTTGCTCTTGGTATATATGTAACTTATCAAAAGAACCACGGAATGCTGTATTCAAATGAAAATGCTACATACGGAGAAATCAACTGATCTACTATTGTATTTCATTAGAATTTTCGATCGGAGGATTTTTTGAAAAGAGATAACCGTTCAGAGGGGAACTAATTTATCTTCTCTAACTAGTAACTAGCTTTACCACTACCATTATTAAACTATGACCAAAAAACACACGGACACGCATAAAAAATGTTTGTGTACCTCAAAAGAAGAATGCAATACAGAATGATAAAAATTTTCTTATTTTATATTCAATGTTTAGTAAGTTCCATTTGAGTGTAAAATATATTTGGGCCTAAAATTTTGCGCCCCTGAAAGTGTTGCACCCTGCGCAGCCGCGCACCTCGAGCCGGCCTTGAGTCCCTATCAGAATTAGATTAACAAAAAATTCTGCAGTTTTGATCCTAGAGATTTTGCCAATTTGCCATATAATTGAGTAACTAAAAGTTATTCCAGCATCAAAAATTATTTTGCCTTATTTCTGCGGATGGACAGGAGCTTGCAACATCGTTTGGTGCGACATCGTTCCCACTGAAAGTAGGTTAAATCTAAAATTCTGCATATGTTACCGTTGTATGTTACCAATTGGCAAAATTTGTAAGCTCCTGGCGACCCGCAAAAGTAAAGGGGGTGTTTTCGATTCTGCGAGTTAGCTACTGCGTTTGTGACATTTTATGTATTGCTTCATGCAAATCTTTTAAATAAACTGGTTACATAATAGTTTTCGTCTTATACGTGTTATTCACTAAAACATCTTGAATAAAAAATGTTTTGTAAATTCATCAGTAAAATTTTCTCAAAAATGCCCAACTGTAACATGAAGTGTTTGCGAACTATCAGTACGAAACCAAACTACCCATGAAAACGCAAGGAAAGGTTTTCTTTTTTAGAGTCAAAATACATTTTGTATTAACTCTGGGGTTAAAGTACGGGGGGGATTTTGATATTTCTACTTTTTTTGGTAGATATATTATAAATGACTGGCCTCTTCATTTTTCTGATTGACAAGTCGAAAATGTTGTGAATGCCATTATTATTAATATATTGTGTCTATAAAAAGCCGAAAGAATCTTATTGATTTAATACAGACAACTAAACTTCTCTTTCGAAATGTATGTACATACATAAATTAAAAATTGAAAATACATTTCTTAAGGATAAATACATTTATTGAAATAAGAAGTTCATTTAAACGGGTACAATTATGTCTATGTACATATTGTAAAAATTACGAATGATAATACCTACCTTTTGATTTTTTTTTTTTGTTTTCAAATCATCTACATATAATAATAATTTTAAGGTCAACAAAATTTAAAAGGACAAAATAGATGTTGGTTGTGTAGATAAATACGAGTATAAAAAATAATTTTGATGGTTTATTTTTTACTATGAAGAGAAAACACCATAAATCATCCATAACAAAATTTTGTGAATTTTTTTAGCATGTAGATGAAAATGCAGAAAATGCAAAAAACAAAACCCATGAAATAATTACATGATCGTAGGAAAATAAATAAAAACAGGAACAAAATTAGTTTAATTTTTCAACAATATATGTATTTCAAATTTACCTATGTACTCGAATATGGAAGAGGAAAAGCCACATGGAAGCATATTTAGGAATTAAAAAATTCATACTTCGATTAGGCGTAAAAACCTCTTCCAAAACGATGACGTATGTTTAAAGGTACCAATAGTGAAATAATTATTTAGTTATAATATGTAATACAAATTGTAATGATTAATGATATTTATACATTCTAAAAGCGAAAGATGTATTTTTCACAAAATTTAATTTTTTTTAGCTTTACTGTTATTTCAGATACATGAAAAATAAAATAATAAATTCAGTAAATTTTTAAAAATTTTAAAACTGTAAGTATCCGAAACGTCAGGTTGTGAAGTATTTACAAAATAAATTGATAGGCTTCTACACCAAAGATCGTTTTTAATTATTGTATATACATAATTATAAAATTAAACTATATAACATGCAATAAAGTTTTGTCTTCATTAATCCAAATTAAGCCATAGACACAGTAATTACTCTTTCAAAATTCTCAGTCTTCGGTTGTGTTTGTCAAGAGGGACATTTTGATTTGTATTTGAATATATTTTTTTACTGTTGTTGGTGCGCGCTTCTTCGTTTTAATTTTCTCTAACAGCCATATGCAGTTTTTTCGAATTAATACGAGAATTAAAAATTTAAGTGCATTTTGCTTGTGCTCCTTACAGGTTCCTGTGAACCATGTGGAATATTTTCCGTCTGCGGTGGTTGCATCTACACATTTATCATAAATTGTTACGTGAATTACAGAGATTTCCAAAAAAAGTCTGTTGGGTTTCTTAAATAAATTTCTCCCGAAGAATTTAAATAATTTCTGAATTTTAATAGATATTCGGATGGTAATGATAAATTTTCGTCTTGCTTGACCATACATTCCAAACAACTTTCGCAATTCGATTTTTTCGTTATTTTATAGATTACATATCCCAAAAAATACCGCAAAGATGGTAAATATACTTCAAATGATTGATTAATAAAGTTTTCAACGAATGCTATTTCATTAAAATCCGAATCGTCAAATTCCACTACGTCATTATTTGGTGTCGATTGTATTTGATTGTTTGATGGAAAATTAATTTACTGGATATTATTTTAGCGACAATAAAATTAAAATCATAAACTGAAGGATTAAAATTATATCCACCTTTCGACCGAATTTGCGAAAATAAGTTTTCTTCTGCATCCGTTTGTAATTTCGATGTTAATATGTAAGTTATGTCGGGGTCTTGTTAAATACTGCACTGGCCAATTGTAAAACAGCTATAATTGTTTGAATAAGACCATCTATGCAAAAAACCTTATTTTTACTTTGAACCTTTAAATTTCTCAAATAGTTGCACATGTCTCTTAAAATGGTATAAGGTGCATTGCCACAAACTAAAGACAGTCCTGCATTTGCTTTGTTCGAGCAGAATTAGCCTTTGCTATTTAAAGTATCGAACAATTTGTTGAAATTTTCTAAAATTATAGCTGTGACAGAAGCATGTTGTTTGCCTTTTTCTGTTTTAAACTTGTTTAAATGATTCAATCTTTTTATACCATTTGTGCAGCTACGGCTCAGAACTTGAGTCGCCAAATTTACCCTCATTCTCTCAAATGTATCGGGGTATTATGTCTTGATGTTAATTTGGAGCAAACTCTGGTCATGGATTGACAGTCAATCTGATATAACTACTTTATTACACTCCATGTAGCCAATTCTTCTGGCGTAATTATATCGTATATGATAAAAAAAATTCGGGGTAGGCTGTGTCTTCTACACGGCCGTAGGTGTTTTCCGTGATAACGTTTATAAGAGGTGCGAGAAATGGCACGATGTATGGGTTTGTTAAAATAAATTTTTTTATTATTAGCATCATGAAATGAGAGTACAGTGATTGTTTGCAAACGATAAAGTACTGGGCGATAGTATGAGAAGTACGATATGAAGCGCAGGGTCTCAGCGGAGATGTGCCTGATGAATGCGAGTTCCAGACAAGTGCTTCCCAAAGTCGCCGAGGCTAGTGTGGTGGACACGCAGTCTAGGTCAAATATATATCAGAGTCCACACTGATATATGACCTATCAGATCAGGCATTCCCCCTTTATAGTGTTCTCTAGCATTGTAAATCGCCACTTTGTAGATCTAAATTTTAATTAAAATTTATGTGAAAATTAATTATTTTAATTTACAATAAATTATCTGCCACAGTTTCTTTTCTCACAAATTAGCACTAGAATTGCTCCGATCAGATAAGGCATGAGAGGTTCTCTCGCTACGGTGATCTCAAGCATTGTAAATCGCTATTTTGTAGTTTGTAATTTTAATTAAAATTTATGTGGAAATTAATTATTTTAATTAACAATAAGTTATCTGCCACAGTTTCTTTACGCACAAATTGACACCAAAATTACTCCGGTCAGATAAGTGATTCTCATGGTTGGTTGTAAATCGCTGTTTTGTACTTTGTAAGCTTAATTAAAATTAATGTGGAGATTAATTATTTTAATTTAAAATAAATTATCTACCACAGTATTATTAAGCACAAATTAATAACCGAATTGCTCCGATCTGATGAGGCATTCTCTTGCTATTGCTCAATCTCTATAAATCCCTATTTTGTAGTTTGAATTTTTAATTAAAATTTATGTGGAGATTAATTAATTTAATTTAAAATTAATTAGCTACCACTGGTTTTTTACGCAAAAATTGACACCATCGGATCTCCGATCGGATGAGCCGTTCTCTTGCTACATTGGTTGAAGCTTATCTTTAAATTAAAGGTAGTGCTTATAGTCGATGAGTAATTGCCCACAACCAAGGGCTAAACTACAATCGCTATTTTCTAGTTTGAATTTTTAATTAAAATTTATGGGATGATTAATTAATTTAATTTAAAATAAATTAACCACCACTGGATTTTTACGCAAAAATTGGCACCATCTGATCTCCGATCGGATGGGCCATTCTACTAACTATATATACTAACCCAACGAATGAAGCTAACCACAAAATAACTTGAAACATTTGTGGTAGAACTATCAGGAGAAGCGATATGAGCGATACGATTCCTTTGATCTGTGTCTGAAAGGTTGACGATGCAATTTCCATTATCATAAATATTAAGAACTCTACGTAAAACCTCAAATTTGATAGACATTTTATAAATTTTAATTATAATTTGGGCCGCATTTTGATAATTATGTTTCTGGATTTTTATTTTTCTGAATTTTTTTTTCTGGATTTTTTTTTTCTGGATTTTTTTTTCGGGATTTTCAGTATCTATATTATTTTTTTCTAGATAAGGTAGCCAACCCTTTTACTTTATAAAATTTTTCTTCACCAGAAAGCGCGGCTCGAATTAAAAAAAATACGTCTTTCAAATTTCGAAAGCTAGATTTTGAAAAGCGGGAGTTTGAAAAGCGGAATTTTAAAAAGCGCGGGTTTTCAAAATTGGGATTTTGATTTCGGGATTTTGAAAAGCGGGCGGTGCCTTAAACACAAGCAACTCCTCTAACTATTATACATACATACAGTGGTGGCCATATTATTAAGGACACATCAATTCTGTTGGGGAAATGTTTGCTTTTGGCGACTTATGTATTTTACTAAACATTTTTATAGCCTAGCCATACGAAACTATTATTTGCTAAGGTGCATTCAAAATGCAAAGTTTTACTTTGTACTAAATAATATTTGTACTAAAAGTAGAAATACATTTTTTTAACTAAATTAGAAATATCTCAAAAAACACATTTCTAGCTGAGCTACCTCAAAATATTGAGTAGATGCACGTTCAGCATTATTGACTCTACATTTCTTTCATTTAGAGTTTTGTGCTATCTAGGCTAGAAACAGCTCTCAGGGCATTAAATAAATTTAGATTAATATGAATAAAATTAGAAAATTAGATAAAATTAGATAAATTTAGATTAATATGAATAAAATTAGTATGTACCTAGTTTGTGTAATACTTCAATATTTTTTAAAATTAGTTCTTTTAGCTTAGTTTCAAATATAGGACCTTCAGTTGCGACATAGCTTATAGTTATGACAAATTTATCCGTGCTAAATAAGCCTCTTGACATAAATAAACAAATATATTTTGCAATGTTTGGTTCTTTTTCATCATTACCAAAATTAACTAAACCGACAGTTTGATTACTCACTCTATTGTATTTGAGATCAGCCTGAATTTTAATTTCATCGAATAATAGGACATGGTGTTTTAATCTATTAGACATACTCTTAACTTTTATTCCAATTTGTTCTATTATGTATGTATTTCTGAAATATTGGTAAGTCGAGTGAGAGTGTGAGACCGATACTCTATGCTTTGCGCCAAACGCCGTTGATTTATAGTATATTTCGAATTTTGCAAGTTTGGGTTTTTGTGTCAGAATCTTTTTAATTTAAAATGCCTCAAAATTTGAAATTTGGTGGACATTGTATCATTTGGTGGACATTGAACCAAGCTAAAAGAACTAATTTTAAACAATATTAAAGTATTACACAAACTAGGTATAATAGTTAGAGGAGTTGTTTGTGATCAAGGCACCAACAATAGAAGCGTGTACAAATTGCTAGGAGTAAAAAAATAAACCTTTTTTTATTAAGAAATAATTATTTAAGAAATCCAACAGACTTTTTTTGGAAATCTCTGTAATTCACGTAACAATTTTTGCAAAATATTTTGCACGACACGTTCATAATAAAGATATTTTACCAACCATTTATGATAAATGTGTAGATGCAACCACCGCAGACGGAAAATATTCCACATGGTTCACAGGAACCTGTAAGGAGCACAAGCAAAATGCACTTAAATTTTTAATTCTCGTATTAATTCGAAAAAACTGCATATGGCTGTTAGAGAAAATTAAAACGAAGAAGCGCGCACCAACAACAGTAAAAAAATATATTCAAATACAAATCAAAATGTCCCTCTTGACAAACACAACCGAAGACTGAGAATTTTGAAAGAGTAATTACTGTGTCTATGGCTTAATTTGGATTAATGAAGACAAAACTTTATTGCATGTTATATAGTTTAATTTTATAATTATGTATATACAATAATTAAAAACGATCTTTGGTGTAGAAGCCTATCAATTTATTTTGTAAATACTTCACAACCTGACGTTTCGGATACTTACAGTTTTAAAATTTTTAAAAATTTACTGAATTTATTATTTTATTTTTCATGTATCTGAAATAACAGTAAAGCTAAAAAAAATTAAATTTTGTGAAAAATACATCTTTCGCTTTTAGAATGTATAAATATCATTAATCATTACAATTTGTATTACATATTATAACTAAATAATTATTTCACTATTGGTACCTTTAAACATACGTCATCGTTTTGGAAGAGGTTTTTACGCCTAATCGAAGTATGAATTTTTTAATTCCTAAATATGCTTCCATGTGGCTTTTCCTCTTCCATATTCGAGTACATAGGTAAATTTGAAATACATATATTGTTGAAAAATTAAACTAATTTTGTTCCTGTTTTTATTTATTTTCCTACGATCATGTAATTATTTCATGGGTTTTGTTTTTTGCATTTTCTGCATTTTCATCTACATGCTAAAAAAATTCACAAAATTTTGTTATGGATGATTTATGGTGTTTTCTCTTCATAGTAAAAAATAAACCATCAAAATTATTTTTTATACTCGTATTTATCTACACAACCAAGCTTACAGCATCGCAGAGATGTTGCAGAACTCTGCGTCTTCTACAGATGCTTACATGGTAAATGTTCTGCAGAACTATCGGAGAAAATACCACCATTCGTTACAACAACAAGAGTAACAAGAGGAACAACTAATGCACATAGGTTTACGGTGAAGCTCCCGAAACCTCGAACTGAAGAAATCAAGCGCGAATTTATATACCGAACATCAAAAAAGTGGAATTCGCTAATACACTTCAAATTTCCGAAGGAATACAAAATGAATAAATTTAAGGTAGCTATTAATCTTTACTTGCAGGATCGCGCATTGGGTGCAGAAGCTCTGACAGTTACAAGGAGCTAGGACCGTTAATAAGTCCGCTCTGCACCCAATTAAATAAATTATAAAAAAAAAAAAAAAAAAAAAAAAAAACATCTATTTTGTCCTTTTAAATTTTGTTGACCTTAAAATTATTATTATATGTAGATGATTTGAAAACAAAAAAAAAAATCAAAAGGTAGGTATTATCATTCGTAATTTTTACAATATGTACATAGACATAATTGTACCCGTTTAAATGAACTTCTTATTTCAATAAATGTATTTATCCTTAAGAAATGTATTTTCAATTTTTAATTTATGTATGTACATACATTTCATAACAAATCCATAGAAAACAAAATTGTTTCATTTTCTTTCATCGTCACACCATTGCATCGTTCGTAAATAAATTTTTTAGTTTTATTGTATGTATAGCAATACATACCATATGTATGGTTAAAATTATATCTCGCTGAAACTGTGTATTCTTTCTTTCTCGAGTAAAACAACAATAAAAACTTAATTTGTTGTTGTATTTACTCGAGAATGAAAGAAATAGAATTTTCACCGAAATATTATTTTATTACTATACATAAGAAAATTAGTTCGATAATTCGACACCGTATCAATGTATTTATAATGGTTTGTTTCTGAGGTTTAGAGCAATTATATATCGTCCGCTAGGTGTCTTTTCCAAATTTGGATTTATAATCAAAAAGTGGGTGTACCAACTATATTGTTCGTGTTTTCCAATCTTGTTATTAGATCATCTTTGCTTTAACTTTAGGCAAGATTCTCGAAATTGAAGGTATTGCGATTTTTGGAAAAATCTAGACAGATAACTGAGTTTGAATAGCGTTATATTGCTTAGAACCTAATTTATTCGAAAATATCAATATTATTCAATATATTCGAGATTATTTAAGGTTTTCCAGTTATTTTTCCGAGGAAAAGGTTTTTGGTTTTGAATTACTGTGCATAGGAATTTCAGTTTATTCTGATTTAGTTTATCAATATTTTCTGGAATTTTAAAAACCTTAAGTTTATTATTCGAAATTTTATAAACTTCGACATTATTCAAACGCTGCGAGTTTAGCTTGGAGTGGAATTACAAGTAAGCATATCACTGATATCAGTTAGATTATTGTACGATTTGTGGATTTGTGTAGATTTCCAAATTTAAATAGCAATGTAAAGATGACTTGAAAATTATTCGATATATGTAATCGTAATTATCATATTTTCGAGATTATTCGAAGTTTTATAAAGTCAGTGATTTCTTGACATTTTTACGATTATTCTAGGATTTTCAGTTTGTTCGAGTTTTTGTGGTATTTTCGAAATATTTGTGAATATTGAGATTCTATGCTCATACGTGCTCAAAATATATTTAGCTAATTTAGATTTTGTTTACGTTTTTTTGAATAAGTGGGAGACTTTTTAAACTGTGGTCATCGAGTGTCAACTACCTCTAATTAGAAACTCAACAAATAATAATAAAATTATGTCATTTAAAATTGAAATTTAACAATAAGATACACCACCAAACAATAATACAATTTTAAATATTGTATTTTAAAAATCAATTGTAAATTATTTATAAGTTTACTAAATTAATTTTAAAGAAATTGTAAGGAAGCCAGAAACCTAATTCACTGCCGTAACGTAAATAGTTAGTTTTCCTTTCTTTGAAGGTACATATATTAGCAAAATGAGCCACAGATCGTTTTGTATTTTTAAAAAATTATTTTAAAAAATTTTACACCAAGTAGCTTAAGTCAGTGAAGTTAGCCCGAACCCGAATTGTTTAGGTTTGTGTCTTGACTAAAGTGTAGCTATCCAGAAAAAGTGTATACATTTCTTAAAATGTAGCACTAGCCCGAAGAGAAATAATTTTTTTTAAAACGTAAGCGATTAGAACAAAATTTAAATTAAAAGAAAACGGTTTTCAAAATTATTTAGAAAATAAAGTTTATTAAAAATAATTTATTTGAATTTATCTGAATAAATTTAAATTTTGTAAATTCTTAAATTGAATGCCCGTAAAACTAATACTAGAGATAAATCTTATAAGGATTTTATATGGCCAGTTACGCAATGGCAATATCAAGAGTCTAAGAACCCCATCAGACCCATATCATGGGGATAAAATCATTTTTTTTAATTTTTCTAAATCAGTTTCTTATACATGATATGGGTCTGATGGGTTCTTAGACTCTGGATATTGCCATTGCGTAACTGGCCATATAAATCCTTATAAGATTTATCTCTAGTATTGGCTCCATATAATTTAAAAATTTGTCTTATTATGTATAAGAAGTTGATTTAGAAAAATATTGAAAAATATGATTTTATCCCCATGATATGGGTCTGATGGGGTTCTTGCCTTCTTGGTCTCTTGATATTGTCATTGCCTAACTGGCCACATAAAATCCTTATAAGATTTATCTCTAGTATTGGCTCCATATAATTTAAGAATTTGTCTTGTTATGTATAAGACATTGATTTAGAAAAATTTAAAAAATATGATTTTATCCCCATGATATGGGTCTGACGGGGTTCTTGGTCTCTTGATATTGCCATTGCCTAACTGGCCATATAAAATCCTTATAAGATTTATCTCTAGTATTGGCTCCATATAATTTAAGAATTTGTCTTGTTATGTATAAGAAATTGATTTAGAAAAATATTGAAAAAAATGATTTTATCCCCATGATATGGGTCTGATGGGGCTTTTAGACTCTTGATATTGCCATTGCCTAACTGGCCATACAAAATCCTTATAAGATTTATCTCTAGTGTTAGTTACTTAAATCGAATTTAAGAATTTACAAAATTTAAATTTATTCAGATAAATTCAAATAAATTATTTTTTAATAAACTTTATTTTCTAAGTAATTTGAAAACCGTTATCTTTTAATTTAGATTTTTTTTTAATCGCTTACATTTTAAAAAAATTATTTCTCTTCGGGCTGGTGCTACATTTTAAGAAATGTATACACTTTTTCTGGATAGCTACACTTTAGTCAAGACACAAACCTGAACAATTCGGGTTCGGGCTAACTTCACTGACTTAAGTTGCATATTTTTAAAATTTCGTAATCAGTAGCTCGATATGATTCGCAAATTTCATCGCTGCATTCCAGTTCACAATAGCTCATTAACAAACTAAGCATGTATGTTTTATGGGTATTCTCAAATTTTTTTATAAAATTGGCTCAGTAAATGGTATACAAAATTGCATATATGTACTGACGAATAAAATAGAAATTTCAGAAAGATATTTATGTCCACCGGGATCTAATTTTTTTAAATAATCTGCATTTAAATCAAATTCAAAGGATAATTCTTTTTCCATTAATAATCTATTGATGCAGTCGCTGCAGCTCATTTTTTCAAAGCTAAAAAGTTGCCCACTATAAATATAGCGGACTGAGAAAAAACGTTTTCGTAGTAGTTTGCGGCTCGGATAATGTTTTTTGGTTTTGTGACAGTTGCAAAGACATTTACAGTGAACAAGTGAAAATTTTAAGTGAAATAATGGGTTCTTTAAAAAAAATGGAAACCCCAATGAAAAAAATCGAGGAGAAAGCACAGGTTAATATAAACCAGCGCAATCTCACAGTTCTGATGGCATGGTTACTGATGATTGTTCAGATTCGATTGTTATGCCTGTTGCTGAAATAACTCAAATAAATTATGCTAATATGGTGAATCAAGAAAGCTGTACCGAATCTGGGGATACATTTGTTAACTCTACTGCACCTTCGGTCTTACAAAATCATTCATCCATGCAAAATCATTTGTCCTCTCCGAGAACCTTTGGTGAGGTGGCATCATCCACAATGAGGTCCAGTATTGCTGTGCCAGCAGTTGAAAAGAAACATACTCAACATCTGGACAGAAAATCGATTTGTGGTACCAGACAGTTTGCCGAAAATTTTGGTGTGAGGGTCATTGAACCGGCTGTATGGTTGAACTTTTCCAAATTTGATCCTCATACTAATGAAGATGAGAAATGCAAAATTTTTAAACTTATTCCCAAACAATGGAACATTGAATCATTGGAGTTTGTTAAAAGCTGATTTACGGGTAAAGGCGATTAATCCAAATACTTGGCCGACTGGGGTACACGTTCTGGAATTTAGTAATACAAATTTTCGGACAACATTACCTCCACGAGTGAAATTTCAGGCAACCGCTGCATCCAACAGTACAACACATTAAATTAAAACTTATGTTGTAGTATATTTGTTCCAAGTTACAATCTGCAGGTTAATGTAAATTAAATGTCCGTAGTTTGGTTAAACATTTTGATGAAATTACTATTTTGTTAGAGTCATATAAATTTTATTTTATTGCTTTAACAGAAACTCAATTTAAATTTCTTAAAATTAGATACTATTTGTGTGCCTTGTAAAACAAGTATAAATAAATGTTCCACTGCTCCGTTGTTAAATGCGCACATTTTGAGTTTAATGCAACATAGAGATTTGGTTTACAATAATTATAAAAGATTTGGATTAGAGCTCGATTTTGGATCATTTAAATATTTAAAAATAAAACCAACAAATGCATCAATCAAGCTAAAAATATATTTTATTTTGGGAATTGGCACGATCCTAAAACAACGTGGAAGAATTTAAAAATGCTTGGTATTTCATGTAAGTCAACCGAAGCAGTCATTTACTTTTCTGCTGAAGAAATTTTAGCAGGGATCAGTAAACTTAACGAATTCTTAGGTATTTTGTCTTTACCCGGTTTTGATTTTATTAGTTTTGATAGTTATGCTTATGGTATTGAACGCAATTCGTACAGATAAGTTGGATTCGACGGCATTTGACATGGTAAACTTTAAAGTAGTAAAATTATTTATTAATTTGTTTCTGTCCCAAATCACGTTTATCCATTAACCAGTGTAATTGAAATGAATTGTTTAAAACAATGTCTATAGGATTAAAAAATTGAACTTTCGTTAATTTAGATTTAGAATTGTTCTTTATATTTTTCCAATTTTGACTGATAATACTTCACACAATTTGTCTATCAACATTTATAAACAAAGATTTAACATCCAAAGAGATTAATAGAGAATTTAGTGGGATGAATTTAGAACCTAATAGCGATTGTAACGAGTACATATATCGGGCTATTTATCGAACTTATAATTAGCCATTCGGTTTATGAATTTTTGGTAACCCATATAATTTCGGAATCACTGCTGTATAATTTGTAAGTTTTTTCTTTGTAGCCAAACCTATGTTGCCAAATTCTTCCCATTGTTTTACCATAGAGTTAATTGGCAAACATTACTTCATTTGTTTAATTTGAGTATCCAGGGATTTATTTTCTAAGTTTTCAAAGCAATCATTTATTCAACCTATTTTTAATTCTGGTAAAACAAGCAACATTACTTGCTACTAAGGAATTTTAATTCTATTCCTAAACGTGGCCAGAGGTCAGGTGAACCTTACCATTGCTGATTTCTCTAAAACCTTTGACAAATTTGATCATGCAATTTTAATTCAGAAACTGGTTGATTTCGGTTCCGATTTCATTCCGGTTGATTGTATTAAATCTTACATTTGTGAACGTAAGCAATATGTAAATATTTTAGGTTTTAAATCTTTCACGTATAATGTTCCAACTGGCGTTCCTCAAAGGAGGCATCTTGGTCCATTACTTTTAGAATTTTTATTAATGATGTCGTAAATTGTTTTCATTTTTGTTAATGATTTTTATATGCCGATGACTATAAAATGTATGCAAATATTAACGCTTTTATTGATACAAAACGAATTTGATATATTTTGCGACTGGGCTGTAATGAAAAATTTGCTTTGAATTCTAATAAGTGCAAAGTAATGTCATTCTCCGCACGACAAGGTTATCTTGTGTTGAGACTCCATTCATTTTGTCGGGCGAACAATGGAGCAAATGTTCTGGGAATTGTTTTCATGAATAATTTGAGTTTTAACAAGCATATTGATTCGATGATTGATTTATTTTAGTTTTATCATGACCCTTATACATACATTGAATACTCTTTACTTTACTTACGTATTTGGATGCCATTCTATCAAACTTCTATAGACGTCTTCCATCTTCGAGGCAAAGAGGTAATGTTCTCAAACCATATAAAAATCGTCTTCTATTACTTAATGATAATACATATAATGAGATAATAACATGCGATTGAAAAATGAATTGGCAAAATTTCACGTAAAAACAACTTAAATAATAAAATACACAAAATTATTCAGAAAACATATTCAACTTAATTATAAATAATAAAAAGAAATGAAATTTCAAGAATATCATCTTAAGGTGTATTTTGTTAAAGTCTACTTAAATATTTACAAGGACTCGCTTGATATATTAATAAGTCTTGACAAAATCGAAAAAAACTTAACCAATAATGTAAGTCGGAAGTCTTGTTAAATAATAACGTAATTCACGAAATGTAATTAATGCTGTCGTTGAATGCGAAGGTTGAATAACTCATATATATGAGACACGACTTGAATGTCTTGGCCACTTATATATACTCGTGTAAGTTTTTTGCCCCGTTTGAGGATGCACAATGCAATTATTTCAGAACTTTGTACATATATCTACAAAATTAATAACGATGAAACAACATATAAATTATTGTCTATTTTAATTTAATTATATTCGAATAATCAATCTTTCTCGACACCTTTCATTTAAATAATTATACAAAAAATCATTGCCAATTTAATTATAAGGTATTGAATGTGTATATAGTATGCGAAGGTGTCCAATTTTACTTGTTATAACAGCATTAGAATCTGCTTTGTAGATATAATTTGGCTCAAAGGTATGCGATTGAATACAAATAAGATAAAATAATTGAATTGATGAAATTTAATTGTTTTATCAAGCTGAGTCTAAGCATCACCCCATGTAAGCGTCTTAATAATAATTAATTTTTTTTTTTATTGGATGTTATTTTAATAATTTCTTTATGTTCGAACAAATCAAACTAATAAATACCTAATAGCTGTGCAAAATTATAAATAAATATGTAAAAAGTTGTTAAACAAATAAAAAGTTTTTACTCGATTTTGAAAGTAAAAGTTAAATAGTTTGAGCGTGCGTACATGGTCACATATTTTTCATACGCGTATGCGATTTCGGTTTAATGAACTTCTGGCGAAGATTAGGAGATACGCATTGAATTGAAGTGATCGTTCACATAATTTAAATGTCTAGACAAATTTGGTGTACCTATGAGTTTATTTGGATACTGAAGAAAGTGAAATTAAAAAATTTGGTATTTAATAAAAGTTGGCAAAAGGTCAAACCAAATCAAGTATTTATGTTTTAACAACCGTCAAGATGATTTAAAATCATTTTTTGGCGAAAGTTTCGTTAATTGTTTTGTTTTGGTAATTATTTGGTTAAATATTATTTTGGCTATAAAAATACGGAACTGTATTGGTTACATCATCTTATGTTAAACCAATGAAAAATTATCAGCTTCGTCGTGTTCTATGTCTTAAGCAAAGAATTGCATAACTAATTTATTTAAAAATAAAATTATTTCACATGAACTTTCGTTCAAATCGAATTCTAAACTGTGTCAAGCAATTATATTCTTTATGTATTCTATTGTTTTGGAGTTAAGGGTATAATATTTATTTATTGTACTTTAACAATAATTTAGTATTAAAAGGAAAAGCACAGATGGAAACAGAGTAAACGGAACAAAAGAACAAAAAAAAAAATAATGAAGCTGCTTCTATTAGGCAAAAAAACCTTTTAAATTTTTTCAAACAATTTCCACCTCATGCATACACATTCTATTTTGAGCAATAGCTCATTTACAATAAAATGTACAGCAAGAGGTAAAATAATATTAAAAATTAACAATAATAACAATAACAATAATATTAAAAATAAATTTAATAAACTACGTATTGCCCATCAATCACGCCACTCCAAAAACTTTGACTTAAATAATTTGGCCGATCCTAAACTCTTAATTTCCAATGGAATTGAATTCCAAAGAGAAACTCCCCTAACGTAAAAGGATTTGTTTTGCGACCTACAACAATTTTTGGCCAGAATCAGGCGGAAGTTTGAGGAATGAGACCTGCTAAAAAGTAACTTCCTATAAAGATAACAAGGCTTCTTAGCTTTGAGAAGTTTAAAAATAAAAAGACAAACGCGAAATTCGTAAAAGGTAGATAAACTACATCCTAAAACAAGGCTAGAGTAGGCAGAAAACTGATCGAATTTCCTAATACCAAAAATAAACCTAGTACAAGCATTGAAACATCTTTGGAGAACGTTCATATTTTCCTGAAGCATACCGAATAAAACTATGTCACCGTAAATAAAATGAGGAAGAAGATAAGACAAAAACATTTTTTTCCTAAACTGACTATCAGAAAATCCTACTACTTTATACAAACAACTAAGCATACCAAAGACCCTCTTACTAATACTAACTAAATGGTCACCCCAAGAAATAGTTTTATTAATAATTAAGCCTAAATCTCTAACAGTATTTGAATACCTAATTAGCGAACCCTGCAGAAAAATACCAGGAAAGGACGAGGTGTCTAACGATTTTTTATAAATTATGATCGACTGAGATTTATTCGCATTTATAACGAGCCTATTAGAGATCGACCAACTAGCGATATTACTTAAGTCTTCATTTACCAGAGAAATATTCCTATCAATAGAATCCTGATCTAAACGACTATTTCTATAAATTTGGGCGTCACCAGCAAAAAATGTGAAATGAGCAATGGTGAATAGAGGCTCCTGTGTCATTAATGTACATAGAAAACAATAGAGGACCCAGCACTGAACTCTGAGGAACGCCGAAAATTACAGGAAGGAAATCAGACAAAGAATTGTCGAAAAAAACTGCCTGAGAACGATTAGAAAGATAGTTAAAAATTAGTCTGGCAGCGGAAACCGAAAATCTAAACTGAGATAAGAGTTTGTTAAAAAGAATTCTGTGATTAATAGAATCAAAGGCCTTAGAAAAATCTAACAAAGTTAAAGAAGTCAATTCCCTATTATTCATATTGCGCCTAATATCATCACATACATTTAATAACGCAGTAGAAGTGCTATGACATTTTCTAAACCCAGATTGGAAGAAAGTAATTAAACTATTGCTATTTGATGCGATTGAATTTGAGTTTTAACAACTTTCTCGAAAGCTTTAGAGAGAGAACTTAAAATACTAATTGGCCTCAAATGGGATAGCTCTGAAGGATTACTAATCTTTGGGATGGGTATGATTTTACTTAGCTTCCACTGATCTGGATAGGAAGAGGATGTGAGAATAAAATTAAAAATATGTAACAAATATTTTGAGACGAAAGGGAAAACTCGTTTAACGAATTTTAAATTGACGTTATCCAGACCAGAATATTCCGATTTAACATTCCAAATGGCAGACTGTAAATCCTCGAGAGAAATATTTGAAAACGAAAACGAATTAGAGGACGCATTAGAGAACAAATCGACGGTACTACTGCCCGAGTTCAAACTAGAGCAAAAATAACTATTAATATCATTGGGCTTAAACACCCCACTAGAACTACTCTTGCATCTGCCTAGGCCTAAATTACGAACATTACGCCAAAAAACCTATAATAGATCGGTAGCCTTGTTACCTTTTTTAGCAGGGGCACTATTTAAAAATAATTATTTTGTTTTCGCATTTCGCGTATTAAAAGGGTGTTCAAGTTTAAGGTTTTATTTTAAATTGTGAATAAAACATTTAATAAAATGTAAAATTGTGACTGGAATTTTAAATGAAACCTCAAACTTGTACAACCCTTTTAACTCAAAATTAACAACGCACCATTTTCAAAAAGATTGCAAATATTACACTTTATTTAGTTTTAATACAATTTATTAATAAAACGTAAAATAAATAATAAACGTTCTAAATTTAATCCATTAATAATAATTTGTGTTTAAAAACGTTTCATTGTCAACCCTAATAGCCGATTTACATTCAACGTCAATCGAGCTCTGCAAATAATTGTTATCGATTAAAGTTTTTTCGGATGTTACTCGAATCGCAAGGACAACAATATAAGTTACACATACTAAATATCTCGATTTTTGATTGATTGATTGATTGGAGTGTACGACCAAGTCTTTAAGCTTGTCTTCTTGTAGTCCGGTTACAGACATCTAGGTATAGCCGATAGTTAGTAATTTAAAACAACATAATGACAACACAATTCAAATCTATCTAATTATTTCTTAAAACTAGAACCGAACCAGCTTCCAATCATTTGTCAATCTATAATTAGGAATTTAAATCAGATTAAGCTGGATATTCTAAAACAGGAATTCAAATAATTACTATTGTCACTATTATACTAATTATTATCACTTCTAAAATTAACATGAGTTAATACATAAATAAGTTAATTTCAGGTGTGCCACCCTACACTGCTTCAAGGCTCAACCTTTGTAAGAGTTTGTAACTAATAAATATTTTTGTGCTAACCTAGATGTATTCTAATGTAATTAAGTGACAACAATAATCACTTCTTAAACTAGTAACTAAGAATCATAATTAATTATAACATGAGTCTCGTGCGATATTACTTAAAATCAAAAACGACATTAAACCCTTATTACTTAACCAATTCCTTCCCGATCATACCACCGCATACTCAACGCTGCAATTCCAATACGCTTTTGATACGCGTTTGCAAAACATCCACTATTCAAAATATGAAAATATTTTAAAACCCTTATTTATAAGAAAAACTTTTGCTTTCTATCTTCAATTTTTAAGTGTGTTTATATTGACATGGCAAACTGATAACAAGATCAACATTTTCCGTTATGTTTTTATACTTTTGAGTTAGTTTGGAGTATTCTTAATGGCGAATGATTTATCATACTTCAGAATAAAATGTGCCCAAGCAGATCTCAAGCCGTAAAGTATCGGAACACTGTCTGAAGGATTAGGACTTCACATAATATTTTTCAACCATTAGAAAAGCTATTGGGCTAAACGCCAAGGTTTGCTTCAAAATGTGCAACATTTCATAGAATTGATTTTGCCGGCTTAAACCATATTTGTGATTAAAAATATCATTTTTTTATTGAATTATGAATTATATAAATAAGTTAGATTTTGTTCAATACAATTTTACTTTTCCCATTATACAAGTTTTGTTGTTGTTTCTTTTCAATGTAATATGATCAAACCGACCCTTGCGGTTCTTTGGCAAGACATTTTAATTTTTTTTTTTTCTCAAAATTATGTTTTTTAACAATAAATATGACTGGCATGTGAATTTAAGTAATATTGTGCAACTAGAACATAGTTCGGGTATGAATGGGTTAAAACCCAAATTTTACTTTGATGCATTCCTTTGACTTATTGACATATGAAAATTGACCTGTACCAAATTCAGAGTTATTGAAAGTTTTTTTTTATTTTTTTTCAACTATAACAATCTTCGTTGTAATCAACCAATTTGAAAGTTATCTCACATACCAATTTTTTTAAATATTCAAAATTTGAATTAGTATTTTTTTATTTAGAATCTTGAATCGGTTTGAAATATTCAACCCTTGATTTTAATTTTTGAAGATACTTTTCTTAGCTTTCTACTTTTTTTTTGAACTTATATTGTAACAAAAACAATTTTTTTTGAACTCGAAAGGGTACAAATTTTTATATTTTAGGCATAAAATTACGAACAAAACACAACTCGAATGGTTGGTGGAGTTGATAGAGCAAAACACGGATATAGCGCGCGGATTAGTACAACCTGGGGCTGATTTTAAAGAGAATGTATAAAATAGATGGAAACTTTTTAAAGAAGAATTACACAGTTTAGGGCCACCAACACGTGATACGGTTGGGTAGATAAAGGTTTAATGTCACATTGAATTACATTTTTTTTCCAGGTATGTAAAATACAACGGGTGGTTGGCATAACAAAACTGTCAGCTTCTCAGCGGTGGAAAAATCCGTCATAGATTTATTGAAATTAAATACAATGAAAATTCCACCTGGCCTAGAAATTCCCTATAGTAATATAACTGGAAAGAGTTAATAGGGAGTTACAAATTCATGAAGCAATACAAAATGTGGAGCCTTCTTGTAGTCACAGTCAACAAAAACAGAAAAAATCTAAAAGTGCCACAATTAATTTGACAAAGAAAAGATTTCAACTGGTAAAAAAACAAACGGAGCTTCAAGAAAATATACATTATATGAATCAGTTGAAAATAATAAATACTTACGCTCAATATATAAGTTGCAAAAAGAAAAGAAAAAACTGTTAAGGGAAACAACAGGGATCAAAAAGGAGAAACTGGAACTCTATAAAGCAGAACTTAAACAGAAGAAGGGTTACAGAGCTAAGAAACCGAAAGTTTAAAAGTGCAAATTTTGGAGTTACAGAGCAATATGAATACAGCAAACAATGCAGTAGTTCAATTTCAAATTTGAAATGTGGTATACGGTAACGGAATTACATTTAATTTAAAGCCAAAATAAATTTATTGAAATAAACGCATTATTTTGTTTCTAATGGTAATGGCCTCATTTGTTCCATCCTCTATTTCAGCTTCATTTTCAACATCATTTTTATCTAAATTGATCACCTCGTTTTCAGGAAGCCCATTATCTGGTTCTTCTACCCGATATTTTATATACATATTGTGTTGTAGAGCAAGTAACACAATTTGTGTTGATTTTTTGGGAGTATAGTGTAACTGCCTTGCGCTGAGTAAACAATAGAATTGAGCTTTAACAGGCCTATCGGTCTTTCTATTATATTTCTTCCTTTGCTGTGGCTTTCATTAAACCGCGATTCTAGCATTCTACATCGCATATACAAATATATGCATGTTAGGTACATTTAATGAATCAATACATATGTCAAAAATTGTTAATCATACCAAGCAGCCTCGAGTTTTTATCACCGTTATCATACAATGTTTCCATATTCCTTTTTACTCCAGAAATGTTCCAAATCATCGATTCGTGGGAAGCACCGAGGTATTTCGCATTAATACATCTTTTATGTTGTTACTTGTTTTGTTGGTGATCGCATACTTAAAATATATTAATTACTTTTTACACTTTCTGCCGTAGGCACCTGGCGAAACACACTTAATACACACATTTTTAAATAAATAAACATTCCTTTGACCAAATCCAATTATAACAAAGAGCTTAATAAAATTTTAGAAATAGCAGCGAATAACGGTTATGCAGCTAAGACTATATTAAAGCTATTAAACAGAAAACTGAAACATAAAGCTTTAGCTAACATTTATCCACCTGATAGCCCAATTCCGAAAAATTGATTCCGCTTAGAGTATATAGGAAAAACTAGCCAACGGATTAGTAACATCGTGACACAATCTACAGATATTAGCTTTGCTTTTTATAACAAAAATACAATTAAGAAAATGATGTTTAACAACAAACCAAGAATTGATCGCCCCCTAGTTCCTGTTATATTGGACGGACTGGGCGCAATTTTGAATTTAGAGTTAAAGACCATTTATCTGGTAGCCATGAATCATCTCTTTATAATCATTTAACGCTAGAAAATCACACATCCAGTTTAAACAATTTAGAAATATTACATGTACACAACCAAAAAGCAGACGTTTGGACAACTTAGAAACTTACGAAATCCGAAAAGCTATATTTTTAACCAAAATATCCTCAACGAACAGAGAAAAATCCGTTTCTCACCAATTACCGACCCCGCATTGTTTTATTCCCATACTCATACCATCCCATAAAATTACTAATACGTCGGGTTATAATAAAATAAGGAAAAAAAAACAACATGTGTTTAACTCACCCCCCTTTTAATTTTTAAAGTTTATTGCTCTCACCATTTTTATTGTTTACCCCTCCCACATTTTTTATTTGTATGTTTTTGTTTCACTTTCTGATTTTTCCAACTATTATATATAACTACATTTTTATTTTTACAGTTTATTAGATACTCCTGATGATGGCCTAACAAGCCGAAATCGATCGAGTGATTTTTTAAACCTTTTGTAATTTTGCGAAATATTTAACAAGTGTTTTTAAAAAAAATTTAAAAATGTGTGTATTAAGTGTGTTTCGCCAAGTGCCTACGGCAGAAAGTGTAGAAAGTAATTTAAAACAATTATTATCTGCACATGGCAAAGTGATTCGACAAAAGGTTGCCACTAATATACAAACCCCGAGGACAAGGAATTATGGCGATGTGACATTGAGTTTGGATAGTGATGCTGCAAATTGATTTAACATCTGCATCGTACTCAAATGAATGAAAGCATGATACTCGAACGCGCAAATTTAGATTTGGGACCAACCAATGGTTCAATTAATCCAGCTTTTGCTAAAACTATTGGTCAACAAACACCATTCTTGTTTTTTTTTCAATTAAGATTCGCGAGAAAGGTGCACACAAAATCAAAACATTTGCCAATGACAGCGATTGTTCAAAGATTTTTTGAAAGCGTGCCTCACTGTCATCAAAGTGGCTATGCAAATACGAGCGTAATAAAGACCGCAAACGTGATATTTCATCATTCCAAACTGTACCAGAAGAAAGAGAGAAACAACGGCTGATTGAATCAAAACATCAGTTACGTGTCGATAAACGGAGACGATATGACAGTGGCGGCAACCACGGGAGAAACTGAATTACTGCGATTCGAGTAAGACAGAAAACAATTACTTAGGCACGAGAAAATAGAGTTGGGATGGTTAGAAATTAAAACACAACAAATGGAAAATGAAGGAATTTTATGCACTACACAAAAACGTTTTAATTTTTACACATTGCAGCCGCTGAGACAATTATATCCTGATTTAAACCGAATTCCAGCGAATATGGCATTTACGGTAGCATTCATTATTGGAATCTGTAAATTTGAGTTGGCTAACGATGAATTCGTTAACAGGGCGGAGTATGTTTAAAACGGCCACTCCATTATCCAGATTAACTTCAAGGCCAAATCACTTTTTCTTTTTCAAAGACATACATTTGTGTTTACGGCGAATCCTAAAATAAAAAGAGATTTCACAAACAAACTTTTTTAAAACCGCTGTTCTCACTTCTAGTATTCCGTTGAACTTGGCACATTCAGATAATTTGTGTTATTCCTCAAGATATAATGAACATTGTAGCGACTGATTCTATATGACGTGACTTATGACTGAAATTTTTGAATTACGTGAGGACGGTTAGTGGTTGTCTTCAATGGTTTAGGTGCATCAATTCGCTTGAACAAGAAATCAAAAGATTGTTTGGTACATTGTCCCGCAATCCCGTTTACCTGCACACATCCGACTTATTTTGTCATCTTCAGTCAAATATTCAGATTCAGATATATTTAAAAAATATAATAATCCAAATTTTATATTTTGTAGTTTGATTTATAGGTAAATAAACTTTCAGAAAAAAATATAAAAGTGGTGACCCCTTTTGTTAAAGGGTCACCAAACATGTCTTTTTCAGAAAAAAAAAACTTTTTCTTTGACAAAAATTTAATAAAAAATAAAGATGATACCATTATAAAAATCAACAGTCTATTCCCTTTCATATGAGCCATCAACCGTAAAAATCGGTTAAGTATTTTTTGAGAACGTGCACTTGAAATTTTCAGTTTTTAAGAAAAACATAAGTTAAATGAAGGAATCGCAGCAAATACAAAAAAGAACAATTTAAAAAACATAGTTTAATTTACTTTCTTAAAGTGATATTTTTATTTAAATAAACTTTGGTCAGAATCAGAAGACAGATTTCGGACGTTCATCTGCAAGTGCATGATATTCTCTTTTTTTTTTGTAATGAATTTGGATTTGATATTGAGTTTTAGCCTTTTTTCCAGTAAAGCTGTTTCTTTTTTATTGAAAACAAGTTCAGTCATATTATGTAACGTTGTAAAAAAACTTGTCTTCTGTTGTTGTTGGATACAATGGAAGTTGTGTTTGTTGGTGGTGGTATGGAATCTTTGTAACGGCTTCTTGAGACGTTGTTTACTGCTAACTTCTTTCTTATGATGTTGTTCACTGCTAACTTCACTTGTTTTAATATGTCGATTTATTCCAAAAAACTTATTCAACAAATTTGATCTAATCTTCAAAATCTACAAAGAATATCAAAAGGTAACAAAATGGATACGAAGAATTCGAGATACATAAAAAAAGAAATAAAGCAAAAAGAAGAATATCAATAATTACCTAGCCCTATTTAAAGCCATTACTAATCGTAAAATCAAGCATGTAGACGGTAGTTAAAGCAATGTGCCTTTCAATTAAAAAAGTCATCTAATTGTACAGCACTCTTAAAATCAGTTATGAACCCAGAAGATATCGAAGAACTCAATGAGTTGTTAAATGCATCAGGCCATTCCTCACAATCCTTACAATACTTGAGAATACTTTTATTGAGTGTACAGGTTGGAATCCACGAAACGACGAGTTCATATTTAAATCATCATTCCAAACTCAAATAAGGATTACGAAACGAACTGTCCGCTCCGAAGCCAGTAAATTATTCAACCATTTGGCTGGTTAGATGTAGGATAAACCTACTTATTGTTGTAAATATCAAAATATGCAAGCAGACTTTTATTTAAACTTAAAACGAGATAATTCGTTGCCAGAGGATTTCAAGAAGTGTAGTGGGATAGAACTCGGTCAAATCTTCAGAAAGTTTAGAATATTTCAGTTTTATATTACTTCTAATTTCGACATTCATGGATTCTATAATGCTAGCGATAGTGCGTATTCCAAGTTAATATTTTAAAATCGCCATACATTAACAGGAAGTATGTACACATACAATTAGTGACCATCAAGTATGTATTGCTATATAGTTGCTACCCAGCGTAGAGTCACAGACATTAGGATTATGTTGGGAGGGACCTAATTAGCTGAAGTACAGTGCAAAAGAAAGGCCAATACAAGAAAACGATAATGTCAACGCGTAAATTTGTGTAAATAGCTCAATGAAACTTTCAGTGGTGCACAATTTCATTAAACCGGGAAATCAAAATCTCGCAAGATAACAATAACGTTAATAATAATTTATTACTAACTTGTTTCATAATTAACTACTGTTATTGTTTTCAATTTTTTGTATTAATAAATAACATTCAGCAACGCATAATTGTCGTGGTAGAAGAAAAATCCATGGAAGATGTTTTTTTAAACAAAATAACCGGAAGGTTGGCGACTTGAAATATTAAGATTTTTTTCGGGGTATTTATAGCCATTCACTTAGTTTTAACGGACAAATTAACTTGTTATTCTTTGACTGTAGTTAATCTGCTACCTTTCACTTAATAAGTTTTATTAACCTTCTTAAGCATATTTCTGTGAATTTCTTTTGCATTTTTATTTATTTGTATATACTGGTATACTTACAAAGTATCGCATAAAAATTGTTAACCTCCTTAAATCGGTAAAAGCGATGTAATCATGTTCATCGGTTATAAATTATTTGTAAGCAATTTTGTATGTCAGTATTAGATGTGTAATCGCACACCGTAAATGAGGTAACAGATCGCATTCTATATTGATGAACTACTGTGACCGAATTCGTCTAAATTATATACATATTACTTTTGCATAATATGCATATAATTTATCTGTATACAAATGCAGCTGCACAAAAGTTTTGTAAGTTTGAAGAAAAGTCTTACGTATACACAAAAAATTAATAAATAATTTTGTGTCAATTTAGAAAAATTTCTCGCGGACCCAAATTTGCATATTGGCGCGATGGTTTTAATTGATATTAAAGTAGTATAAGCTGAAAATTAATTATGGCGAAATTTAAATGGTATTTTGGGGTCGTCGCGAAATTAAATAGTTTTGTTGTTTTTTGCTTATATTAATGACCGATGATAAGATTACAAATCGTGCGAACTTAATTTAATTTCTAAATTAAATTTTACTATAATTAATGTACTAGTCTATTTAATACAATGAAACAAAACATTTATCTGCCAAGATCTATTGTTCTTTGAATTTTTGGGCAAATAATTGTGCGGACGTTAATTGAGATTACACGACTCTTGGCTAATTTAGAAATCAGTGTAGTATTAACGTGTCATTTAGAAATTTGGCAGGTGTAACTAGAATAACGTCTATAATGAACATTAATCGGTTCTTATAGTAGGTAAATGTAAATTAAAAAGTCATGACTCTTCACTTAATTCCGCATATTTTATAATTCCATAAGTTTTTGTAAGAAGATAATTACTCGATCTGGTTTCTCTATTCTGGCTACGTTTCGTTGTCGTCATCTCGATTAATAATTTTCAGGATTTGAAGTTTCCTATTCACGACGAAAGTCGCCAGATCTTGACTGATTTAATTGGGATTGCTAGAAGCTCAGCTACACAAAGTTCTAATCTCGATATTGATAGCTTTTTAAATGGAACCATATGGTATCTGTCTTGGTTGATTCTATGCCGCGTATAAACTACAGGTGCGAATGCCTTCTCGCTGATTCATTAACTTTCATATCCCATCTTTAACAAAAACCATAAACCCTTTGTAGACATCAGCAGTAGTGATGTGCTAAATCGATTGTTTTTATGCGACTTCGGTTTTCGGTTAATTAACCTAGACGAGAATGAATAGGAGCTTGACAACAGCACAGCGGGTCAACCTAGAGGTTGTTGTAAACAGTACAGCACTTGGAAATACATAGGTGAAGCGGGTGTGTAACCAGCGACTCCCCGTATACAGCAAATTAGTATTAGCCAAGAACATTGGATTAATAAAAATATTATCTGTGGCCTAAGAATGAAATAGTATCAGGGGTACAAATTGAAAATGCGGGATTGATAACAGATGGCGTTACTAACGCTATACGCATCAGGCAGTACTGTGACTATGTTCATGTCAAAGCTACGTCTTATAGCTTTAATTTTCAGTATGTGTCAATTTGTCGCAGTGTCAAATTCATAGTTTTTTTGAGCTCTCAATATGTCGAGTTTCGTGCCAACAAAACAGCATTTGCGGGAAGTTTTAATTTACTTCTTTAATTTGAAGAAAAGTGCTGCTGAAGCACATCGATTGGTCTCCGAGACTTATCCGAGTCATGTTCCATCGGTTTCAACGTGCGAGAGATGGTTTGTGCGGTTTAGAAGTGGTGATTTTGACGTTGAGGACAAAGAGCGGCCGGGCCAAGTGAAAAAGTTTGAGAATGCTGAATTGGAGGCAATACTCAATGAAGACTCGTGTCAAACTCAACAAGAGCTCGCAGATTCATTGGGAGTGAATATAAATCGTATACTCAAGTAAGTCAGGAAAGCTCAGATCTTGTGTTCTTGGGAAAAATAATTTAAGTGGTGACATAACTGCGGTCAGCCTAGAGGTTAAAATCTGACTGATTTCAGCTTATATGATTACAGGGCAAGGACGTTCCACCGGATAATATAGGGAATTGGTTCTCGAATATATTGTGTATATTTAATTTGTCTTAACGAGAAACTGGCTCGGTCGATTCGATTTTAAAATCATGATTTTATAGGCTGATGAACTTAAAAAGAATAATTTCAGAACAACAACAATAGTAAATTAGCACAAAAATTAGAAAGACCGGATAAAATCTGAGGGAACCAATTTCCCCAAAAAAATTTGTATGGCGAAATCAATTCATCCTCAATATGTACCAAGTCTGCGTCAACAAACTTCTTTCAGTTTTCAAAAGCTTGCCATCTCAGGCCCGATGCATACTGAAAACGAATGAAACTCATGCGGAACCAATCCATGCTTATCGGCGAAGTTTAATTCAGGTCAAAATACAACTTTAAGTTCACACCATACAGTTTGATTACTTATTGCCTATTAACCTTTCAGTCTAGAAGCCACTGTTGTTCCTAAAAATAGGCAGACGGTTATGTGACATTCGCCTCAGTCAATATTTTTCATGGGAATGGAGGGTGGAAAGGAACACTTCTTTTCTGACCATCGTTATGTAACTTATTCAGCCTGTTATCAGGAAACCCTTCAGGATGCCTAGAAAGGCTAACTGGAGCAAATATGTCAATATAATCACAAGCGCAACTATGGGCACTAAATGGTTTTAATTTTTATAAACTTACTGGCCCAATACGAAATCTGAGGTCAAGGTGATCTTTAAGCTGGGGAAAAAACACATCTCAACCCACAGAACCTATATGACGTATAACTCTATCATCCTTTCCATTGAAAAGCCTGGAATAAGGCTGTTAGATGTTTATATTAGATCAAAATGTATACCCGTACGATGGTTCGTATGAGTGAGAAATACATTTACTGAAAAAAAAGGATTTTCATTCCTGAAGGTTGACTATCTCATAAATAGGTTAATTAATCATATGCTTGTAAGCAGGATTGCCAAATCTGAATTGACGTGGTGTCAGCTGTCTCTGGAAAATTCTTATAGGCACTTTTAAGGATTTAATGTAGAATGCGCTTTTAATCATTACAAAACGTCCAATATAGAGATCCTACCTTAAACGATACTAAACTAGTTTTTACTGACAGAGCGAGATATTGGGGCCTTATCTGGACCTTAGTAAAACCGGAGCTGCTGCACTGGCCCTACACCGCCGAAGTTAGAACAGTTATTTTGTACGCAGTGAGCATTTGTTAGCTAGCTCTTGGCCGAGTAATATGTAGGAATCAGAAGCATGTCTCATAAACGCGCAAGGTTATGATCCACATTTCTCCACATCACAGTAAATTTATGCTTCGAGGAAGTTTTCCGGACCAAATTGCTCTCAAGGGAACGGGTCAATACCAGAGGCAGTAGCTATACAATTCTTCAAGGTACACTACTGCACATTGTGTATATGGATGTATATGGACATAGTGAGGCTGCAATCAGATCGCTGGAATTGGTTTCTCTAGCGTCAAGTGTGGTGTTGAGTTGTCACTCTTCTCTTAATGAGATGAGCGAGCATTTCAATATCCAGATAATCTAGGTCCCCGATCTTTCGGACGTCATACCAACTGCAGGATGGACGAACTCGTTAACTATGGTATGCCTTTCCAGCTCCAACCGGAAAGGGCAAGTCTGAGGAGGCCTATCAAAGGGCTTAAAGTAGCACTTAATAAAGAGCGGAGGAACGGAGGAACAACTTCACTTGTAGCGTAGCAAGTCAAGTTAGCCAAAACTTGACTTGGGGTGCTTCAATACAATAATCTTCCTACGTAACGAAACACTGACTTTTTGAGAATATGTGAGAAGACTGGATCTGGAAGCAAATAACTTCTGTAGAAGCTGTATGAACGAGGAGGAGGAAGTTACTCTAGTTCACTTCTATGCTCATGACCGGCATTAGCACACAGAATACGCAAGCACAAAATACGCAAGAAGCAGTAAAGTACGGGATATTTTACGCTTCATAAGTAGCTCGGAATGATTCCAATAAGGGTGAAGTCAAAGTAAAATCCAGTGCTACAACAACGGAGCGTTACTGGTCTAAGTATGCTATAGTAGCTACTCTAACCTAATTTAACCTAACGTAGTAATATTATTGATGTTGATGATTATCAGATTTGGATGCAAACTGTTCATACGAAGAATTGCATTTATTTACGCAGATGAATTCCGTGTTGAGAAGTTTCGCCCATTTATTTGAAATATTAATAAATGGCCAAATCAAGGTTTCACGAGAAACCCGGCAACTATGACTGAAATAAATTGAAGGCTGTTTATATAACGGTGTTTCGGAACAAGCGACCAACGTTCAATTTCAGTTACAGGAATACTTTTTTATTCCTTTCGTTCCTACCAAATCCTCGTTAAGGTTTTAAATAATCCTTTAGTCAAATTATTAGACGACGATACCACATTGAATCCTGTGGGAATATGTTGACTTCTGGTGAATTATGTATTTAACTAAACATTTTTTAAAGTATAGCACATTATATGAATCTAAATTTAATTGGCCTGGGAGCTGTTTCTAGGCCAGCTATTATTGGTATAGACCCAATGATACGGTAGAATACATTTATTCACTATTTTGGGCTGGCTCTGGTGGGAATATCTTGTTTCTGAAGATATATCTAATTTTGATAAATATATTTCTGTTTTTGGTACAAAGCCACACTTTATATTTGAAATGCACCTAATATTTAGAATAACAATTTTAAACATAGTTTCTTGTGAGTACGCTTAAAAATGTATACTTAAATACATAAGTCACCTATAATTTAACAATCCACTGTATTGGAAATCCATGATAATGAACAAGCCACATTTAAGTGGTGTTTTGATTTCATATTTCGTACAATTTTATAATTAATTTTGGATTTTAATTAGCTAAAGTCTCATCTACTAAATTAGCTACATAGATTAAAATCAATTGTTTTCGCTATACTACCTTGTAACTTTGACATCTATAGTAATTTACGACATATTAAATAAACAAAATTGCTTTCCGGCAATTCTATGAATAAAGCAAATTAACACGTCACATGCTTTTTGCGATGGTAATAACAGCAAATTTATTATGCATCTACCATAATAAATATCTTTTGTGTAGAGATTTTATCTTTCTTTGAGCTTTGTGAAAGCTCGATCGTGAAAAATATTTGTAAACCACTATCTAGTAACAAGTAGATACAGTTTTAAAATTGAATGTATTCAGGCGCAACACCATTTCAAAATTATTGTTGAAAAGTTTTAAATATTTTATTTTGTAAATAGATGACATTTAGGCGTATTTATCGAAAAGCTCAACCGATCAAATTTATTCGAGATTTTGAAAACCTATTCAATATGGAGTAATTTGTATCTATTCCTAAAGTAATAAGTACCATGTTCTTCATGTAAGTAATTCGCTGTTTAAAATAAATCATTTCATTTGGATAATCTATCAAAATCAATTAGTAGACTGAAAATTGCTGCGATATTGCACAACACAAACAGCATTCAATGAAATTTAAAAAATCTGTTGTCTGACGATCCAAGAATTCAATTACATTATTCGCCATCCCAGTTATTTCAATCAAAATCGGCTTTGACCATAAAGTTGGCTGCGACTCTTTCTAGTTTGCCACTCTTTCTGGCCGATGCAAGCCTTCCGCTTGATCGTAGCCGAATAGAAGAGACAGGAACATTTCCCATTTTCGAATTATTAGGTCGACGGATGAATTTGAAGCGGAATTTCGTGGAGTGGTTTGATAGTGTATTTTGGTGGGAGAATTATTGAGGAATTTTAATAAAAAATTTGTTGGAGAATTTTCAGGCCATAAGTATCAGGGAGACATTTGATGAGAAATTTTGATGGGAAACTATCAGGTGGAATTTCCAGGAAATATTTGGTTGGGAATTTTAGTTGGAAATTTTTTAGTGAATTTTGAGCTATTTCAATGGAGAATTTTGATGGGAAATGTAGGATGGAAAATTTAACGCGGTATTTTCATGAGCAATTTTTGTGCGGAATTTTAAATTGTGGTATATTTTTATACCGAGGGGAAATTTAAGGTTGAATTTTCCTTTTGAATTTTGGTATGAAATTCTGATTAGGAATTTTGATGTGGAATTTTGTTTGGAAATTATGTTTGGAAATTTAGTGAAGAATTTTGGTATGGAACTACAAACAACCATAAACAAGAATTCTAAAACCCGTACAATTTTGGATGATTCCTAATTTCAAAAGCTTTTCCTAAAAAATGGGAATCTTATACACACAAAAAAATAAATGGTCACCACAACACCGAATCGGTGTTACATAATGTCCCACCGATCGGATATTTATAATTTGAATCCAATCGGATATTATAATAAAAATGGCATAAAATACATTTGGATAAAAACTTTTACACCGCATAAAAACCAAACAGGAACATTCATCTTTAGGAAAACACCTAGAGGTGCATTTTATTAAATCTAAAAAAAGTTTTTATAAAAATTTATCTTTTCGGATAGATAAAAATATTTATCCGTTGATGCGTATTTAATTTTATAAAACTATATTCAGTTGGAGAAAAATAAAATACTTTTTCGGATAAAAAACCAATAACCACCGCACATTTTTGGAGTGTATGGTTTTTATCCCATTGGTATTTTATTTTAATGTATATGATTTTAATATGCCCCGAAGATTGTAAGAGAATTGAATCTTCTCATCTCATCAGGCCGCCGCGACTAGACTGATTGTATCACAATTTAAATTCTATATATACAGAAGGAATACGCAGGTTGCTTTGGCGAATTTAACTAATACAGCCAAATTCTCTTACAATTTTACTTTTTCACGAAAACTCCAAACGGTGTAAATATTTACTCCGATAGAACGAAAATAATCTCGGGAAGTACCTTTAAAAAAAATCCGCTGTTGACAACTTTTGCGTTTACTCCAAACGGTGCAAAAGTATACTGTTCGATCCTTTTGGATATTTTAAAATTTGTACCCGATCTTGCGGAGTTAATATCGTACTATTGGATAAAAAATAAAGTTTTTTCGGATAAAATACCATTCACACCGCGATATTTTTTTGTGTGTACTTACGCTCTTGTGGCTTTTAGCCACAGATCTATTCTTATGTTTTCCACTTTCACATGCCTTCATTTACACTTATATATATTTCTAACACTCTTTTCTATTTAAAATTTTTACACACACGCCCACAAACACACCCATCGAAAAATACTACCAACTATTGTCGCGATCCCTGGCTGATTTACATGGTTCTAAGCAGAGCTGTGAAACCGAACCGGAACCGAAAACCGGAACCCATGGAACCGTCATTAAATTAAGAACCCCGGGAACCGACCGGAACCCTATAATCATTACTTGATAAACAGTAAAAGAACCCAGGAACCGGTTCTTTAATTACGGTTCTGGGGTTCTAATTTTAATGTATTTATATTATAAATAAAACATTTTGTATGTATTATTTAATAATTTTTTTCCACGATTAATTAAAAAAATTAAAGCAGTACTATATTATTCTTCTGGGGGTAAATATATTTTGGTAGTGTGATGTAGCCCATATATTCTATATTATCGTAATTAATATTACGATTAATGCAACAAACTTCGTTCCCTAGACGATATCTTAGTTTTGAGATTAAATAAATAATCCATTATTTAATTTAAAAAGTTAAATAACATATTAATTAATATAATTATTGTACTTGACGACTGCACTGAATTGAATGATCATATTTTTATATTTTTTTTTAATTAAATTAAAACTTGTTTGAAATAAATGTACATATATAGCATTGTATGAAAAACTATATAATTCGACATCTTGCGACCCGATAAACACGCTTTATCACAAACTTTGAAAATTTTATTTAATTTAAACAACTTTAAGTTTAAAATACACTTTCTTTAATTGCAATTAAAGACAGTGTATTTTAATAAAGTTGTTTAAATTAAATAAAATTTTATGAAAAACTGAATACATATTTACCTAATATATTTTCTGGAATAAAATTATTTTTTTGTAATATAAATTTTAAGAACCCTTTACGAACCGGAACCGGAACCGAAATATGGGTTCTATTATAAGAACAGAACCGAAACTGTACCGAAATAAAATAATAATCCAATAACCAAACCGGAACCGGAACCCCTCAATATTTTAAGGGGTTTCACAGCTCTGGTTCTAAGTAAATTAGATAATGGATCCAGACCATAGCACGTGAAACTAAAAACGTCGATCGTCCATCAATAAAGCAACTATTCAGTTTTCTGGAAGATCGATTTGATGCTTTGGAAATATTTGGCATGAGTAATCCTAAATCCGCTGCCACCAATATTTCATTTTAATCGCTAAAGGAGAAACACCACACAATGCTACATGAACATCAATCGCGGGAAGCGCCAAGCGAGGACCACAGTGAAAGTAAGAGAGTACAACGAAAACCAGCATAATTCCGAGCGTTATTCAGGAGCAGAGTCAAATTTTGGCACAACAAAATGCATAAATCAGCTAAGATTAGTAGCATAAAAGGTTTTCATAGGAATACAAGGCTTAGGTCACTCAAAATTAGATCTATATGCACTTGCCAAAAGTACCAAAAGTGCGACAAATCACAACGACACAAAACTATTGAACAAAATAACTTTGACTGATTCTAGTTTGTTTGAAGCGAACTGTTGGAATCTGAAAAAAATACAATCAGATCATCATGTGCTGTTAAGCACATAAAACAAAGTTCGGCTGGATTGTCGCAGGTAGAGCATATAGTAAAGCAAATTTCGAACCTTACGCTTTAACACAAGTATCGGCAACAATACGAAGCGAGCAATGGAACACGTACCATGAAGAAAAGGCTTGCTATCCTCGATAATCATTAAAACTAAACTAAATTTTCAAAAATTATGGCTCGGGCCGATTGGATGAAATGATGAGTTATCGGATGCCGTGTAGTCAGATTAGTGGATGCAAGCATGCATTTATGCTGTTATTAATTTCAATGGTGTCTAAACGTCGAGGTTGGTGGTTGCAAAGTCAAAAGTTGCTCCCATAAGTGTGTTACGTATCCTTTACGACAACCAACACGTTATGATTTTGGATATCTTCGGTCGGATATTGGAGGGTTCTTTGTTGTCGTAATTTCTGGGATACCACAATCCATCGTGTTGCTGAAAAAAAAACAACCTGAAGCGAACGCAATTCATCCTCTCATTACCTAGCTCTTACATCACCATCGACCAATAGAAAAACGAATCTACTCCATTAATAACTTTAATTACTTTTATTCAAAAAAAAACAAAACAACACATAAAAAACCTGACATCTTGTGTCAGCTAATAGTGCTTAATATTCTATTAGTTTGTATCATATATATTATATAAACTTTCTTTTGAAATGAGTGAATATATAAGGGAAAACAGATGTAAAATTAACGCGTTTATATTATATAAAAAAAACTCACCCAATAATCTGCCGTAGAGCGCTCTTCGGATTATTATTTGCGTGGCTGAAACAAATTTTTGATTATTTACACCCTTTTTTTTCCGTTATGTTTTCACTGTACACATTTACCTTAAACTAATAAAAAATTTTGAAAATCTAATAGAACTTTTTTTTTATATTTTTTTTTTAAAGCACTAAAATCAAAAAAACTAATACGAGAAACTAAATCGTGAATTAGAAAAATTATAAATATTTCACTTATTTCTTTCTTCTAAAAACATTTTTTTTTTTTATTTGGTTTCATCAGCACAAAATCAATATATTGATGCTGACACAGTTAGTTACACAGCCGCAAAACATATATATCCGTCAGTTATGTACTCTGTTGAATCCGTATAGGTTATATAACTGCGTTATCTAATTCTGCAATTTCCGCTATTCACTATTACCAAAAAGTAGTGTGACCCGATAATTTGGTCTAAACTTCTAAAGCTATGTACTTTTTTTGTACCTGGGTAAAGTGGTTAAAGACACACTTGAACTATTGCCACTTAAAGAAATTGCCACAGGTATCTACAGGTAGTAGAAAAGAAAACAATTTTACCACTGATTTTTTTTAAAACACCAAGAAAAATTTCTTACCGTTTTCACCCAAAGACATATAACTATATTACTATTAATTAAATTTTTTTTTTATTAATAAATAAATTATGGAACAAATTATTTAAATAGATTTGTATATGTTGCACATAATATTATATTCATGAATTATGCATCCATATCACTTTTTACCAAACATGGATCACACAAATTAAATTAGCCAGTTTAACTTTACTTGTTTCCTTTTTTTTTTGTTTTTATACTAATCACAATGGCTTCACGGAATAAAGTGAACAAGTAAAAAAAATTTGTTTCCAAATCGAAGTAAATCGGTACCTATGTACATAGTAATATATCTGTGTTCCAACATGGCATATATATAAGCGGGAAATATACAACAAATGTATGTAAGTACATAACAAACAAGATTTGGTGGTACGATACAATACTCATGAACACAAAACAATAAATTGTTCCCGCGAAAACAATTTGCAATTTTATATGTATTTTGAGTCGAGTCATTGCACTCACACACCAAACAAACAAACTTCATTTATTAATTTAATTTGAACGCAGGGGAATCCAAATTGTGACGAAATAAATAATTATCATCATATTTATGTATACACTAATGGATAGATGAACACAACCAAACGCTTCGAAAATATATAGGCATCGATCGGTTGCACCACACTAAAATCATTGTTGACCCAGGTAATGTACTATGTACCATAAAACAAATATCAAGAAAATATAATATAGGCGATCATAAAAATTATATAAAATAATAAAATCAGGATGACTCAAAAATTCTAGTCAACCACCCTCATGATGGTATAAGCGATAGATTCGATAATCGTAACAGGGCAGATTCTTTGTTTTCGGTGTAAGCGTATGACAAAGAATCTGAAAAAAAAATGATTATCGACCAAAGCTTTCACTATAAACTGAATATTTTTGGAATGAATGTTACCAAAATTTGGTAAATCCTACACTTTAATGTCCTTTCCATGGAAAACTCCCAGAATTTTACTATTATGATCCTTCACCTCATAATTGACCGTTCCAATTCGCCGAGAAATAATCGCCTTGGTGTATTGTGGTGCAAATTTAGCACAAAATTGTTTTATTGCATCGCTCTGTGGGTGCATTCTTACGTATACATTTTGGCCAACTTTAAACTCAACTGGGCGAGATCTTAAATTATATCTCTGTGCACTCTTTTCGTATGCTTTCGCGATATTCTGTTTTACCGCATCATGAACTAAAGCAAGTCTTGTTGGTAATGGGAGTAAAACTTCTCCTTCCGAAATATTACCTAATTGCTTCAGAATTTCGTAATCTCGTCCATGGTTTATACGGTGATAGCCAAACAACAGGAAATGAGGCGAATATTGTACAGTTTCATGTATACCATTTCGAAGTGCTGCACTTATTTCATAAATATGTTTGTCCCAAGTATTGTGTTTTTGGGATATATATGCTCTAATTGCAGCTATAATTGAACGATTCACTCTTTCAGAGGCATTTGATTGTGGGGAATACACAGCGGTTTTTGAATCTAATATACCATATTGGTTTAAGAGATCTTTGTATTCTGCACTCTGAAATTGTGAACCGTTATCCGAATGTATTGCCTGCGGGATTCCAAACATACAAAACACTTCGTTCTTAAGGTAATCAATAATATTTTTGCAATTTCCTTTATTGAGAGGCTTTAACAACACGAACTTGGTCAGATGGTCAACGACAATGAATATCATTGTCTTTCCTTGAGTCGAACGTGGATAAGGGCCCAACAGGTCTATATAAATGCGTTGCCACGGTCGTTCAATTAAATAGGGTTTTCCCATTGGTGGCCTCATCTGTCGGTTAGGAGCTTTCGTGGTTTTACATATCTCACATTTATTGATGTATTCCCTCACTTGAATCGCCATCCTAGGCCAAAAGAAATATCTTCTTAACCTTTCCAGAGTTTTGGCAATTCCGCCATGAGACGCCATTGGATTGTCATGTTCATTCTGGATCAACAGTTGTGTTAATCCATTAGGAACCCACAGTTTCCATATAGATAGATCTGATAACTCTGCATGTTTCTTTGGCTCCAGCCTAATATAGATGTATCTATCATCACATTTAAAGGCAGGATAATCATGTGGATTGTCGTCAATTTTTTTACGAAGATGAGCATATTCCGTTTCCTCAAATTCCTTTGAATCGCTGATCCTTAATATTCCTGTCTGTTCTATTACCTTCGGTCTACTTTCGGAGAACTCGTTAATTTCATCGCAATAGATCCTTGATAACATATCAGGCACTACATTATCTTTACCTCGTTGATGCTGTATCTCGAAGCGAAAGCCTTGCAGCTTGAGGCTCCATCTAGCTAGTCTTCCACTCAAGTCCCGTTGGCTCATTAACCATTTTAAACTGGCATGGTCAGTGATTAGTGTAAAATCATGCCCCTCTACGTAAGCACGATACTTCTTGATGGCAAGAATAGCCGCGAGACACTCTAGTTCTGTCACTGAGTAGTTGCGTTGTGCACTATTTAATTTCTGTGACATGAATGAAATTGGCCTTTCATTCCCCTCCTCATCCTTTTGAAAGAGCACTGCTCCTAAACCTTCCGTACACGCATCGCATCTTATGAAAAACCTTTGTGAGTAGTCTGGTGTTATAAGAACAGGTGCTGAACTTAGGCGTTTTTTAAGTTCCTCGAAGCTTTGTTGTGCTGCCTCTGTCCACTTGAATTTCCCTTTCTTTAAACACTCGGTGATGGGTGCTGTTAAACTAGCAAAGTTTTCGATAAATCGACGGTACCACCCAGCCATCCCCAGCAGTCGTCGTATTTGTCTCGTATTTGTAGGTGGTGCTAGATTAACAATGGAGTCGATTTTTTCAGGATCGGTTCTGAGGCCTTGTTCTCCTACCAGATACCCTAAGTATCTGATTTCCCTCATCACGAACTTACTCTTTTCGATGTTTATTGTTAACCCAGCTGTCCGCAGTAAAGTCGCAACCGTCTCTAACAGTTCAAGGTGCTCCTTCAATGTGCCGCTAATGATCAGTAGATCATCCAGGTAGACAAAAATACGATCGTGAAGTTCGTGTGGGATCACTTTATGCATTAAACGGCACATTGACTGGGCTGCATTACACAGCCCAAACGGCATCACCCTGAACTGATAGAGCGGCCGTCCCGGTACAGTAAATGCAGTCTTGTCTCTGGCAGATTCCGCGAGCGGTATCTGCCAGAATGCGTCCTTCAAGTCCAGTGCCGTAATGTACTTCGTCTCTGATAGTCTTCCCAAAAGTCCGTCAATTAATGGTAGAGGATATGCGTCTTTTTCTGTCAGTGAGTTGAGCTTACGTGCATCGAGGCACAGTCGAGATTTTCCGTTAGCTTTTGGAACAATTGTAACTGGTGAGCTCCACGAACTCTTGCTGACCTCGATAACACCTAAACTCAACATCCGGTCTATTTCTCGGTAAAGTTCGTCCTGTTTGGCTGGGGAGACTGCGTAGTACCGCTGTTTCACCGGTTTACTACCCTTTACCAACTCAATCTCGTGTTGGTGTAATGTGGTCTTCCCAAGTCCCTCTTTTGCAGATGATGGAAACAAATTTACAATTCTCGCTAAATTTTGTTGATCTTGGTCCTTGAGAATGTGTGAATTATCATTTTTCTTAATATTTTTACCTACAATTTCGTTGATGGAAGCTTTTGGTAATATATTAAATTTTTCCCAAAAATCAATACCAAGGTATAATGGGGATTGAAGCGAAGGAACCACGAAAAATTTTATGTTTTCCGTTTTGTTCCCAAATTGTACTGGAAGCCATATAAATCCCTCAATTTTATTGCTTGTTCCATCTGCGGTCTTAATTTGCGAGCATAATTTTTTTATCTGCAATTTTTCGGTTGTTAAAAACGTAAGCGAGCCCTTACCAAGTACACTAACTGAGGCACCGCTATCCAATAGGCCATTCATTTTGGTTGAGTTGATTATAACTTCTGCGTGTGGACGAGGATCGTTGCTTGTACATTTTATCAGCGTAGAAACACAATTTTTAAATAACGCTCTCTTTTGGCGGAAGTACCTGATAGATCGAATATTTTTGTTATTAGTTTTATTTGATTGTCGGTGTTTGTTGTCGCTAGAATTTTGGATTGTGTTGGCAATTGGATGGATATTATCTGACTTTGAAGGAGGTTTGTTGTATTGAGGAACATCTATGAGGGTTGAGAATTGTTGAGGTGTTTGGATTCCGACACATTTTGCCTCACTCCTGAGCGCGAGCCCCTCATCAAATTCGCACTCGCCTGCAAGTTTCCCTTTGGAGTTTGTAAACATTTTTGACAATGTGGTTTCCGAACATTTGCGGCACCGCACCCAAAACAAAAGATGTTTAAAATAGGTTCATTGCAATCTTGATATTTGTGACCAATATCATGGCAATTCCAGCAAATGTAGTGGTCAGTATTGGCAGTTTGGTTAGGCAAATTGGGTTTATCCTTTTTTTGGAAGGCTTCCACACAGTGTTCGTCTGAGTTTTCCGGTTGGTTTGGGCAACTATTATTGTGTTTATCGCTCATTGTTAAATTTTGGAATTCCATATTTAATTCATTTATCGGTGGTCGTCGCCTGAATTGGGAATCTCCAAAACGTCTTGGGTCATATCCCGATTGTTCCCATAACTTCTCATATTCTCTACATAATAATCGCAGTTCTTCCACTGTACGCACCGAATTGTGGTAGGGTAACGTTACGTTTTTCAGTGCTGGGTACATATTTTGACAGAGCCTATAAATGAGTTGCATCTCTGATAGCCGTGTTTGCAGACGTGCATTCATTTTCTGTATACTCAAAGAAAAATCGGAAAATGATTCTCGGTTCCCTTGATGCCTTCTAAGTATCTGCTCTTTTATTTCCTCTTCGAAGTTTGCGCTGCTAAAATATGAGAGTATCGCCCTCTTCATCTCCGTCCAAGTAGTATTTGGGTGATCGGCTTTATAGACCCAAAACCAATCTTCAGCTCTCTTACCCAAGAACAAATGCAAAACTTTGGTCAAATAATTTTTGGGGAAACCATCATCATTTGCCATTTGCTCCAGTCTATACACAAAATCATGGACATTTAATGTTTCAGTTCCGTCAAATGACAAATTCCATTTTTGCCGAATTTTATAAAAATTGTCCATCCGGAATTGCACATTATTCATCATCGGTTCGTCCTGATTATTTCTACGGAGATTTCTGAGAGGTTCTGGTAGATCAAAATTACGTGTGACATTACCGATACCTGGATAGTTTGTGTTTTGTAATTTTGGAAAATTAGAGGAGCCAGCTTGGGCGAAGAAGTCAACAACCGAACTTTTTAACTTCATAGGCTCATGAATTGGAACATGTAAATTATTCTCGGTAAGGCTTTCTTTTGAAACTGGCTTAATTTTCAACGCAGTAGGTGAATTTCCTTTACTATTCATTGATAGATTAGATAAAAGGGTATCCAATTTGTCAGAAAACGAGCTTGTTACTACTCGTTTTCCTGATAGCGAAAGTTCTCGAGTATCCGCTTCCTGATATTCGTTCCACAACTTTTGATATGTAAGAAACATATGCCGCCAATTCCGATAAATTCTCGTGGTGTTCGCATTTTCTCCAAAAGTATTATTTAATCGGACTATTCTTTCTTTAAAATGTATGGCTTTCACATAAGCTAATGTCACGAAATCAAGCGGTGGTGAGTGTCCCTGTTCCTCTGTGGATTTACACAGATCGTCGTACCGTTCACTACATATCTGTATTTCTATTTCAGGGTTATTTGCGTGTGTATTTTTAGGTGATAACAATCTATCCAACTGTTCAGCCCTCAAAGTATTAATTAAAATCTCTTTAGCGCCACTGTCTCTGCTAGAAAGATTCCTAACGAGATATTCTACCTCAAGTTCTGGAGGACTAAGTAATTGAATATATATAACAGGATCCATTGTGCTTCGGACAAAAAATTTGAATTTAAACTAAATTAGAATACCGTTGTTGTTGATCAACAAAAAAAAAAAATTGTATGCCGTATGAGAAAAATCAATATTAATTTGTTACGTCTAAATTCAGTAATACAATAAATTTTCCAAGATGACTTGGTTCATACAATAACAAAATATTATTTAAAAGTAATATTTATATATTTAATTGTATTATGAATATTTGTAAATCAAATATTCCAAGAATATGCAAAATATTTTCATCTAATATCAAGAATTTTGCTTTAATTATAATTTTTATTATATATATTATATATGTATTTTATTTTATTAAATCTTGGTCGATAGTGATGCGTTACGCCTAAGAAAGAATGAATTGAAAACTAACAAAAAAAATGTTTGGATACTGTACATAAGTAAACTGAATTAATTCTAATGAATTTTGTAATAAGCGCATGAAAAACTGTAGCTTAACCAGTGAGACATAATCCAGATTCACTAGATGCTCAATCACCGGTTCTGAAACAACGTCCATACAATTTACTCCATCACTCACCAGATAACTGAAGGAATAAAACTTTAGGAATATTGATGGGAAACGGGAATTGGAAACTTCTATGCAGAACTCAGTAGTCCAACTAGCTTTACAAGGAACTCATGAAATTCATTCATGTATCAACATGTATACTTAGACTCTGTATCAATACATTTATTCCAGTCGGGAAAAAGGATATAATTATTGGAAAGGGAATAAAACAAACGCTGCTTTTACTAAAAGAACCATAAGAGGGAAGTCACGAAATCATTGTGTATCAACCAATGATGACTCTGGAAGCAAGCGACATTTGTTATGTTAAATCAAACAAGGTTAAAAAAAAAACAATGATAGGAATGATTTTTATAGCAACCAACCGCTAACAATCTAAATATACAATATTACTGTATTGCGAAAATAAATTATTAATAATAAAAATAAAGTAATTAAACTATTGAAATAATAACATGAAGATTCGAGAGATCACAGCAAATTTGCAAAGGTAAGTTATTGATATTAAAAAGCGATTCTTCTGGAAGCGTCTGTTGAGTGGAGAGGCCACTTGGATGGCTTATTAGGTCAACCAAAAATAAAAACTCAAATGTAAAACTAGAAAACCCTATTTGACGATAGTTTACTTACGCGGTATCCATATTACACTATAGGAAATTACTGGAAATTTACTCTAAAGAAAACAAAAAAATTATTCTACCCGTGTGGTTTTGATGACCTTAGAAACATGCGGTTTAACGGTTAAACAACGGTTTAAAGCATGCCTTTCAGGTCCCTGTTTCGGCGCCATTTTGTTACGTATCCTTTTCGACAACCAACACGTTATGATTTTGGATATCTTCGGTCGGATATTGGAGGGTTCTTTGTTGTCGTAATTTCTGGGATACCACAATCCATCGTGTTGCTGAAAAAAAAACAACCTGAAGCGAACGCAATTCATCCTCTCATTACCTAGCTCTTACATCACCATCGACCAATAGAAAAACGAATCTACTCCATTAATAACTTTAATTACTTTTATTCAAAAAAAAACAAAACAACACATAAAAAACCTGACATCTTGTGTCAGCTAATAGTGCTTAATATTCTATTAGTTTGTATCATATATATTATATAAACTTTCTTTTGAAATGAGTGAATATATAAGGGAAAACAGATGTAAAATTAACGCGTTTATATTATATAAAAAAAACTCACCCAATAATCTGCCGTAGAGCGCTCTTCGGATTATTATTTGCGTGGCTGAAACAAATTTTTGATTATTTACACCCTTTTTTTTCCGTTATGTTTTCACTGTACACATTTACCTTAAACTAATAAAAAATTTTGAAAATCTAATAGAACTTTTTTTTTATATTTTTTTTTTAAAGCACTAAAATCAAAAAAACTAATACGAGAAACTAAATCGTGAATTAGAAAAATTATAAATATTTCACTTATTTCTTTCTTCTAAAAACATTTTTTTTTTTTATTTGGTTTCATCAGCACAAAATCAATATATTGATGCTGACACAGTTAGTTACACAGCCGCAAAACATATATATCCGTCAGTTATGTACTCTGTTGAATCCGTATAGGTTATATAACTGCGTTATCTAATTCTGCAATTTCCGCTATTCACTATTACCAAAAAGTAGTGTGACCCGATAATTTGGTCTAAACTTCTAAAGCTATGTACTTTTTTTGTACCTGGGTAAAGTGGTTAAAGACACACTTGAACTATTGCCACTTAAAGAAATTGCCACAGGTATCTACAGGTAGTAGAAAAGAAAACAATTTTACCACTGATTTTTTTTAAAACACCAAGAAAAATTTCTTACCGTTTTCACCCAAAGACATATAACTATATTACTATTAATTAAATTTTTTTTTTATTAATAAATAAATTATGGAACAAATTATTTAAATAGATTTGTATATGTTGCACATAATATTATATTCATGAATTATGCATCCATATCACTTTTTACCAAACATGGATCACACAAATTAAATTAGCCAGTTTAACTTTACTTGTTTCCTTTTTTTTTTGTTTTTATACTAATCACAATGGCTTCACGGAATAAAGTGAACAAGTAAAAAAAATTTGTTTCCAAATCGAAGTAAATCGGTACCTATGTACATAGTAATATATCTGTGTTCCAACATGGCATATATATAAGCGGGAAATATACAACAAATGTATGTAAGTACATAACAAACAAGATTTGGTGGTACGATACAATACTCATGAACACAAAACAATAAATTGTTCCCGCGAAAACAATTTGCAATTTTATATGTATTTTGAGTCGAGTCATTGCACTCACACACCAAACAAACAAACTTCATTTATTAATTTAATTTGAACGCAGGGGAATCCAAATTGTGACGAAATAAATAATTATCATCATATTTATGTATACACTAATGGATAGATGAACACAACCAAACGCTTCGAAAATATATAGGCATAGATCGGTTGCACCACACTAAAATCATTGTTGACCCAGGTAATGTACTATGTACCATAAAACAAATATCAAGAAAATATAATATAGGCGATCATAAAAATTATATAAAATAATAAAATCAGGATGACTCAAAAATTCTAGTCAACCACCCTCATGATGGTATAAGCGATAGATTCGATAATCGTAACAAGTGAAACTAGCTTACCAAGATTGGAGCTCCTTACAGCGTTATTACTTGCAAGCTTAATGCCAGTAATATTATGGGCGTACTCAACCATCGTTTTGGATTGGCTGTCCACTCATCCGGGGAAGTGGCAAACGTTGATTCGAAACCGAACAACTTAAATCTTGGATACTCACATATATAGCAGAGAATATTGGCGTAAAAAAATCCAGCCGATTGTGCCTGTAAAGGTATTTTTATCTGCACGAGTTAATGGAACATGAACTATGGTAGACATTGCCGCCTTGGTTTATCCTATTTCAACCAAACTAGTTCACAAGCTTACATCAATTCGCAGGATTCAGTACCCAGAGCTTTAAAATGCGTCAATACACAAGATTTCTTAGAACGTCTAACTCAAAATTATGTTAGTTTTTATTCTGCATATCACGCTTTACACACGGCTCTAAAGTACATTCAAATTCTAAAGAACGAATGTGATCCAGTAATTCATCATTATAGAGCTTCATTAGCCGTTGTGGTATCTGCCGTTCCATATACAGCGTTAATGGGGCCACCTACCACCACATAAGATGAGTGGCCTTTGGGAGGCATATGCCAGGCTTCTTAAAACAAGTTTACACAAAACAATGAGAAACCACAATTAACATTAGAAGAGCTCCAGACACTGATTATTCGTATTGAAGCAGCTACAAGTTCAAAACCAATTTGTAAAGATGAGGTCTTGGAGGTAGATGCTTAAACTTCCGCAAATTTTGTTATTGGAAGAACGTTGATGGACATCCTGCAGGCGATTGCTGTTGATAATCTGTCTCGGTAGCAAACAGCACAGCAAATGTTACACACTTCTGGCGCAAATGACAATTGAATTACATAACTGTGCTTCAATCCAGATACAAATGGCCAAACGACAATCAAACGCTGTATAAAAGTAGGGGATATCATCCTAATGGGTGATGAGAAAAATCCATCTGTGTAGTGGCTATTAACAAGAGTATTTTCGGGGGATTCGAAATTGTCATTTAGAACAAAATCTCATTTCACAAAATAATTCCTTAAAACTGGACTCTTCCTACAGGTAACATTTGTTTCGCTGTTAAAAAATGCATTAATAAAGCTAACAATATGCTAAGATTTATGTTTCGCATGGCCAGAGACTTCTCATCTGGAATACTTATTACTAATTTGGTTCCCACAATATGAATGGAAATGAGCAATATTTCCACCCATCTTTCCTCCGCAAGTGTTTAGTTCTTTGCCCATTATTGAATTTTTTAATGATATCTTTTTTCTAAAATAAATTCCAAGCGTGCCTCGATCTTTGTCCACAAAGACATTTCACGAAGCAACACCCATTCCAAAATTTCAATTTCTTGAACTGCTGCATCATCCCACTAGTTCAAATATTCAATACACGCGCTGTATAAATCCATTACGGCCGATTTAAATTCGGTTGCAAATTAAGTTGCATTAATATTTCTAGATCGTTCGGCTTCTAACAAATATTTTTTAACGTTTAACGGTAAAATGTTTCATCCCTTCGCTGCTTTATTTTAAATTGTAACTGTTTCATAATCAGAAAAACTTCAGGCATTGAAATGTTTTGTGATTCAATGTGAGAAACGGTATACTGTGAAAAATAGAAGCCTGGCTTTGCACAAATAAGTGCCAAAGTTCCGGGCACGGATCATTGGAAAAATGTTTTAATATTGTAGGCCATTTTGCCTAACTGAGAAGCTACTCTTTTAAAGGTTTAAATAATTGTATAATCCGTTCGATGGCTGGTTTTAATGTTAGCCATCTGGTTTTGCTGTAACATCTAATAACTATTATTATTATCACAAATTTTTTTAAACTGTTGAACTCGAACTGTATAAATTTAAAAAATGAATACATTTTTACGACTACAACTTAAGTATTCTCATTAGGAGTCTGAAGTTTATGGAACACATTGCTTTTACCACCCTTAGTTGAACCATTAAAATTGTAATTAATGTTATCCGAGCATGTGTCCATAATATTTCGAATGTATTTTAAAATTAATCAGAGGTCTCACCCGGAAGCTGATTAGTCTCCAAAATTTTCACTTGAGCTTCTTTTTTCTATGTAAAATATCTAACTAATACTGGGCATACACAAAACAAAATTAATCGATGATAAATCGATGTTAATTTCAGCAACTGAATTAGGTGTAAAAATATTGGACGCAATTGCTTCGCATTTCGTATGTGCGCAAGAATATTTTGCGTCGAAACAATTCCTAAGTAATTTGCTTGTACAATCGTTTGACCAGAATAAATTATTATGTTGAGCTGTATGAAAAGCCCATGTACCCTCAATTATCGGAGGTTTTAGTAAAGAAAGAATTTAAAAATTTGCTACAAGAGGCTGCAACATCTGCTTACTTATGTTTTACTGTATTTAGATGCTGGTGGATATCTGTTCGGCCACCGTTGTCAATCGAAAAAACTGCTAAACATTTGTCACATCGCACTGAACTATCCGTTTTTATTCTTTTAATAAAGACAAATTCTTTTTCCAGATCATCGTTGAACACACATTTTCTTCTCGCGACCATAATGTTGAGCGTTGATTTAATTGCAATGTGGTGGTTGTCACTTTTAATTTCAAAATAAAATGTACTTATTGTTTAATTTACCAAATACAAATTCGAAGAAAACACCTATTGTTTTATTACGAAACAGCTAAACAAATGACATTTAGGAATTTACAATTTTGTTTTGATGATTTTTATAATTTTAAATAGAAGTACGAGATTTTGTTTTATTCTGTTTAGTAAAGGAGAGTATACACTACCAATTTTTGTTACACTACAAATTTAAATAAGCGAAAAACACAGTAGGCTAACGCGTACTATTTACTTGTGACAGGAAAACGACACAAATGTACGTAAAGCAAAGCGAACAAAATATGTACAACAAATTAAAACCAAACCAAAGCAAACCAATAAGTGGTTTTTGTTATCGATACAAAGCACAATTCACTTATAATAGATTACGCCTTCGTGGATTTCGTTTTCGTAGTTTACTGCGCATTACGTCAACTGAGAGTTGCTAGTAAGATATTGCAAAGGAAATGTATGAAAAATAAGGAATTTGGCTAATAGGTGTATAATATATGGATGTATTATGGTTGAATATGGACGTATTATGATTAAATATTTCTTTCCTCTTACAAAATAGGATCCATGCTTTCAACAATCTCTTATTTGTTGGAAAAGAATGAAAACTATATTGACAGTTATTTTTATTGGTATTACAACAATTAAATACGGCGCACCACATTATTTATTTAATTTAATTTAATTTTAGGATTCAATTACATACAACAATATTGTGAAACAAAACTGTTCACTCTCATTTGACGTCATTTGCCATAGATAGCCATTTATTTTGTGATCCAAATAGGCAAAGTGCGCAAGGCGTAATCTATTATAAGTGATTTGTGGATACAAAGTGTATTGCTTTCAACCAAAATGAGTTATGCTGGAAACACATGAGCAGAATTTCTGCTAGCAGCACTGCCGGCAGATATTTGGTTGAATTACATGAGCGCCTTTTTTGACAAGCAGAATTTTAATTTGTGGTATTTATTTGATACATATTTAATTTTAATGTACAATATTTTTAAATGAATGATGCCTTATTTTGTCACAAATTATTTAATTTTTATCGTCCAATTTGGCATTTGCCACAGAAACTTATTTTCTGTCAACAAATTAAAAAAATTCATTGAAAAAATAGAAAAGTATACAAATTGTACTAGATTTTTTATCTTTTACGTAATGTAGCCTACTGATTCGCAGCAAAATTAGAAATAGATGCTGGAAACACATGAGCAGAATTTCTGCTAGCAGCACTGCCGGCAGAAATTTGGTTGAATTACATGAGCGTCTTTTTTGGCAAGCCGAATTTTAATTTGTCGTATTTATTTGATACATATTTAATTTTAATGTGCAATTTTTTAAATGAATGATGCATTATTTTGTCACAAATTAATTAATTTGTATCATCCATTCTGGCACTTGTCACACAAAACTTATTTTCTGTCAACAAATTAAAAAAATTTCTTGAAAAAAATAAAAAGTATACAAATTGTACTAGATTTGTTATCTTTTACGTAATATAGTCTACTGATTCGCAACAAAATTAGAAATAGAGACATGAAGCAGAATTCTACATGGCAAGCAGAATACATGTATTTCAATTCATTTAACCTTGTGTATTCTAATTTTGCTGCTTACAGAATTCTGCTCATGTGTTTCCAGCATTAGGTATTTTTTCTGGTTAACGACTGATCAAAGCAACAAAAAAAATTAAACAAATTTTGGTCAAATTTTTTTTCGTGTATATTCTTGTCAATTTGACTCTTGTGGCAGGTATTAATACTAAAAATTTGGTTAAGATTTGTTTAACCACTAATTTTTTTTTTTTTGGGTTAGCTAAACTATTTTTTGGTCTATCTAGTAAGATTGTTGTTGTACTTTTTGTTTGTTTGGTGAAAGCAATACTACTACAGTTGTTTAAACACATTATTGGGCATTCAAATATCGATATCAAAATTGAAATTGTTTATGTGTGTCATACAGCCTTAAGGGCCAGATTAGGCCATAACCCCCTTAAATTTTTATTACTATTAAAAAATTTGCTCGAGTTGCACTACATAAATCTAGAAACACAAAATAAATAAAACATTTGTACATAAATTAATTATACTTCTTTTGAATTGTTAAGAAAAATAAACAATTGTTTGCTTACTATAAAATTAAAATAATTTTCAGTTCACCCATTGCCCTTGCCCTCTATTAGCAAATTCACTATTACAGACACCAAATAAAACCAAAATTACATTGAATCTTAAAACCTAAACAGTTTTTCTTTATTTATACATAAAAAAAAATTAAAACTAATTAAAAATAAACATTTTATTTTATTACATTATAAAATAAAATTTGAAAACGATTTTATGTTTTTATAAAAATAGAGTTTTACCTACTATACATAAAAAAGAACATTACAAAAATACATTTATGTACTACAAATATGTACATAACATTTTTTATCTCCGCTGGACGATGTGATTTATGTATGTATTACGAGATTTTCCTATTTTAAACATAAAACAATTTAGTTGTAATATGTATTTAGTAATAATAATTATAATTTGTTAATAATAATTAATTATTGAATTTAATTTTTTTTTTTTTGGTTATACGCTATACAAATTTTAAAAAGGCGCGGGTTCTTTCGACGAAAATTTCTTTCAGATTTATCACATACATTATGAAATAATAATAATTTGTTTACTTATCAATGAGTTCCTAATTATTTTTAATAATAACACATGTCTATATCTAAATTTAATTGCTAATAAATAAGTTATACACAAAGGTTGCATACTAGATTTTAAGCGTGCGCTATACGCGATTATAGTTGCTGCATAATTAACCTCAACATTTTATGAGCTATTGACGCCCGGTCTAAAGCCAGATTTCTCCTCTAGTTTACGATCGATCCTTTATGAAATGGAGAAAGAACAATATAATTAATTGTATCTATATACTATACAAGGTAATAACTTACGAATTTTCTAATCGTTTCATGAATATTATGAACACCACCCATGTGATTAATGATAAAACGGCCATTATGACAGCGACAATAATTGTTCCAGTTAGATCACTACCGCTTTTTTGTGGTGAACTACTACGACTCTTCACGAATTCGTCCATTTCCAATTTTATCCGTTTCCCCACATCTTGCGTAATTGATTTAATATTTTTCTCGTTGATTTCATCCTGCACTGTATTATTATTAATTTTAAAAACAATATCATTATTTGCCTCTTCAACAATTTGTTTGACATAGTCAATCATATCGTAAGCGTCTAGCAGGCATGTACCCAAAGCAGAATCAAAATAATAATAACTTTCGTCACATGTACAAATTGATTTGGAGTCGGGCATTTCTTCGCACACCATTGGCCAATGACATTCCTCAGTCCCTTTACATTTATCACCATATTCTCTTGATTGTCGTGGCAATGAATCATCATCATTCATCTCCTCTTCATCTTTATCGAAACCATCTTCATCCGTATCTTCATCATCATACTCATCATCATTACCCCCCTCGTCATTATTAATCACAACTTTTGATTTTGGTTTCAATGCAGATGTTTTATTGTGGCTATCATCTGTTTGGCGCCGAACACGTCTCGATTCTATACCACAAAGTGATTTATATCGCTGGTTACACGTCGTTGTTTTGGCACATTGAGAACAAGGTTCTCCTTCATGATACAATGAACTTGATTCGCCTAATGTGTCCTGTTGTTGTGCATTTATAATACATCGCATTAATAGGAATTTCGAATTATGTATTGCTAAAGTGCATCCAATATGTGATGTTTTATCACTTCCGATTGCCAACGAATTTCGATTAATCAAATTAAAATGCCGAATAATATCTTCGACTACGTATTTAACATCATCGGCGGTTATGATAGGGTTTGGAAAATAATTGATGCGGTAAAATATTTCTCGAGTGTTAGGGAATTTTTCTGGAAATAAACAAAAAAAAAACTTTATTAATTAATTATGCAAAAAATGTATGCGCCAACATAAAAATTTTCTCACACATAAATCATGTGTTGTACTAAATATATACGCGATAAATTACCAAATTAATTAAAATTAATCAGAATGTGGTTCACAGTAAATAGTATTATTGTGATGTGTAGACAGAATTTTATTGCAATTTCAAGTTCATTGGCTTACTATTTTGTTATACTGTGTGCAATTTATACTAGCATATGGAGATATACATACATTATGATATATGAATAGACTAAAATAATATTTCTGTTAGTTACTAAAGGAGTTTGTAATGTACACATTTTAAATAGACTTTTTATTATATAAATAAGCGATGTGAAAATTAATTAGCATTTTTTGGATCATGCGGTTTAATCAGTGATGGAGAATTGAGTTAACAGCTGACCAATTAGTCAAATTGTTTTTGTTTTCTATTATAAAGTGGTATTTGGTTAATCGTTTATCCGGTTAATAAGTATGGGATTGGGTGTTTCACATACTTAAACTGGTGGCTCTCAGGAGATAATGACTAAGTATGGTCTGTTGCAAACCAAGTTACTCATATTTAAAGATTTTGTAAACTTTAGGGATTTTAAACAGCAAACGATTTGATTATTTTCAGAATTTGCCTTAGTTCCCAAAAGTCAAGAATTTATTTAAACATATTATTAGCAACAATACAAATTTTATGTTCAAGGGTAATGTTTTCCCTGTTTGTATCCGGCGATTCCCGCACTGAATACATTTCCTTCAGTAGCTGTCTGTGTACCACTTGGTCAGTGCAAATTGTAACCTGAGTCTCTCCAAATCTTAAAATGAAGCTTGCGATTAGCGGTGTCAGTGTAGATGGATCGGCATTAATACACATCCAGAAGCCAATAAAAAACCAATGGAGGAATTCTCTTAACATAAAAATACGGTGCAGCATTCCTTGAGATTGAGCTTGAATGATGAGCATCCAGACATTTGAGGTAAAGCCGCATCATAAGCCTGATAGGGTTTTGTTCTTTAAATTACCAATGAATCCGCAGGTGAAGAGCTGCGTGTTCTTCAATGTGTGTTGGAGAAAAAATAAATAAAAAATTTTGAAAATTTTCATTCTTAAAAAGATGAAAAATTAAAATCAATTTCGACACAATCGGCTTTTCGACATTCGGCTTTTCGATATTCGGCGTTTCGGCCTTTCCACACATTCGGCCTTTTGGCACATTCGGCCTTTCGGCATCCGGCCTTTCGGCTCTATTCCCTCTCGATGGTACAGTAAGTATAATGCTTGCTTTACTACCCGTGTGATCCTGTTCGTCCCACGCTGCACCGGTGACAGAAAAAATGGCACGATTGGGTGTTGTGTGTAGGTGGGTGTGTAAACATTTGGTATGTTTTCGTAACGCTTTTTTACATAAATGATGACCGTGGAGTGAGACATCGCCACGTCAAAATACACAAAATAAAATGCCAGAAAGTCTAATGGGGCCTTTTGTTAACTACGATCAACTACCATATGATAACAAACGGATGCTAAATTCTTTCTTGTCATCCTTGAGAACAGAGGACCAATATTAAGCAGCTTTGAGGTGTTCTCTATTTTAGTATTCTCAAAATTTGAAAAAAAAAATTATCAATAGCCACATAATGGAAAAGACGAAGAAATATTAAGAAAAAACTATAAAAACTGAATGTTCAATAGGGATCAGCACAAAAAATAAGGTTTTAAAACAATGAACAAATACAGATAAATCAATTCCGAATTTTACCACAGAGTACCTATATAACATGATGGACATCACATTTTATAATTAGGAACAAGAATTACGGGAGAAAGTAGTTAAATTTAATATTGCTCCTTCCAATAATTCAAGACAAACCACACGACAAGTACTTAATATTGAAAACGGTATAAGACGAACAAACGAACAACATCAGGATGGACGCTTATTGCAATTAATATACACAAAAACAAGGCAACTACAAACATTTACAAAACCGAACGACATAAAGTGGAAATCTTAAATGTCTAGTTGACAAAGTAAATACACTCGTTATAATGAAAACAGATGAGTATAACTCGAAGATAGATAGCTATATCCAAAACAATAACATTGTTGAACTCCATGACGACCTAACAAACAAATATCACAAGACGGTTAATAAAATGATTAACAACTGTTCTACATTGTTTAACCCATTCCAAAAACGGCGACTTAAACCCATAAAACCCACGACACCAAAAATCAAAGCACTACCAAAAATTCACGAACCAGTAATGACAATAAAACCGATCGTAAACTTCACAACCCCACCACATCTAACCATCCATACCAACATAGGATAGCGGCTTTCAATTTTTTTTATAAACAGACTAAAGACGAATCCGAAGAATAATCAGAACTATACGGAAGAACTGAAAATCGTTTGGAAGAAACAGCAAACTTTGATGATTAAGGTTTCTCAAACGGGATCCCGCTTTCCAAGTATCAAATGTATGACAAAAATAAAAAAAATCAAATGAAACTAAAATAAGTATTACATTAAGACATATTCATCAACGTAACATTTTTTCGGAAATGTTAAATTTCCGTGATTCTTTAAAATTGTATTTCCGCGATGATATGTTTCCGCTTAGCTTGTAAGTTTTTCCAGATATACAATTTTTTCGTCGGTAAGTGACTGGCCGGAAATTTCGGAATATTTATGTAAAATTATCGCACAAAATCCTTGTCTAACAGTAAAACTGCAGGTTATTACGTTTTCAATTTTTTGAGTAATGTTGGTGACCCCTTTTCACATTTTTCATCATATCTCCCAAGTTATGATTATGGGCTCGATTTTAATTCTGTTGTACACGTCAGGGTTTTTAAAAGAATGTAACAAATTGTGGGAAAATAACATTTTTTACTATGGTTTTTACTAACTCGCTTTCTTGCACGATACAAAGAATTAATAGGTATGGTCGACAGCTGTAATTACGTCACCGGTGACAAAAATTTGTTTTTTACTTTTTGTTTTTTGTACAAATTTCTCTATTTTGTTTTATTTTTTAGCACGCCATTCGGTGCTGCACCTCGATACCACCGAATGACGTGTTAAAAGATAAAGAAATTTGTATAAAAAACGAAAACTAAAAAAACAATTTTAGTCACCGCATGACGTAATCACAGCTGTCGAGCATACCTTTTAATTCGTTGTACCCCGTGTATCCCGTTTTAATCCGTTGTATGTCGAGCATACCTTTTAATCCGTTGTTTAATTCCCATTTAGCTAGAGACTTGAAACGTATAGACAAATATATAGTAGTTGACTAAGTTTATGGTTTTAATAAAAAATAAATCTCAGTAGTTCTATGTACAATGTTTATTGGACAAGACGAAATTTCATATTCCAAATTTCATATTTTAAATTTCAAATTTTAATTCTCAAATTCCAAATTTCAAACTTCAAACTCCAAACTCCAAATCTTAAATTCCAAATTTCAAACTCCAAATTCCAAATTTCCATTTAAAATTCCAAATTTCAAATTCTAAATTTTAAATTCTAAATTCCAAATTTCAAATTTCAAATTTCAAATTCCAAATTTCAAATTCCAAATCCCAAATCCCAAATTCTAAATTTCAAATTCCAAATTTCTAATTCAACATTTCAAATTTCAAATCACACATTCCAAATTTCAAATTCCAAATCCCAAATTCCAATATTCAAAATTTCATATTTTAAATTTCAAATTTTAAATCCCAAATTCTAAATTTAAAACTTCAAACTACAAATCTCAAATTCCAAATTTGTAATACAAAATTCCAAATTTCAAATTCTAAATTCCAAAGTTCAAATTTCAAATTTCAAATTCCAAATTTCAAATTCCAAATTCCAAACCCTTCAATTTTCAAATTACAAATTCCAAATTTCAAATCCTACATTCAAAACAAATTTCAAAATCCAAATCCCAAATTCCAACATTCAAAATTTCATATTTCAAATTTTAAATGTCAAATTCCAAACTTCAAATTCTAAATTTCCAAATTTTAAATCTCAAATTCCAAATTTCAAATTCCAAATTCTAAATTTCAAATTCCAAATTTCAAATTCCAAATTTCAAATCCCACATTCTAAATTTAAAATTTAAAATTCCAAATTCCAATATCCAAAATTTCATATTTTAAATTTCATATTTTAAATTTCAAATTTTAAATCACAAATTCTAAATTTGAAACTTTAAACTACAAATCTTAAATTCCAAATTTGTAATTCAAAATTCAAAATTTCAAATTTCAAATTCTAAATTCCAAAGTTCAAATTTCATATTCCAAATCCAAATTTCAAATTCCAAATTACAAATTCCAAATCCCAAATTCCAAATTCTAAATTTCAAATTCCAATATCCAAAATTTCATATTCCAAATTTCATATTTCAAATTTTAAATCTCAAATTATAAATTTAAAACTTTAAACTACAAATCTCAAATTCCAAATTTGTAATTCAAAATTCCAAATTCCAAATTTCAAATTCCAAATTGTAAACAACAAATTACAAATTACAAATTCTAAATTCCAAAGTTCAAATTTTAAATCCCACATTCCAAATTTTAAATTTCAAATTCCAATATCCAAAATTTCATATTCCAAATTTAATTTTTTAAATTGCAAATTTTAAATTTCAAATTCTAAATTTCAAATTTCAAATTACAAATCTCAAATTCCAAATTTGAAATTCAAAACTCCAAATTTCAAATTCTAAATTCTATATTCCAAGTTTCAAATCCTACATTCAAAACAAATTTCAAAATCCAAATCCCAAATTTCAACATTTAAAATTTCATATTCCAAATTTTACATTTTAAATTTCAAATTCCAAACTTCAAAATCTAAATTTCAAATTCCAAATTTCGACCTCTAAATTCCAAATTTCAAATTCCAAATCCCAACCAATATCCAAAATTTCATATTCCAAATTTCATATTTTAAATTTCTAATTTTAAATCTCAAATTCTAAATTTAAAACTTCAAACTACAAATCTCAAATTCCAAATTTGTAATTCAAAATTCCAAATTTCAAATTTTAAATTCTATATTCCAAAGTTGAAATTTCAAATTCCAAATCCAAATTTCAAATTCCAAATTTCAAATTCCAAATTTCAAATTCCAAAGCCCAAATCCCAAATTCCAAATTCTGAAATTCAAATTCCAAATTTCAAATTTCAAATCCCACATTCCAAATTTAAAATTTAAAATTCCAATAGGGAGCACCTCGAAATCTCAACAATAAAAATCCCCACAAACAAAAATCCCAAAAAATATAAAAAGCGGCTGCTTTTTATGCGGCTTTGAGGAGTTTTTTATTTTAGTATGTGAAAAACAAACGTAAATATTTTTACAAATGTTAATATTTTTGAAATTTTTCTGACGTTTTCCTGTTATCCTTGCGCAAAGGGTACAATGCTCAGCGGCTTTGGGGAGTTCTCTATTTTAGTATGTGAATTATTTTTAAAAAATATAAATTTTTCAAAAATGGTTCAATCACTATGAATTTCAAAAAATCGTCAGGGCGAGGGTTTGCGGGCGGCAGCCCCCATCGTCCAAGGTATAAAACGAATTAAAATAATATTTCAAAAAAATTTTATTTTTAAAAAACTTGGTTTTTTGGGATTTTTGTTTTTTTTGGGATTTTTTTATTTTGGATAACGGCCCCAACCCTTCCAATATCCAAAATTTCATATTACAAATTTCATATTTTAAATTTCAAATTTTAAATCTCAAATTCTAATACTTCAAACAACAAATCCCATATTCCAATTTTGAATTCAAATTTCTAAATTTCAAATTCTAAATATCAAAGTTCAAATTTCAAATTCCAAATTTCTAATTCCAAATTCTAAATTTGAATTTTCAAATTCCAAATTTCAAATCCTACATTCAAAACAAATTTCAAAATTCAAATCTCAAATTCCAAAATTTAAAATTTCATATTCCAAATTTCAAATTTTAAATTTCAAATTCCAAATTTCAAATTCCAAATTTCAACCTCTAAATTCCTTATTTCAAATTCCAAATCCTAAATTCCAAATTTTAAATCGGTGCTAGTCGTTGATTTTCATTTTGGAACAAAATTCCCAAATCAATTAGGGAAACAAATTCTCTAGATCGATTCAAAAAATTATTACTTGAATATATTAATGGTTCATTCGAATAAGGCAATTTTGTTACACATTTAATTTTAAATTAAACATTAAATGTTATTCTATTTAATACGTCATAATTCATAACTTTTGTTTATATTGAGTTTTTATTTTTATTTTATATAATTTATATTATTGTATGACAATTTTCTTCTTTTTTTTACGACTGTGTTTAAAATGATAAAAAAGCCTATGTGCTAAGACCGCTAATAAATGTAAATAAATAAACAAATCTCAAATTCCAAATTCCATACTTTAAATTTTAAATTTCAAATTCCAAATTCGAAACTTCAAACTTTATATTATCTATGTCAACGCATTCATCAAAATTGTTTCCAATCCATGTCCCAACATACTTTTATTTGTAAGTATTTCGTGTGCGTACTCGTTTTATTCAACTACATAGCACTTACAAATATTTGGATAGAGAAGAAACAATAAAAACATGATCGTGCTCGATGCCCTAGTATATTATATGCCCTATTTTCCACCATTTTCAAGGAGCAATCGAAACCCACAAATGTGGGTTTCGATTGCTCCTTGAGAATGGTGGAAAATACCACCGAAACGTCGGAGATTTAAAAAATAAAAAAATAAGTTTAAAACCAAATAAATATAATTTTTATTTGATACTTGTTGTTAATACATATTTATGGCAGTCCACTAACACAGACACACCTTTTTTGTAAGTAAAATTTTGACTGACTCCGTTGGGTATCTCGTTCACACAACCACCGATTTTTTATTTTATCTCAAGTTATTTTGACTGACATGTGGATTAAGAACTTTAACGTACCTGTATATATTGAAAAGCTATTTCAAGAATTTTGAATGTCTTTAAGCTAAATTGTGAATGTCGTAATGCTCCACAAGAAACATAACAGTTCTGATTCTAATTCAACAAACTAAATTCAAAGTTGTCATCAGATTCGATTAAAATATCTGACTGAAGAAAGTTAAGTAAAGCAGAAGGTACAGATCTTACCAATTTATCATCGAAATTTGTCTAAGCCTGTTTTATACTCTAACCCCAAACATTTGATTCAAACAATTTTAGTGACATCTCAAACCAAATTAACAACGTCGAGTGATATATTTAAACTTTACACATAACATAAATACTTATACCCTTTCATATATGCACATGTCATTGCATTTCGCATTAATCTTATTTATGCTGCCACGTTATTCGCCTGGCTTCGAATTGATTTATGGTACAATTATTATATTCTTTTTGATTAATTTATGTAAAATCTCAAATGGTTATAAAATTAAAATTAAATCTTGGTGCAAATTAAAATCATGAACGAAAATGAGAACAGAACTTTAAAAAAAAAAATTACAATGAACGCTTAAAACGACGTCTGCTAATGTCTCGACGCCTCTTTATCATTAAAATATCATGTGAGAAACTCATTGTATACGATATACAATGTACTTATGATGCACATATAACATTTATAACATAATTATTTTTATCTGGACGAAACATTTATGTATATCAAAATAATATGAATCATATCTCATACTTGATGTATGTATGTGATGCCAAGCCAATGAAACCGTACATTCAACATAATGAAATTAATATTTAATTTCGTATAAAAACCAAAATAAAAAAAAACGAAATTAAATTAATTTTGTTTATAACAAGCGGGAATGTTAACACGTGATTTATCATCAAAGCAGATACGAGAAAGAGTAAGTAAATTCTTTTTGGCATTCGCGCAAAATTTCTTTCTTTCTAAAATCAACAACAAAAAAACAGACACATTTTTTATTGCTTCTTGTTCTAATCATCTCTGTATTATTTCCTGGATTAGAATTGTTCGGTAGCACATATCATAATATCGTTTACATTGCGCAATCAAAGAATTGAAATAAATTATAACTATGTTTTGTCTATTGGCTGGAATATAATAGAAGCGGATACAATTTAATCGGTTTTCTTGTTTATACGCGTGCATAACAATTTCATTAGTAGAACCTGACTTAGAAAAAAAAAAATGTGAAATACAAATTAGAGATCTTTTGTGGATTGTTTCACTACTACGGTCTAATGGAAATTATTAAAAAAAGTAAAAAATCTTTTCGGTTATTACTGTTTATTGTGTTGATTTGAATTAATGATAGAAATGTATCATGACATGTCTAACTGTATTATGTATTATTATTATTATTAGAAAATATTAGAAGGGAACATTTTATTTATGAAGGTTAAATTAAAGTTTTTGATTTTCAACATAATAATTTGCACTATCGCTAAATTTGGACTAAGCAGCTATTCTAGCAAAGTTGAATGTCAGCAATGTTGTATTAGATTTTAGATATTTTAGTTTCTTACCTAATTTTAGAAGAAAGCGCGTCTGTCTATGACAACACTATTAATTATTAGAAATTTTGAAAATTGGTCTGCTTTTACCAATATGATTATTTTTAATATAAATATATTATTTTTAATAGCATTGCAAAATTTCCGACTTGGTGAGCCAGTAAAATTCATAACATATCTACTCTAACAAAAAACTAGAAATATTACGTCCCCCCATATACCCTTTAAAAAAACCAAGAACTTTCCTTAAGTTTTTTCTTTGGTAGTTTGGTTTCGCTACGACCAAACTTCAAAAATACAATTCGAACTTTATACGTTAAGTCCAAGTAAGACCGTACTGATTTAGCGAATTATTATATTCGCCAAAAATAAAAACTCAAGGAAACTCTCTTTGTGTGTATTAAAGCCCCAACACTAATATTTTAGGAATTATGAAAATTTCTCTGTTTTTAACAATATGATTTTTCGGCTGAGTTTATAGACAAATATATTATTTTTAATAGCATTCCAAAATTTACGTCTCCGTGAGCCAGTGAAATAAAGAAGTCATATACTCATAACATATTTATACTCTAACAAAAAATTGATTGATTGATTTATTCGGATGTACGACCAAGCCTTAGCAAGATTCCCGGGTACTATATTATATTCTGATATTCAAGTTTTTTTTATTATTTTTTTTTATTAGTAAACTAAGGAAGAAATCCTTTTAAATACACTACACTCTTATAATAGATAATCAAAATAAATAAGACGTCGCATAGAATCCCAAAGTATCCAATCCTACCTGAAACTTCAGTTTAGTACAAACTTCAATTATAAGTGAAGTATTTCCCCATGAATATATGATACCCATAAAATCAAAACCGAAATAAACTGGTAAGACACTAATTAGTTTTAGAATATGAATTCTTATACTGAAATTCCTATAATTAAGAGGACCAAAGAATCAAGCTAATACGATTTCCAAAATTACCTATCTGCTGGATGCTTAGGTTTCACTGAAATTCGCGTTGGGATTCTTCGAATATTTCTGAAACTCAATATTTCAATTAAACGAATTGAAGTATTTAATTCAAGTATTTAAATTAAATACTTCAATTAATAAACTAAATTATTAACTCCCTGAAATCCTCATGGTTTAGTTGGTAAAATTGCTATAATATAAGTTATTTGTCAATATGACTATAATCATTATGTTCTTTAATATCTCAAATTTATATCTAAACAAAATAAAATAATAATTCATTATTTCTAAGAGATTATTATCGTTCGTTCAGAGTCAGACTGCATTTAGAAATTTTAGAACAAGATTATCCTATTTTATTCATTTATCTTTAAGCTCTACTTACCAGAAAAAGAAAGAGAATGAGTTGATATATTTTTATTTCATGAAATTTATTTGTATTTAAGATGTAGATAATTTGTTCCAGTACCTCTTCCTCAATTAACTCAATGGAATCAGATTCACTTGTTTGATATATCTCTGTAGCTGCTTTCCTCAACTCACCACGTTGCTGTAACAATTCTTGCCACTCAGCATAAAGTTTATTATAATATTCGAGATCCTGCTGCAGTGACATATTCCATGTATAACATGGACGACCCCGCTTTTTAAGTCCTGCTACTTATCGTGCGGCTGAGCTTAGCAGATGATAGATTCAACCGACGGCGATTAACGTAGGTAAGTGCTAAGATCTTTCACCCATACGTAATCATAGGAACAATGGTTGTGTTTTACATAATCAGTACGGTTACTCCTAATGCATGATGGCACCTGGCATGGATCGTAAACGGTCTACTTATCTCTGAGGATAAATGAGTCCCAAGATACCGCATGGTATTGACTGTCATAAAATTTATGTTCGCCAAGGTGATGTTAGTTGGAGGATCAGTTTTGGAGAGAGGGTCTCGGATAAGCATTGTGCATTTCTGGTTATTGGTTTCTAGTCCAGCATATCCTAAAACAGTTATAAGTTCCTGCAGTATCGGCTCTAATGTGGAGAGATTTCGAATAAAGAGTATTATATCATCAGAATATGCTAGTACCAATGGCAGACTCAGTTGATCGCGTTGCTCTAATTTGAGTTCAGGGGTTTCCCTGCTTAACGCCTTTATTCCTTTTAATTCTTGAAATGGTCATATTAAACCATTTTATGCTATAGTATGTTCCCAGAAACAGGTCATAATAATCCGATTTATTAAGTAGTATGGAACATATTGTTGTAAACACTCGGATACCACATTTAATTTCACTGTATCGAATACCTTTGCCAGATCGATTGATAGCATATACTAGATAAGATGTCCGGCTCGCCATTCCCCATCAAGTATTCTACGAATTCTGAACATATGGTCACAGAATACCCAGAAGCGACATAACGCGGTTTTTATTCGCCTTTTCGCGCAGAGTATTTGACATCTGGTGAACGGTTTTACAACTTAGCCAAAGGTGATCAACCGGTAAATAAATGTATAATTAGACATGTTTCTTTGTGAATTTGTTACAAAATAATCGTTTTTTGCAGTTAAAAAATTAAATTCATTTAGAAAGGAGATTAATTTATCAATAATATTTCAATGTAAATATAAATGCGGTACATAAATAACCGGTTATCACCTTTCGCTCGTAAAAATCGTGGCGCCTCTTGCGGCGCTTTAAAGGCGAATATGGAGAAAAGTGGACTAATTTTTTTCACCTTGGTTTATAGAAGGTAAGATTTTCGGTATTAAATTACCGTTCAGTGGCTGAAAATTCAAAATTAACATGTAAAATATAAGGTAAGAGCAACCATTTCTTGGTCCACGTAATGTCGGCTCTGGTTGTTTATTATTCTGTGATATGGTCGTCAGTGCAACGGTTTGTTAGAAAAGCAGCTTGATGTGAGGCTGATAATGCCAAAAATTCATCTAATCGATCCAGAAGAAGTTTTGCATATATATTGTATCGTTTCATAATGTGATTCTCCGATATGCATTGACATCTTTTGGATTTTCCACTTTCGATATTAATACCTGAAAAGTTTCAATCAAAAGAACGAGCTCCAAAAATAAAGAAACTGGATGGTATCATTAAGAGTGACCCTTTTTTAACTGCCAGGAAATAAATGGAGCCATATCACCCCAAATTACACAGAGTTAGTCGGACGTGTCAATTAGACGTTGGCTGATTGAATCTGGGTTGTATGGGTGCATTACATACAAAAAGCGAATCTTTGGCAAACACAATTTAAAACAAAAGATACATTTTGAAATACAATACCTGTACAAACCATTGGAGGTTTGAAAAAATTCTGGAGCGACGAATCGAAAGTTAGTTTATTTGAGCCAGAAAGCAAGATGCATGTGAGACGCCCGAAAAATTGAGAACTGGCTCCCAGATTCATTATTAAGAACCCCTACAGTGCGCAATGATTCATATTTGAATCGTTGCTATTTTCACCGTATAACTTTTTAAAACTGCCAGTTTTTACAAAATTTAGTCTTTATTCATATTTAAAGGGGCTTCCCCTTTATCGCTTTTGTTTTTTCCTTTCTATCGAATTCGTTTTTAGTAGTTATATAACTATAACAGCATTCCTATGTGACTAATCTTGGTGTTAACATAAGTAATTTCGTGCGGTTTTATTTTGTAATAATTAATTTTTCGATATCAAGGTATGTGTAAAAAAAATTAAATACAATTGTTTATGTTCCTGAGCATCTATTTGTGTTGTTTGTTCCTGAATTTTATGTATAGGTAGTTTCTTTGTAATTCCTTAAAAAACGTACGGTTCATATCTGAATCTCCGCTCATTTTGAGTACACAAATTAAGATTCATATATGAATCACCGCGCATTTTCTGTGTTGTGTGTCAATGTTTTTCTTATAATTTTTCTCAAAGGGTTTTATTTTTATAAGTTTAGATGCCGTTAATTTACAAAAACGGAGGCGAATTAATAGATTTACAAAGTTTGAATTGCGAGAATTTATTTGACATAATAGAAAATATTTCTTATGCCAGTGACGATGAGATAGAATATATCAGTGATGAAGATGAAGCCATTGTTGCTTCAGAGGATGTTTTTGACAGTTATTTAGAACAAAATGGGATCACAGAGCTTACAATTGTTTTACCTAACTCAGAGGAAAACTTAATTCAGGAAACTTCAACATACAGTGAACTTCAGTTTCAAATGTGTAATCGTCAAACAAAAAATCTGCTGTAGCTTCTAAACCAAAAGAGCTACAATGAAAATACAAACATATACAAAACGTGCCTTGTACTTTTTCGGGAAATGCAGAATTGCCATATTCAATTAACCCTGTAATGCATGAATTTTTAATCTTTTTCTATCAAAATTTTGACTTCAACTCGTAGTTGTTGATCAAATGTGCATATTACAACAACAAAAACCAAACCGTTATGACGAGAGCACTTTAAAAGAAAATAGCTCATGTAAAAAGAAAAAAATATTCATGATATCGTAAAGTTACACAATAGAAGAGGGGTAAAGAGGGTTAAAAATTTACAAACTCTGTTTCAGTTTTTCAAATATATTTTTGACGACAATTTGCTTGACAAAATAATTGAAGAAAGTGTAACATATAGTTTTTTAAAAAACACTAGCACCTCTTTCAATATGTCAAAAAACGAACTTCTAAGATATTTGGGTGTTTGCGTTTTGTGTTCGGTTCTAACCTTCCCAATATGAGAATGTATTGGAACCAAATAGTTGGGATGGACATTATTCAAAATTCCATTAGCCAAAAAGTTTTCAAAAAATACTGTCAAATTTACACTTCAACGATAATTTCATAAATACAAACGACAAACTCCACAAGTTAAGGCCTGCTATCGCTCGACGAGCAAATATGCGCCACCAAAACTAGACATCACTTAAAACAATGAACAACAAAGCCTCTGAAGCTACACAAATGGGGCTACAAATTGCTTGTCCTCTCAGGAGTTTCCGGTTTTTGCTACAAGTTCGAAATTTATTCTGGGACTGAAAATGATTCAGCAAAACGTCTTTCAAACGAACCTTATTTGGGCGCAAGTAGCAACGTGGTGGTCCGGCTCGCCAGAGACATCCCACGAAATTCAAATTACAAACTTTATTTTGATAATTATTATACATCGCTACCAGTAATAGGATATTTAGCAAAACATGGTATTCACTCTCTTGGAACGGTGAAACGTAAAAGAATACCCTCGTGTAAAGTGCCAACAGAAGCTGTTATAAACAAAATAAAAAGGGGAACGCCCGACGAATATGTTTGTGATTTCGTGGGGACAGGGTCTATTGGAAGGACAATAAGGTTGTCACGCTATCATTTGTGGGAATAGAACCAATTCATATGGTTAATAGGTATGACTGTAAAAATAAAGAAAGGGTTCAAGTTCCTTGCCCTGCCATTGTAAAGCAATACAACCGGCATATGGGAGGGATTGATTTACTGTATAGCCTGAGAACACGTAAATGGTACATGAGACATTACTATTATAAATGGAGGAAGGCTATCTGAGGTACAACGGGAATATGAAGAAAAGACGAAAAAAACAAATGTACAACTAATACCTACCAAAGATGTTCGATTAGATGGCATCGAGGCTGGGCAAATTACATTACACTGAGTAATTAAAATACTTTTACGAATTACAGCTAACACAATAATTAAAATACAAATTACAGTTACTTTAAATTGTAATTAGTAATACATGTAATTCGTTACTGCCCAGCCTTGGATGGCATGAACCATTTTCCAATTTGGAACGAAACCCGTTTGAGTTGCAAAAATTCAAGTTGCAAATCTCAAACATGACAAATGTGGCACTTCGCTCTGTTTCAATAAAGAAAAAAAATTGTTTTAAAATATTCCACACGAATTAATTTTTTCGTCAGCTTTTGTGCACTGATTCATATATGCATCGAATTTTCTTTTAAATAAAAATTAATGAAAAACAAAAAGAAAATTTTTCTTATTTTTCTGAGGTATTTCTTTTTTACATAATTTCCAATAATAAGCAATTTTTTTTTTTGAAATTAGAAAAACGCGCACGGAAGAGTTAAGACCATAAAGCATAGAGGTGGGAATATTATGGCTTGGGACCATTTCTCTGGCGCGGCATTGAGCCAAATTCAGATAAACTGTTCCGTCATATGGAAAAATCAAGAAAAACACTCTAGGGCCTGCATTCTTGAAATTCACCTAAGAAAAGCCATCGGTACTTTGTAGTTAAATATGTCATTCCAATTAAAAATTTAAATTGCTGTATTCTAAAGTTACCGACCAAGTGTCGCATTCTCGAACATTGGTAGCCAGTTTTCTGAGACGTACATGGCGGTTCTCAATCATCAGCCCACTAATGGAATTTGAAAATTACGGGCCCCAAAATTCAAGGACCCTAGGCACGTGGCTACTGTGCCTAGGCGTTAAGCCGCCGCTGCGGGCATCAAATTTTAGGAAAAGTTAAGGTTACTGTCTCGACTAATCAATGGTTCTACTATCGATGTTTATGTTTTCGTTGCGGCGATTAGAAATTTATTAACGAGGCCCTAAGCAGGATTGCGCCCCGGGCAACTGCCCAGGTTGCTGGTACCTTAAGCCGTCACTGCTTGACCTTGTGAACTTAAAATTAAAATTAGTAAATAGGTTTAATTAATTATGAGACTAACCAGTGTTGGGTACACCACAACAAAAGAGAATTTTACTAGAAATATTAAAATTGGTATTTGAAAGAAAAATTGCTAGACAAGCGGACAGTCGTAATAAAAAAAAATGTTGGTTTAAATAATTGTTCGTGAAATGTGCTAAAAAAATGTTTAATTAAATTTGCGTGCTTAATATAAAATTTAATCCGATTTAGAATTCCAATTTGAACTGCGCTAATGCATATATAAATAATTGAGCTACTTAGGATAACAGGTATATAGGAATAAAAACAATGAAAAATACGAAGCCGGCTCCTTTAAAAATACGGAAATACACATAAACTCCGCGGCTCCAACTCCGGCTCCGGCTCCAACTCCGGCTCCGATTCCATAGCCCTGAAAAGAACGAACCGTTTTTCAAAAAAGTCTCACAGTATTTGGGATCCAGAAAAGGCATACCAACCATAATCAAGTAAATTACCAAACAAAAGAATAAATATTGGATAAATTGTGTTTGATTTCCAACGACAATTTCGCCCATGATATATACCCCGCATAAAAATCGCTAAATAACTAATTATATTGTTTGAATTGCCGTTTCCATTTACAAATTTAAATCGGATTCAAATGATTAATAAAACGTTATAATTTATTATTTATGTTTTAGAGTACAACCAAATACATAAACGGTAATTCGTAATCCTGATATAACAATAAGCAAAAACAAAACAAGCAATGAACGAGCATCTATTAGAAATACAATAGATAGATAGATAAATAGTCAACAAATGCGTAGAAACAATTTTAAATAAAAATGTACGCGCGCAACTTGGTTTGTATTAACATGCCGAATTTTTTTTTTTTTTTGATTAATTATTTCAATTTAAATGATGCGATGACTATTAGTTTATATGTATGATATAAATAAATGCGAGTGATGTCGGTCATCATTAATCTCAATATTTCATTTGTGAAATATTTATGTAAACAACAACAAAATTATATTTATATTTACTTCAACAAAAAATTAATTTTGGTATTTTAATTTTCCATGTCTATAATGTGTGTACAACATTACACGCACCGCGCTGATACATTCAAGACAACAATGGAAGTTATTTTAAGATTTTAAAAATATTTATGTATAATAGAAACATAAAAACTAACATTCAATTAGCACTTTCATTTGGCATCATATTTATGTATACTAAATAGAATTTAATTAAAACTAAATGATTATTGTTTTTAGATTGTTATTATAGAAGATCGCGTGTCAATTATTCGAAACCCTTACATTATGTCATTTTGTATATAATCATTTACGCACATAACTTCAACGAATTGGCGTTCAATGGTATATGCTTGTGTGAAAAAAGTTCGTTATGAAAGAACGCTATTTGTATCTAATTATTGCATTATTATATAAATTAACCTCGATCTCAACCTGCATATTGTAATTTATAAGTCTAGTTCAGATAAAACGTGACCACGTCTAACATAAAAACTGTGAACATTATGTGTATGTATAATAAATCGTTCAACAACCTTTTTAGTTCTTGATCAGATTTGCAAAACATTAAAATATCTATTTTCATTTATGAGTGTGACTAATTATAAAAAATTAGTCATCGATCAAAAAAATTGGATCACTTGACTTCACGCGAAGACGAGAATACGGCGAGTAAAACGATCGCAAAATACTATAAAAATAAATCGTGGGTGTGCTGGCATAATTGAAATGCATTAATAATCTCAATTAAACGTATATACAAAAATATACAAAATGTTATATTATATCTGTACGAACAATAAGATACATAAATAAAAATCTTTTAATATTTCAACAAATTTAATTTAGAAAAATTAGTGGCACACAATATACTAAGAGGCAATAAATGAATAGTGTATTGCTACATTTTTTATGTCAAGGTTTATTTAGTTATATATAAACGCTGATTTTTAGTAAATTATTTCAAAATAAATGTGCCCACATAAAATATTTTTTATTCATTTATGAATGTTTGTTACATATCATACATACCATAAACTCATATAACACAGTTTAAAATTTCAAAATTGCATTACACTGCATAAATATCATAAGAACCATATCGCGCATAATTCTTAGAAAATGTAATTTTTTTTTTTTTGTTTAATTTTCTTTCTAAGAAATTAGAATTTTTAAAAATTAAAAATTTCTACAATAAAAACTTTATGTAGGTTAATTTTCATAATCATAATTTTAAATTTGAATATCTCTTCTGTTGTTATATGATATGTTAAATGATTATAAATCAAGCACGCATGAAATATTTTACAAAAAACTTCAATCAACCACACACACAAAATTACTAAATGTCTTTAGGGTAAACAAATTAAAGATCGAGCTACTTTCACTGGATCAATTCATTTATCATTTTATGATTATTGAATAATAAAAAATAAAAAATTTGTCTTCTCTTATAATCTTCATCAAAATTTAAATAGATGCTACACACCTACAACTCAAATGTTCAACAAATTATAATTTATTAATGTGACGGTCAAGTATATTATACAGTAAATAAAGAAAGGTTACTTAAAGAAATTCAAACTTAAAAAATCAATAAACGCCCTTGTTTTTAAATTTAAAGTAAGAACATCCGTTTATTCGTAAACTTGAACCCACTCTGCACTTCCATTAAAAATGAAATCAAATATATTAAATTGTACCTCGTACAACTACATAGTTGAGTGGTAAAAAATTTCGAATTTACATAATTTTAATTAAACATAATTATCGGTAATTAAATGTTTACTACAAGTACAATAAATATGTTAATGGATTTATACGCCAACGCCGACGAGTGTACATATAGTACGTAACATCAAAATTATTGTGAAATAAAATTTTATTTACACAAAATTATGTACCACATACGAAAATGGAATTCATTACGAAATCGAAATCATTTTAATTTACATCAATTAAGTAACGACACAAAAAAGAGCGGCATGAACCTAGTCTCAGCATGCCAACTATGCTTTATAAAAACAAATTCAAATTTTCGATTTTCGATTTTTTTTTTTGCTCAATTTAGTCATTTATTTGTCATTGTGATTGTTCTTGTTTGTCACAAATGTTATTGTGGGTTATGTTTTATAAATTTGCGAGTTTATGATTAAATTGTAAGTTTGAAACTAAATTTTAATTGAATATAACGATAGTTAATTAATTTATGTTTATTTAATTATTTGAAATACTTATATATACGTCGCGTTACTTAAATAGAGCCAGCTCGTTTCATAATTTCGTTACGAAAAAAAATTGGCGGAACCAAATTTGAGTAGGCCAAGTACTTCTCGTTTTATTCTATTTCATTTGTTTATTATCGGAAAAAATTAATTTATAAATGTGTCACATGAACAGTAGGCTATAGACTATGTAATGGGGCATGATATATGAAATTTATTTTATCTTTAACGTAAAGTTTTTGTATTGAAATATAAAGAGACAATTTTTAAGGCTATAATCATTTAAATTTTTTGTAATAAATACGTGGAGTACGATAAAATTAAAGCTATAGTTAATTAAAAAGAGAATATTTTTTTTTATTATTTATAAAATGGGTACTAGTTGTTTTGTTGTGTACCGAACTGTCGGAATAAATATTCGAAAATTTCATGTTTAAAATTTCATCGTTTTCCAACTCAATCCGATCTGAAAAAAAAATGGATTATTAAATTAAGATTACAAAGTGGTCCCATGTGTGCAGTGAACATTTTTTGAAAGACGATTATAAAACATGTAATTTACGTAAATTTGGGTCTGGAAAATAATAATGTAATTTTGAATGTTTTTGGTCCAGGTAGTTTCAGAATCCTCAAACACAGACCGATTCCTTCACAAAAAATATTAATACAAAAATTTGAGGGAGAAAAACAGGATAAGTTAACCAGACAGAAAGATCGATACAGCAAGAGGAGAGCTTCAAGTAGAACAACCACATAAGCCAATATTTTAGAAAATGTATATGTAATTTAATTAGTTTGAATAAATACAGTTCTGATGTATTAAAAAATATTAATGTATTAATTACGTTCTTTATGAACCATTTTAAGCAACGCTATCTGTAGAAGATATTTTGCATAAAATCTGTCACTTCAACATCGGAACCCAATGAATCATCTCCAGCAGAAATTCCACTAGAAGTAGGAATTGCTTCACAAGTAACCATTGTGACACAAATTTACCTCTATAATAAGCATAAAATAACACAAACCCTTGTGAATTCCGGATAGTTCCTCTGTTTCTCCATTATCATAAAGGAACAGCTGTAATATTTTACAGGGTTGGATTCTAAAAGATTTAGTTTTGTATTAAATTTAATTTCAAAAGATGAAACCGAAACTGTGCATCCAGAAATCGAAATTAATGATGAATTGTTACTCACACTTTTCGAGTATAGGCACGATAATGATTTCCTCTTGATGCAAAACATCATTAAGATAAACAGAAACATCATTGCCAAAATATTTAAAAATACAGTCAAACTTCCATAAATCGAACTTCTATTATTCGAATTTTTCCTTAAATCGAATTTATGTTTTGGCAGGAGAATTAAATATATGTACATTTATTCTTAACTTCTATATTTCGAATTTTCTCTAAATCGAACAAACATTTTTGGCAGATGGCGATTCGATTTATGGAAGTTTGACTGTATAACTCAAAAAATATATATTGTTTTACAGGCAAATAGATTTTTGGAAAATTTTAAAATCTGTGGGATCTTATCGTGGCAATAATTGACTGTACTCTGTACAAAATATTAGTGCAAAAATCCGAAGACCCAAATCATCACCAACTCACTTTTTCAACATACAAAAACAAAACTACTTTCAAATCTTTAATAGCTGTTGATGGAAACGGGGTGGTTTTGTTTCGAAAACATTCGGTGATGCAATTTCTGATAAAGAAATTTTTTAAAAATCTGGAATATTGGGAAAACTGGAACGAGGTGACTATTTGTTAGGCGACAGAGGCTTGAATATAACCGATTACCTTGAAGAAACAGGCATTGTATTGAATATTTCTCCATTTCTAAGAGGAAAAAATCAATTAATGGTGGAAGAAGCAGCCCATAACAGATTCATCGCCAACATAAGAATTATTGTAGAACGGGTGATTGGATTGGCTAAAGTGAACCAAATTTTAGTCAAACCAATGCCGACAACAATGTGAATTGTTATGTACATATATACCATATCTCGTAAATGTTCTTAAATATATTTTAAAAATAAACAAAAATTTTATATTTGGCTTTTTAATTTTTATTAATTACTAGCTGAGTTACCCGGCGTTGCACGGGAGGTATATAATTCAAATACCTTGATTGTTATGCAAGAATTCTCTCTTTACATCGCTGTATTTGAAAGCATGAGTTGTGTTTGTATGTCTGGATAACTCAGTAGTTCCGGAGACGTAAGCTAGAAGAGGTTCAGGTGGATCATCCAGAGGAGGCAAATTCACTTTTCCATTTGAACAACACATTCCAGGCGATCCATTGTGAAACTTTAAAGCATGACAATACAAACAAATGTTTTTCATTTGCCCAATTGAAACATTGTAATCATAGTCTTTCTCGTAATTGAATGCTGCTAACTTTAAATCACCTCTAAAAGTTTCTATTAATCGTCCATATCGTAACCGATCGACTTCCAGCCGGGCCTCACGATGTTCAATAGTTTCAGTAGCTCTAGAAGAAGACATCCTGCTTCGAACATTTTCAAGTCGTGTTTTAAGCTGTTCAGTTGTTTCATCAGCTCTTGAAGACGACATCCTGCTTCGAACGTTTGCAGGTCGTGTTTCACACTGTTCAGTTGTTTCATTAGCTCTAGAAGAAGACGTACTGCTTCGATCATTTCCAAGTCGTGCTTCACGCTGTTCGCTTGATTCAGCCACCCTTGCGGCTCTAATCTTCTTCGACTTTGCAGTTACCTGCCCAATTGATCTTTTTTTCGGTGGCATTTTTAAGCAAAAATGAAACGTGTAGCTAATTAATCAGGAATGACGGGCATTCAAAACAGAAATTAGTATTAATTTATCAAAACGATTTTAATGTTCCCTTCGATACGTTTCACCGCGAACTGTGTTTGAAAATGTCTTTACGGAATTTTTTTTAAGCAAAATAAAATGTTATCTACAATCAAAAAGTAATCATAGATTAACACGTTTATAAACTGAAAACTTAAATCTAATAAGAATGTATATTCAGTTGAAATAATATTTAATAACTGGAAAATAATCACCAACAATTATTTTATTGCAATATAGCTAACTAATCGAGAACAACGGCATCCGAAACACAAATTAATATTAATTTATTCAAAACGATTAAAACTACGTCCACTTCGATACGTTTTACCGCGAACTGTGGTTGAAAATGACATTTCGAAAAACAAAAGAAGTTTTTTCAAAGTAAGGCAATTTTACACGTACAATAATTTGAATCCAAGGATGTTTCTTGTAGAAGATTCTATTTTCAAATATAAAACGCTAGTACTTTTTAAAGTAAATCAGTTTATACGTACAATATTTTTTAGTACCTTTCCTAGAATTGATTTTATGAAACAATCATTGATTTATTTAAGTAATAAACTAAATAAAGTAATAAACTATTGGCGTTTAGTATGAAACTACTATTTTCATTAAAAGCCGCCGGTTGCAATAGTGGATTAAAATAGAATGTTAATTATTTCTGAAGTTATGTGGAAATTAGAACTCGCTGACTATGGTACATTTCATAACAGGATATGATAAATAGGATATCACTAAATAGTACATGTCAAACCAGTAAAAATGGATTATTAGTATGGATAATATAATTGTTCAGAGATTTGTCTTCAGTTAAAGTGATGAAAGATTGTCTTAAATTTAAATTAATAAACTTAATTTGAATAATTAAATCAATTATAGTAGAGGTATGATTTGTGTATCACAATCGCACGCTAGATATCCTTTTTGGTGTAAAATTTGCGGCTAAGGCGCTATTTCGGAACATTTAAATAATTGTATCTATACATGTAAAAATGAATTCTTGATCCAGGGCAGACTTCCGGATTGGAGCATGTCACTAATTTCATATAACCCCTTTCCTAAAGTCATTCCCGTCAAAAAAATCTTTAAAAAAAATTGAAATTTGAGAAAAAATGTGTACCAGAGCCCATAGACCCCGGGGTCCAGCCCCTTCAAAAGTATCGTGGGCTTGGTCCTGAACATGCAACATATACATGGTAAAAATTTCATGGCGATGGGTAAAGCGGCTAAGGCGTTATTTCAAAACAATCAAATAATTGTATCTTTAAATGAATTTTTGATCCAGGGGCGGACCCCCCCGAATTCGAACATGTCTCTTATTTCATATAACTCCTTTCCAAAACTCATTCTCGTAAAAAAATTTAAATTTTTGAAAAAAATTGTACCATGGCCCCTAGACCCAGGGGTCCAGCCCCTTTCACAATATCGTAAGATTGGTCCTGAATATACAATATTTGCATGGTAAACATTTCATGGCGATTGGTTGAGCGACTGAGAAGTAATTTTGAAATAATCAAATATTTGTATCTATACATGTAAAAATTAATTTTTGATCCAGGGCTGGGCCCCTCGGATTCGAACATGTCAGTAATTTCATATAACCAGCCCCATAAACTCATTTTCGTGGAAATATTTAAAGAAAATTAAAATTTTCGAAAAAATTTGTACCGCAGCCCCTAGACCCCGGGGTCCAGTCCCTTCCAAAATATCGTAAGGTTGGTTCTGGATATGCAACTTGTACATGGTAAAAATTTCATGGCGATCTGTTGAGCGGCTGAGGCGCCCATTCGGAACAGACAAACAAACAGGAATTCATTTTTATATATATACATAGATATAATTTCTTACTCAAATATGAATTTATTATACAAAATATAATATTAAATAACGTATTAGAACTATGTAAATACATTAAAATTAGTAATCAAGAGTTTGACACTACTTGACCGACGGTGCTGCCTTTCGAAAAGAGCATCAAACATTTTTGCTATAAGCATGCCCCATTGAATAAGGAACTAGTTATTTAAAGGTATTTTATTGTTTAATATGTTGGATTGTACTCGAACAATGATAAATTTACAAAGTGCTATTAAATTTAGGCTTGGACTTTTGAGAACGGTGTAAATTTGAGTAAATTTGTCCACTTATAACTTTACATATACATATGTAACTCGAAAACTATGCATGTTTAGTATTTACACATAATAAGATTTTTTGTAGAGAATCAAATTTCCTATCGAACTTTAAAAGTCAAAAACTTTTCTTTTCAACCAAATGAGTCAAAAAACCGAAAAATTTCAATTTTTTGTTTTTTTTTTTTAAGTTTTGTTTATACATAACTTGTTCCTGAGTGGATTTAGGTATAGGCATTGGATCACAAAAAAGAAAGCTGACGTAACTCCTCTCAAAATCAGTCAGGGGTGGAATCTTTCTTAAAATCAGCCAATACACAATTTGGCTTCAAATCTATGAAATGATCCCAGGCAACTTTTAATACTTCCTAAATCATTTCGTCATAACATTTCCGCGACCTTGACGTCATCAAACAAAAAAGATCCGGTACGGTAACACCATCAATTTTTGCAAAAATCGTATATAGTTGACGAAATATATGCATGGAACAACGTCAAATGTTCCATCCATCAGCCAACAACTGCCTTTTCGAGCATTCGCAATGACTTAATTGTGCCCGTAAATAAATTATATCACAGATGAGAATATCAGATGAACCAAGCCCGAATGATTTTGCGGTTTTTTGAGCTGGAACCTGGAACCCAATATTAAATGTGTCTGTAATATTTCATCTTGGACTATGGACTCAAAATAATATAAAAATGATTTAAGTAACACCATCTATCGAAAATAAAATAAATATATTTGAACAAATATTTACTTTTATTAAACATTTTGATTTGTTATAGCTGCGATTTAATAAATCCGATTTAGTGAATTTTTCGAGTTTAGTCGCAGCATTTCAACCTGTATTTTAGCTAATCGCTTGTTTTGATAGAGCTTAGCTAAATCGGACTTATTAAACCACAGTATGTCTAGGGTTTTATATTATATTTTAAAGTTAAATTATTAAAGCCAAAATTGTAGTTGTAATTTTTTACAAAAAAAATAGGCAAAATCACCTAGAAAATAATGAGCTTACTAAAATGTGTCACTACTAATTGTCTTTCTTTTATTAAAGGTTCGATGGAACCTTAGTAAAAATAATTTAAATTGGTTTGAGTTTCAGGTATTGGGTTCCAGAATGAATTGCCAAAAATTTGTTCGGCTTGAAACATCTGATATTCTTATCTGTGGTTATACTCACTGCCAAACCGTTTTTTAGATAAAATAAATACTTCACCGTCTACTTAGATTTTCTGGAATATTTATATCACGGACTGCAGTTGGCTCTTTATTAGGTGAATATACATCCTAGATATTGTTGGACAGTTGACAATACTGTCTCTTATTATTATAGCTGGATGTTTGTTTGTAGTGCTGGCGGTCTATTTTATTTTATTATTGGCGTAGCGTACTGACAAGTCGCTCGCTGTCGTACCATGCACATGTGTTGAGGAGGCCTTAACGATAAAATGTTGTCCATTTTTAATTTTTTGTTGTTATCCCCGCTTTACATTGGTGTTTGCGACGCCGACGATCCACACAACCCCAATAAAAACGATTTTTATCCACGGCTTTAACATTAATGTTAAAGTCATTTTATTTTAATTTTTTTGGTGTATGTAAATGGAAATATTTTTAATTGTCACACATTCAGGAATCAACGCATTCTATTATCATATCATTTTGTATTTTATTATTATAACAATATTAAACACTTTAATGGTATTTCCACAAAATGTCGAATCATAAATTTTCGAAAACATAAAATCCCGACAAGAAAAAGTAAATCACGACTTCACAAAGTTTCGACTGCACAAAATCCCGACTCTAAAAAGTCTCAACTTAATCAAATTGCTTATAAAATCAGCGAGTTTTCAAAATATAATTGTAGAATTTATTTATAGAATTTTCTCCCGTTTTTCCAGAACATGACCCGACTCTTTTCCAGAATATATTACTAGAAAGAGCAATATATTCAAAAGTTTAATGCGAACGCAACGCGATAAAATCCTAAACCGACAAAAGCCGGTCAGCTAAAAAAAGCGTGTTTCAACCAAGTATAACGTTTTCATACTTTCAACGAAAAGTTCAGTGCCCGCTCAACAGATCCAAGCGCCATCGAATCCATATTTTACTGAAGAGCGAGGTGCTCATTGTGAAATTAAACAACAATATGGTGCATTAAATAAAATGAATATTACGATGAATGGCGCTGGAAGTCATAAAACAATCAAAACTTTGTCGAGTCATCTTGAAGAAGAGAGTGAGGAGAGAGAGTTGGCCGAAATCAAAAGTATCTAGAGCAGGAAAATACCTTACTTGATGAGTTAAATTTGTCATCAATGGAAGAAAGCCAGAATGTATTGGAACGCTAAGATCGGAAGAGTGAATTAAAAATAAAACGCAATGCATAAAGTGGCATTCGTGGATAACTCAAAATCCATTACAAATCTGTCTAATAAGAGTAGCATTTGCAAAAACCCGGGTTTAAGGATTTTCCAAACCTGAAAACCGGGGTTGTTCAAACCTTATTTTGAATAGAATTTTATTTTCAAATATAAATCCGGGTTTTAAGTAAGAAAACTCGGGTTTTCGGATTCATCACATTTGGAAAAACCCTGGTTTTTGAGACCGGGTAAACCCGGGCTTCAAACTCTAATAAAGAGCAAGAATATTCGCTTGATATTCAACTAATTGTTACCCATCAACCACAGAGTTGAAAACCTGCCATTTACGCATTAGAGACGGAAGCACCAACCACTAATGATATTCGTGGTTCTTTGCCAAACTAACAGCCAGGGAAATTGAAGTAGGGCAAGGCATGTCCAATGTTCTATTCGAATTACACGCGTTCAACGCTACGTTGCGGGTTTACGAATGAAGCAAATTTAGTGAGGCTTCAACGCTATCTTAAAGGAAACCCAGTACAGCTCCTCAAATCATCAATACCTTAAGTATGTTGTTTGGAAAATCATACATATCGTACGAATGCTGATAAATAAAATCTTAACTGAACCGCCAGTTCAAAAGAAAAGTTTGGGAACTCTTACCAAGTTATCGCTTTCCATTCCAAATCTGTGTGATAATACGGTTGCTTTAAAAATGATCGATCAATTAAACAATCAAGCGCCGTTACAAGACCTTGTTGAAAAATTGCCGGCAAGTATAAGGCTGAATTGGCTAAAAATAAACAATCAAGCAATATAAAGATATCGATGACTATTAGTAAAAATAGCTTCAGTGAACACAAATGTAGAAATTTGGGTCAGTTCTGGAACTCGGATAAGTCAGAGATGGAAACTGGTAAATGCCGAAAGCTTTTGTCGAAGATGTATGACTGTATCATCCGATGCCGGCGACTCCAATTATGTGGTATACTAAAGGATGTGAATATAACCCCATCCTCTGTTACACGATTCAAATCAACACGTGAAATGTAGTAATTCCGAGGTCCAGAGGGATATCAAAAACCAATGGTCATCTACTCAATTACATTAGGCCATAACCAAGGGTCTTGATCTAGGAGGCCTAGGAGAAAGCCTCTATCTATGCTAAACTGGCGATACTACAAGGCAGGAAAACAAAAGAAGAAGGGTGACATTAAAAATATCAGGCTTTCAATCTATCGCTTCAAAGTATTGAATTTCCGATGTCCGAAAAGTATAAAATTTAATGCGACCAGCGCAGTTCACTTACATATGTTGCTCAAGCTTGATCACATGATAGGTCTACCTATACAAGGGCTTCCACTTAAGGTCAGACAAAGGCAAGTGACGGAGCCAATTGCTGTGAAAATCAGATTAGGGTGGACAATATTTGGTCACTACTAGACAGAGACTTGTTATGCTCAAGTACACAGTCATTACCACATATGCGATTGCAATGCAACAAAAATTTGTATCAATAAGTGGAAGAGTTTTTCAAAAACCACCAATGAAATGCATTGAGTATATAGATGCCCAGAGAACCAGGGGTTTTACAAAGAAAAAATTTTATGGTGCAAAGGATGCTTCCTTGCGATGCTTGTCCTTATTGAAGGCTTAGTTGCCTGGAAAGGCAGATGCATTATAATCGGAGGTACTCTGAATACCTGAAGAAGCAACTGAAAGATTATTTAGAAAAGGGTCAGGTTCGAAGACTTTGAAGAGAGCAAGCTGACATTATTGGACCACAAACTTTGTATTTACTGATTTTAACTGTAACCAACCCAAACAAACCGAGAACGGTCAGATTGGTGTTTTGCCTATAAGGAACACTACCTGATGACGTTTAAGAAGAGTTTTCAGTAATAAAATGGATTTTTTTACCACCGGCATCCCCTTACAAGGGTAGTCAGTTAAAAAATACCTTACTGCAGTTTTATCAACGACAAACCAACGATTTGAAGATTAAAATTCGAAAGAAATTTACTTCTGGAGATAGGAGGATAGCATTCATTCCTTTCTGGTTAGATGGGTGAAGAATTTAACTAGCTGCTGTAGATTCCGAATCTGTAGGATTCAAGGGATACGTTTTGGGCTTTATAGACGAGAAATTTATTCAGTTACGCCCTGATCTATTGGAATCGAGGCTTAATCTCTTCAGAGTTTTTGACGGTTTGTTAGAAACGTGTTCTTTCTCCTTACAAAAAAATATGTTTTAAATTTTAATCTACAAATTGTGATTTACCTGAAATTGATAAGGGCCATTAATACCTCTTGTAACAGATTTGAGCTTAGGTTTTGTTAGTAAACGAAATTGTTCATAAGATCCCATGCCACCCCAGAAATATGTAAATGCATTTCGAATTATACTCTTCAAATTGCCATTTTATCTGAGATTGATTATGTGCTAGTAACACTACTTGCTAGAGATTTGAGCCATGAAAAGGCATCCGTATCCCCAGAAATAAACGTGTTTCGAATTTTTGTCTTCAAATTGCAATTTTGCTAGAAATTGGTAAAGTGTCATTAACACCCCTTGCTAGAGATTGGGACGCTGGTTTTGATAATTAAACGACTGTATCACAAATTTCAATTTCGCTCAAATTCTATTCCATGTCTAACTAGTTCTACTGTTATTTCAAACCAAAAAAAAAATTTGTTAGCTTTATAAATAAACAAAACTTGACTTAAGCTCAATGAAATAAATTCATAATAAAATTGACAGGGTATATTTGATTCAAATAAAGTTTGAGCGATTCAAAAATTTTAAAACTTTTTGACTGTCTCGAAAATTTAATGCATTTCAAAACTAATTCGAAATCAGTTTGAATTTCAATGCATGAGCATTTTCAATAGATTTTTAAATATACATTGTGTCCCAAAAGTATTTCAATTTTCACTCAATAAATTTTTACTGTTGAAAATGCAGACTTTTCAATTTCAATTGGAAAAGAAAGAAAAAATATAACTCAATTAATCTGACAAAAAATAACTAATTTGATTGAAATTTAGTATTAAATACTGTACATTAATTAATATTAGCGTATTCATTTTAGCGTAATTTGTAAAAAAAATTGAGTCAAATTTATTTGACTCAATTTTTTTTTTTTTTGTATTTTTTTGCCGTATCGCATTTTCTTAGGGACATAATTGGTTATAATCAGTATACAAATTTTAAGTGAAAATTGGAATATTTGTAGGTCACAGTGTATATTTTATTAATTTGGCATAACCTTCAATCCGATTTCATTCAAACTATGCACTCCACTGAATTTTTCCCCCAACAAAATTTATTTTAAGAATTTCACTCAAATTTGAATTTTTTTAATTTTGGTTGAAGATATTTTCTATTTTGAAAGGTTATATTCAAACTTTCATTCAATATGAATCAAATTCATCACAAACTCTGTTCAAACTAATTGAGGTTTATACAAATAAAATTTGATTCAGTAAGTTTTGAGCTCGCCATAAATTAAAAACCAAATCCAATTTAAATTGAGTGATATTTTTGTATATTTTTCTGCAATTCGTTTAATTTTTGGTTTCTAATAATTATGTCCCCATATGAGTGTAAAATCCTAATTAACTGAGTAAATAACAGGGTAAATATTCATATTTATCGAAAACTTCGATAAATTTCAATATGATTAAAGTTTCATTTATGACAAAAATATATTATGGCATATAAATATGAAATAAATAATTAATATTTGAGATACAAAGAATTAATAAATTAACTCAATTCTTGACATCATAAAAATTAATTTTTTGGAATAAATTGGCAACAAATAAAATACTTGGATTTGGGTGCATCCAAATGGCTAGACAAAATTTTTTTTTGATTTATTAAAATAAAATGTGGCCACGACAAAAATTGTCATCAAATTTAATATTTGGGGCAAACTTAAGAGATTTCAAAAAATAATTGAAAAATTAAAAATAAAAATATTAAAGTGTAAGAAAAAAATCTCTTAGATTCTAGTTTCCCGAAAAATGTAAACATTGATTTCAAATTTTTCAGGATTGGCATAAAATTTTTGTTAGTTGTAACGTATCATCACAAATATTATTATAAATTTCGTTTCCAGAGAACTTATATGGGAAATGACAAATATAAATTATGCACACCGAGAATTCCGACACTGATTAAAATTTTAATTTTCACACTTCATAAATGAATATTTGTTAAACATTTTTGTGAATTACGAAATTCTCAATAAATTTTTATCCATCTTAAAATTGATTATTGTGATAAATTAAAAAAAGAAATGCGTTTGTCAAAAAACATGCCAAAATTAAAACACATTTGAATTCGTTTATTTTTGTGCATAAAAATAGAACAGATTTTTGTGTTTCCAAAAATATTCGTGCTAATAATTCATTTATACATTTTGTATGTATTAAAATATGTACAGAATATAAACAATAAAAAATTCTCTAAACTTCTAAACATACAAACCGTAAAATGTGCATAAGAAGAAACGTTAATAATTTATTTAGTTTCACGTCGTAACGAATGATTTATGCATTTGGTTGTTTTACTTTTGTGTGTAAAATATCATAACATGTTAAGATGATCACTTGAAGTTGAATTCATGAAACAATAAAATGATTAAATTCCAATCTTAATAAATTTTAAATTATGTTATCTAATCGCGTTTAATAAAAATTGTTGATTTATTCACATATTGTTGTGATCATTATCAAGTAGCATTAAATACAGGCGCGTAATGCGATCTGCGTACGAAGCATATAGTAAATAAGATACCCTAGCCGCAAGAATAATCAACATAGGGCAGATCAAATAAATTATGTAAAGCTATTTGAATAGATTATCATTAGATTTTAAATAGACTTTCTATTCGATGGGTTTTGAAAAACACAGGCAGAGATGAATCTATCAACAAAATCTAAACAATAAAATGATAATATGAAACCACGTATTACCATAACAATTAAGTACAACACAGTTTGACATTGAACGAATTATTTTAAATCAAATCAAATTCGATTAAATCTCATTATGCGCGTCTTTGTTCAATAAATTTTAGGATGATTATACCCCCGAGTCAATCATTATACTTAATGGTAATCGACTTAGTTAATACCGGTTGCGAGAATTTATCATGTAGGTTTTTTTCCTGCCTTATTATAAATGAAAATATGTAAAGTGGAGTCGATAAGATTGAACTTGGAAATCTCTAAATATAACGATATGTTTCTCTATTTTAATTAAATGTCACAGTAAGGTGTCGTGCTCCGCGCTGCACGTTGGTGATAAATTAATGAACTGCATCCGTTGTCTTTTGTTTTTATTAATAACTTAAGATGGAAATAGTGGGAGATTTATAGATCATTTTATCATAAATAAAATGTATATGTACGTTTATAATGATTATATCATAATTGATATTTTTTTAGAGCATGTTTTGTATATAATCGAGTTCTTGAATTAGTTTCAAGCTATAGCTAACGACCTACATAATATTTTTACATATTATGAATAATAAATCAGCATGGTGAATAATTAGACGACAGTGTAGCACACAAATCACAGATACTGGCAAAATGTAATTTATTGGGTAAACAATTTTTAGTCACCGTGCGCGGCGCATGAACATCATAAAATTGTTAGATAATAAAATTAATTTTAACAACCATGGCCATTATAAATTGAAAAAACTTGATTTCATAAGATAAAGTTAAGATAAATATTTTAATTAAACTTTTATTGCAGTTTGGTGCATCCCAATATGTAACCTTTTTTTTAAATCACCTGTCTTTTGAAGTATATATCAATCCTATATACATATGATCAATGTTTTATAGAGCGTGTTTACCTTGGTTTAAGCGCCAATTAAATTGGATTTATATCCGTTAGAAAAATGCACACCAATTATTTGGCATTGATAAACAATGATCAATGAGTCATATGTGGACTACTCTTCTCCAAATAAGGTTAGAATAATTTTTAGTATAAACGAAATAAAAACTGACATCATATAATTTTTGGTGGTTACCAAAATTAGAATTACTTCTTGTATCTATTGCACAGGCCGAAAAATATGCAAATAAAAATGGACAAAATTCAGCTTAATGATTCTAATATACCCTAAATGTTTGCTCATCCTCGCTCCTGCATCCTATGGAAAAGAGGGATCTTTATAAAACCCGTCGGAGCTCTCGTTAAGCAGGAACCCAACTTGTGGCTGACATGAAGTTTAACATTCTTTTGTGTAAACTGAAGCTGCTAGGAGTCGAGTTAAACTATAGCCCAAAAAAAACACTACAAAGAGTAGAGTTAAGTTAAAGAATACAAAAAATCGTTAAATCGAGCAGCTACTAAGTGATTAATGTGTGAATAATGTTGAATTAATATCTATAATCAATGAATAAAGAGTAAATAATTAGTGAATAATGGGAGAATACTGAGTGAATAATCCTAATAATTGAATTCAATAATCGCCTTTCCTCATGGAATATTTTTTAGTACCTCATAGAGCAATCATCAAAGTAAAGGTTGTTGATGTCGTTCATCACAATTTGATCTAATATTTCGCAACCAGATTCTACTGGACGTGAGACATGTGGAGGATCATTTGCATCGGAATCGTTTATTCGATTTGAGTTTCTAATTTTGTTTGTAAAATGGATTTCTCTTCATTTATTATGCACAAATCGGTGAATCGTTGAATTCTTTAATCGTCAGATTTCGGCAATTGCCAACACCTCCTCCCCTTTAGTAATAATAATAGTAATATGTATTTTATTAAAATGTTAAATAAGCCGAAGCTTTCGAATAACAATCATAAATCAAACTATTAACATTATGGATGTTCAGTTATACATTTTAACAGACCCTTTTTAAATAAGCCTAGAGAGCTGATGTATTTTAGCTCCAAAGACAAGCTGTTCCGCAGTTGATAATTGTATTCATCAATGCTGAATTATTCCTAACATTAGTTCTGTTAACAGCCAAGTTAACATTCTTTGTGCACTGGTGACTGCGAAAAATTTAATTTTGGTATTTACAAAGAAAATCAAATTGATTAATGTGCTCCTATAGATCTGCAATTGCATTACTTTTTCCAAGGCCTTAGATAGAGCAGGCAAAATACTAATTGGACATAGATCACCAATACCAGAAATAACATTCTTTTTAGGTAGTGGTATGATAGAAGCTATCTTTCATAAATCAGAGAACACAGACTTTGTCAAACATTGATTTACGATGAATGTTACAAGAGGCAGGAACAGGTCAATAAATAGTTTTAGTACCTTGAAATATACCATATCATAAGCTTTCGAATGTGATTTAATTGCACGAATCGCATTCAACACTGTAAGTTCATCAACGCAATCAAATACAAAGGCATCATTTTCAGAACTACAGAAATCAATATCAGGTACAGGCAAAACTCCCAGTAGAATCAAAAATATTACAAATCCCAGATAAGATTTGTTCCGCAGAAAATTCAATGGCTGCATCACCTGTAGAGCTTGTAATACCTAGTTTTTTTTAAATTATTCCACGATGTCTTAGAACTATGAACATTCTCAAAATAAAATTTATGTTTGGCTTGATTGATACCTTTAACAGTTTTATTTCTAAAAAATTTAAAAGCTACCAAATCAGCATCCAACCCAGACAATTGATATATATTTTTATGTGCCAAATCCCTACATTTCATTAAATTTAATATTTATGAATTCAACCACGGTGCAGTAGGGCATTTATTAATGATACTCTTCCGGTGTACACAAGCTAAATCTAAAATTAAATATATCAAGGATGTCATTCACATCGGAATAGTTGTACATATTAGACCAATTTAACGAAAAGAAATTGTTTATGAAATGCTCGTGATTGATAGCTTTATAATCAGAAACAACAGTATAAGAAATTTAATCCCTAGTACGAGAAACTAACAAGATGCAAAAATCAAATCTTGATTAGAAATAGTAGGAACAGCTGCCTGGCCAAACGAAATAATATTATGTCTATCAGGCACGTACAAAATTATCAGATCTAAAAGACTGTTAACTCTAGTGGGTCTATAAGGTAAATAACATAAATTATGCAAATTCAAACAAGCTTCTAGTTGATTATTAACCATCATATTGAAGTTAAAATCACCACAGCAAAAAATTAGGTATTCAGCAAAAATTGTTTGTAAACTACTGTCAATATCATTACTACAAGCAGGAGGTGGGTTGTAAACAACCAAAATTAAAATTTTACCAAACCTCCCGGTAAATTCAGATGCTAGATATTCTACTTTACCCAAAGAACCAGAGAATATTTTTTTAACCTTTAAAGTGGCCCGAAAATAAACATCAACCCCACGCCAATGATTATTTATTCCATCAGATGGTAGCAGTTTATAATTATTAATTTGAAGAAACTTGTTAGAAATCTTACTACTAAGCAAAGTCTCAGTCAAGGCAAGAATATCAAATTGATATGTCATCAAAATGTTTTATCAAGCTGAGCACATTCAAATGAACAAACTTTAAACAAGAATTATTATGTACCTGTAAATTATCACCTGGAACAGCTTGATTACCTTCATCGATTGAGCCTGCATAAATATTAGAATCATGTAAAAAATGTTGTCATCTAAAAAAGTGAAGTGTCGATTCAAGCTGGTATCCGAAATTTCATTCGTGGAGTTAGAGATACCCAAAAATGTTTGTTATTAAATTTTCTAACCAAACACGTATTCCAAATCATTCAGATTATAATTCTTCGGGACTTGTTTAGCAATTTTACAGTTATCTGTATCTAAACAGGTTTTTGCCATAGCCAGGATGTCGTCCTCAGGAGTATTAGGAACAAATCTTGAATGATGTAACCAAAACATTGGAGTAACCGTTTGTATACCAACATTAACCGGAATATCCTTAGTACCACAAATAGGTTTAGAGATTATGAGCTGTGGAGTTTTAACTTTAACATTACTAGCATTTATATATTTGCTTGGTTGATCCGGAGCCCCACTGTGAGAAGCAAGTGTAGTTGTTGCTGTAACAGGCATAACGGCATCATTTTTTACCACTTCAGCAAAAGTCGTACAAGCACTGAAACTAGTAAGACTGGAATATACTGGAAGATGTAACCACAGCTGCGGATGGAGGTAAACCAGTACATGATAATTGTTCACAATTATTGATGACACCAATATTATATGATTCAATCAGCGAATCTAACACTTCATTTACTCCTACAAAGGAATTTAAAGGCATAGATGTAGTAACATTAGCCAATCTCAACTTAGGTAAACAATCCAAAATCATGCCGATTTTTCTTTAAGACAGGAAACTTCATCAAGCAACTTTTCAATGAAGGAATGCTGAGCATTATTATCCCTCAAATTATGGTTCATTAATTTTAGAAATGATTAATTTTTTAAAAGGTCACGGCAAACGTAGCCACATGATATTTGGGCATTTCAAATAATTTTTCCTTGCCTCACAGTACAGAAAATTCTGAGAATTTACAATTGTAAGTTTTCAGCAACTATGAGAATATTTGGAAAATTTAAAACGAAAAACGTGGAGTCCTGCCTTTTATATAAACATGACTAGGATATGTCCAAAATTAGCTCCACAAGTCCATAACATATTTCGCCAAACAAATTTGAGAAAATGCGCGTTAGTTACACAACCCAGATTGTCAGTTGGATAGTGTTTTCCGCAATAAGGACCATTTTAATGAGTTTTCTAAGAATATTCAAGACGTTTCTTTATCAACTGCTATTTTTTTTTCTTTTTTTTTTAAAAATGGACAAACTTTTTGACAATTTCAACTTCAGGGTTCAGGCTTTTAAATGACAGAAATAAAAATAAAAATGCCCTGTAATTAAATAATTCTGTCTCGTCGTACCAGTCAAACCTAAAACTATTTACTATTTGAAAGGGTTTAATCAAACAATAAATCAAGTTTTACAACTGTTAGAAAATATTATTTCGAAAAATCCAGATTTGTTCTTCTTACTTATTATACGACCTTTAACTCAATAAAGATCCGATTAAAAACTTATTTGGGCTTATTAGGCTGAACGTAATAAAGCAGCTGAAGATAATAATTTTACTATCGAAATGCATTCCGCATAAAAAATTAGAAATAAATAAATAAAAATTCAGCATTTTATTTAATTTGTTTTAATAATTGTGAAACAAAAATTTGGTGGTTTTTAAGTTATTCACGTCGAATAGTTTGCTGTAATTCGGGCAAGTTGAAGAGCACAAATCTTCATTGCAGAATTTTGATGAAGTGGTAGAATTAGAATTAGAATTAGTGTTGTAGGATCTTAAAAGATCTTTTGTGCTCCAAGCCCTGCTTAATTATCCGTCCAGTTAACATTCAGGCTCTTAATGAACCTGATAATTCTGCCGCCCGGTACGTGATACATACTATCTGGGCTACTGATGAAGAGGTAACATGCATGAACATCAATAATTTGACAAAAAACGGGTCACCCGTGATGAACATCAATAATTTTACAAGAAACCAAATTGTTATGAAACACGACCTTTAAACGTAGGACTACATCTATGCTTTGAAGTAAACGAGATTAAATCTTCACTACAACGATGGCTCATGAAAACTAATCGAATCTAGTTTGATTGCACAAAGTTTCATCTCCATCAAATTTTAACCGTTCATAGCTAATTTTGGTATCTATATTTAGAAAGGAAAAGAGAACAGACCAAAATGTCCCCCAATTTCTTTTTCATTACTTAATGGTGGCTCGCCTACTCGCAAGTAACGTGTTCTGTCTCCTTAACGGTCGTTCAGCTGTTATCGATATACTTATCCCATTTTAAACCTAAACTCCGTCTGCTAAATCGAAAACTAGTTGTCGCATTTTTTTGATCGTACAAAACCTGGTCTTGTGCCACTTTGCTATAAATCACCCAGATTAATTATAAGATTACACATCATTTGACACCTTGAATAAACCAGCCACCAAACATATTAAAACTGCATTTATTATCATGCGGCCTTAATAAAATTACGATTAATCAAATGTATGAATGAATCAAATAACTATTATCAAAATAACAATTTATTACACTAATTTATCAACAACTGTCGGCACAGCTGATAGTGATAATGGTATCGGAACTTAATGATTTAACAAAAACAAAAACCGACACAAGAAAGTGAGAAATAATTAACTATGCGTAACTTACTAGATTACACAATAGAAAAAAAACTAAACGTCTAATCTATATATTTAGTACATTGACATCGTAAATGACATAACAAAAGGCTTATATATAGATAGTTTCACATCTCGTCTATATATAGCTGAAAAATATGTAAATGTATGTATATATGTGTAACCAGAATGTTTAATAATTTATGTAAAGAACGTATATTATTAATTAGTCGTGATTTGACCTTTCCATTATCATTTCGAATCTTTTTTTCTTTTATTATGCAACATCCACAATTTTATGTTTAAATTATTTTTTTTTCTCTGTATAATGCACAATATTATAATGATATTATTTATAAGCCATAATTTATATAATTTACATAAATTTTAACAACTGATTCTATTTATTTAAGTTAGACAAAAAAACATTTTTTAACTGACCTGTAGCTGTACATCCGATATGATCACCGTTTTTAGTAATTTCTAATGAAATTCTTGATACCATTTCTAGTTCGTCATCCCATTCCTTTTAGAAATGTGTGAGAAACAAAATAAATACAAATAAAAATTAATAATTAACCAAACATTTTATGTTTTTATTTTTAATGATTGATAACTTACCAATGCATTCATTTTTGAAGCAGGTTTTGGATGCATCTTTATTTTACCACTGGCCAAACGATTTCGAAATTTATTTAAATTTTTTATAATCTCATGTCTTAATTGGTCATTTAAATTAATTATTTGGCCATTAAAAAATTTATTATCTAAATTATTTATTTTCTGGAATAAAAAGAAAAAAATGTAAAATGTTAAATTAAAAAATAAAAGTATAAAAGTGAATTAATAAAAAAAATATTGTCAATTGAATTGAATTGAGTTGAGTGATTTTGATCGTTCGTTATTAAACAGCTAAACACGTTTTCTTTTATCAACGTAACTGACAAAAAAATGCATTAAAATTCTGCTACTGCGTTGAATAAAAATATTTAATATTTTGGTGCAGAGTAATTTTGGTTTCGAATGAATTGATTGGCTTTGATTTATTGGTTATCCATGACATGATAGAATTTTGTGGGATTGTAATTTTTTTGTTTGTACATTTTGTGACTTTCTATCTAAAATTTCGTGACTTAACTCTTTCTCTTGTAACCTTAAATTATTGCTTTTGGTACAAATATCTCAATTCAATACCACATTGTTTTAAAACATGATACATTTTTAAATTTTTAAGCACAACTGATCGGCTAATTGCAAAGATTTGACTACATAGCTTATCCAAAAAAAAAAAGTTGAAAATTAGTGGATGTTCAGGATTGGATTAGATTTATGTGATGGTGTAGAAAAATGTGACTTAAGGGTAGATACCACCAATGAGTTTAGCTTTAGATTGTTGATTTATAGACCGAATTAATTCATTAAAATTAAAGTAGTATAGCCGTTTAGTTAAATATGTCAAGTCATATAGAAAACCGTTCAATAGCAGCTAATAGTGACTAAAAGGATTACACCACACGCAAAACCTCCTATTAATGTTTTTCCATTGTAATTTTATAATTAAATCTTCATTTTCCAGATGATTTTAAAAATACACGAATTAAATAATTAATTCAAATTAGAATAAACAAATTGTTAATTGTTAAAATTTGCTTATACACGAGTAAAGCTGTGTGAATGTGCGAAGAAAAAAATGTGTAAGGAGATTTGGCTGTATTACTATAATTCGCTAATATAACCTGCACAATATATTCTGTAATGTAAATTGTGGTACAATCAGTCCAGTCGCCACGGCCGGATGAGACAATTGCGTTTTTTTCAAAATCATTAATCATAAGCTCATCAGTTCGAAACTGGATTAGTTCTCTTACAATTTTCGAACATATTAACTTGAAATAAATTAAATATTTTAAAAATAGATTGAAAATATGTTCATTTTAACTTTAAAAATTAAACCTAACGTTTCCAGAATATTTAAAAATTAACTCTTCCTTTTTCTGAATATTTTAAATTAATAACTCTTTCTTTTCCAGAAAATCAATTATAATTTTAAAATTAAACTCCGCTTTTCCAATATATTTTAGAATTAAACCAATTTAATTTCTAGTTTTAACCCTCTCAAACGCCTTGTACAATATATTGTACATCAACTTTCATCGCTTCGACAAACCGTAATTTTTAATTTTTGTCTCATTTCTCTTGTGCGATCGTTCTCTTGTGTATTTATGTTCACATTACAGTTTTATGAGCAGTCCCATATCATAGCAGTGCATAATTGTGCTACGTAATTTATTTTTGGAAAAAAGTCAATTTTAAATGGCGTTTGAAAGGGTTAATTTAAATCACTTTTGTTTTTCCAAATTTTCTTAAAATTAAAAATATTTTCATTCTAATTTTCAAACTAAATATGCCTGTTCCAGAATATTTTAAAATTAAACCTTCCTTTTTCAGAATATTTTAAAAATAAAATATTTTCATTCGAATTTTAAAATTAAAAACATTTCGATTCTAATTTCAAAATTTAATGTGCCTTTTCCTGAATATGTTAATGTCTTTTCCGGAATAATCTAGAATTAAAGCAATTTAATTTAAAATCTCAACTTAAATTTTCCGCGCTACTCCAGAATACTTTAAAATTAAATTTTATTTTTCTAGAAATTTCATTTTATTTTTTCTAATCGAATCTGCGTTTTCTAGAATTTTAAAATTAAAATTATTTCGATTCTAATTTCTAAATTTAATGTGCCTTTTTCAGAAAAATTATAAAATTAAATCTGTTTTTTCCAGAATAATTTAGAATTAGAGCAATTTAATTTAAAATCTCAACTTAAATTTTCCGTGCCATTCCAGAATACTTTAAAATTAAATCTTATTTTTCTAGAAATTTCATTTAATTTTTTTAAATTAAATCTGCGTTTTCTAGAATTTTAAAATTCTAAATTTAACGTGCCTTTTCCAGAATATTTTAAAATTAAATTCTGGAAAAGAGAATAAATTAGAATTAGAGCAATTTAATTTAAAATCTCAACTTAAATTTCCCGCGCTTCTCCAGAATAATTTAAAATTAAATTTTATTTTTCCAGAAATTTCATTTAATTTTTTTAAATTAAATCTGCGTTTTCTAGAATTTTAAAATTAAAATTATTTCGATTCTAATTTCTAAATTTAATGTGCCTTTTTCAGAATATTATAAAATTAAATCTGTCTTTTCCAGAATAATTTAGAATTAAAGCAGTTTAATTTAAAATCTCAACTTAAATTTTCCGCGCTACTCCAGAATACTTTAAAATTAAATCTGACTCTTACAGAATATTTTAGAAATAAAGCAATTTAATTTAAAATCTCAACTTAAATTTTCCGCGCTTCTCCAGAATAATTTAAAATTAAATTTTATTTTCCTAGAAATTTCATTTTATTTTTTCTAATCGAATCTGCGTTTTCTAGAATTTTAAAATTAAAATTATTTCGATTCTAATTTCTAAATTTAATGTGCCTTTTTCAGAAAAATGATAAAATTAAATCTGTTTTTTCCAGAATAATTTAGAATTAGAGCAATTTAATTTAAAATCTCAACTTAAATTTTCCGTGCCATTCCAGAATACTTTAAAATTAAATCTTATTTTTCTAGAAATTTCATTTAATTTTTTTAAATTAAATCTGCGTTTTCTAGAATTTTAAAATTCTAAATTTAATGTGCCTTTTCCAGAATATTTTAAAATTAAATTCTGGAAAAGAGAATAAATTAGAATTAGAGCAATTTAATTTAAAATCTCAACTTAAATTTCCCGCGCTTCTCCAGAATAATTTAAAATTAAATTTTATTTTTCCAGAAATTTCATTTAATTTTTTTAAATTAAATCTGCGTTTTCTAGAATTTTAAAATTAAAATTATTTCGATTCTAATTTCTAAATTTAATGTGCCTTTTTCAGAATATTATAAAATTAAATCTGTCTTTTCCAGAATAATTTAGAATTAAAGCAGTTTAATTTAAAATCTCAACTTAAATTTTCCGCGCTACTCCAGAATACTTTAAAATTAAATCTGACTCTTACAGAATATTTTAGAAATAAAGCAATTTAATTTAAAATCTCAACTTAAATTTTCCGCGCTTCCCCAGAATAATTTAAAATTAAATCTTATTTTCCTAGAAATTTCATTTTATTTTTTTTAATTAAATCTGTGTTTTCTAGAATTTTAAAATTCTAAATTTAATGTGTCTTTTCCAGAATATTTTAAAATTAAATTCTGGAAAAGAGAATAAATTAGAATTAGAGCCTTTTTCAGAATATTATAAAATTAAATCTGTCTTTTCCAGAATAATTTAGAATTAAAGCAGTTTAATTTTAAATCCCAACTTAAATTTTCCGCGCTACTCCAGAATACTTTAAAATTAAATCTGACTCTTACAGAATATTTTAGAAATAAAGCAATTTAATTTAAAATCTCAACTTAAATTTCCCGCGCTTCCCCAGAATAATTTAAAATTAAATTTTATTTTCCTAGAAATTTCATTTTATTTTTTTTAATTAAATCTGCGTTTTCTAGAATTTTAAAACTAAAATTATTTCGATTCTAATTTCTAAATTTAACGTGCCTTTTTCAGAATATTATAAAATTAAATCTGTCTTTTCTAGAAAAATTTAGAAATAAAGCAATTTAATTTAAAATCTCAACTTAAATTTTCTGCGCTTCTCCAGAATACTTTAAAATTAAATTTTATTTTTCTAGAAATTTCATTTTATTTTTTTAAGTTAAATCTGCGTTTTCTAGAATTTTAAAATTAAAATTATTTCGATTCTAATTTCTAAATTTAATGTGCCTTTTTCAGAATATTTTAAAATTAAATCTGTTTCTTACAGAATATTTTAGAAATCAATCAATTTAATTTAAAATCTCAACTTAAATTTTCCGCGCTTCTCCAGAATACTTTAAAATTAAATTTTATTTTCCTAGAAATTTCATTTTATTTTTTTTAATTAAATCTGCGTTTTCTAGAATTTTAAAATTAAAATTATTTCGATTCTAATTTCTAAATTTAATGTGCCTTTTTCAGAATATTATAAAATTAAATCTGTCTTTTCTACAATAATTTAGAAATAAAGCAATTTAATTTAAAATCTCAACTTAAATTTTCTGCGCTTCTCCAGAATACTTTAAAATTAAATTTTATTTTTCCAGAAATTTCATTTAATTTTATTAAATTAAATCTGCGTTTTCTAGAATTTTAAAATTAAAAATATTTTCATACGAATTTTAAAATTAAAAATATTTCGATTCTAATTTCAAAATTAATGTGCCTTTTCCAGAATATTTTAAAATTAAATCTGTCTCTTCCAGAATATTTTAGAATTACATGTATTTCTAATAAAAATAAATTTGAAACATTTTAAATTTTGTTGAAAATAAATCAAGCTTGTCTAATTCCCCTTAAAAACGATTAATTTTATTAAAAAATTTCGTATGTTTCACCAACAGAAAAATGTTCAATTGATTTACATAGTTGTAATTTAATTTAAAGTGAAAAAAGTTCAAAATATTTTGCTAAAAGTCGAACATGTTTTGTAAAAAGTTTAAAAAAATAGAACATATTCAACATGTTCAACATGTGTAAATTGAAAATTGGCGTCTCATTTTACTTGAAAATTTAAACGCGGCGAATTCTATTTCACTAACGTTTGGTAATCGAAGTCAAAAATTTCTAAAAACAAAAATCTCTCTATAGTAAAAAAATAAATTCTAAATTTAATTAAAATTTAAGAAGTGATAAATTAATCACATTTTAATATATGGAATCATTTCATTTATCCGAAAATTGTCTTACTGTTACAGCAAAATCAGCAAAATTTGTTTAGGTACATTTTACTATTTCATCGACCGATAAGCTAAAATTCGACCAACAAAATATTGAATAACAAATTTCTTTCCGCGAATGAACATATGCATTACCAAACCGGATTCCGTATTCTGCTTTTTTTGTCGGTAGTAATCTAACCTCACTTCGTTGTATTTAGTTTGTTTTTTTTTGCTGTCAAAAGTTTTGTTGATTAATGTGCGCAAAGAAGATTCTCAATTAAGAATTTTATTATATATTGTATTGTATGTATATATTTATCATATGTCAATTTTGCTTTTTCGCTGCGACGTCATATGCGACGGTCGGTTTTGTGTTGTATCATGTAACCAGTTTTATCATGTTTGTATATGGCAATGCCTTAAGAACGACTACTGTTTTTTATATCTTTCGATATATTTAAGTTAACTCGGATAACACGAATCTTCGTATATATCTCGACTGTTACTTGTCTGTTAGAACAGACACTCAACCAGCGAAAAAATATAAACTTTAAGAATTTTTTCAATTCAGAAAGAGTGTCACTACAAAAAATATTTCCAAATCCACACATTAATATAAATTAGAAGCCATTGACAATAATAATTTGTCAAAATAATTTAGAGGTAGGATTACGGTTAAATTTGCTCGTATAAGTCATAATAAATAGTCATATCTATTTAATTAAAAATCAATTTATAAATTGTTAACGGTTTTTTTTAACCTGTTGATGTATGACTTATACGTCTTTGAATTTACTGAATTTACGAATTACGTCAGTTAATTTAAAATTCATAAAACTGCATTACGTTTCCAGAATAGACGGATTAGTATAAAAGTAAACAGGTTTTTCAATTTCTTTATTATGATGAGTCTAAAATACAAAAATTAAATATGTACTAATTAATACCACAATAATAAGCATTCTTCTAAAATTAGAAACCAAAATAATAAATTACGAGATTAAACCCACTATAAGCAAACTGTTGCAAATTAACGTTCAGAAAAATTATGTTTCATCGAACCAATTTTTTTATGTGTGAGCCTTTACTCTATAAAATTTGTTTACATATTTTGTATTTTGTGCGTGAACAAATTATTTGCCATCTACCTCGATCAATTTCAATTTTTGGCGTTAATTTGGACCACCCTCATCTATTTCATACTGCCACAATCATTATAATTTGATCTCAATTCCCGATCTAATCAACAAAATATTCTTATTTAATTCTCATATTTCAAATATTTGTTAAAGTCCAGAATTTTAATTTAATTTGACATGAACACTGAACATTATTTGTAAACATATTTTGTATTCTGTTGCGGTTAATTTGATGTTCAATGTGTTGAAGAATATTAGTATTTTCTTAAATATTTAGAGCAGATACTGCTTATACGGTACCGCGGTATTATTTGTTAGTTTTCAACTTGCTCTTTGATGAATCCTGAAAAATGATTAAAAATGTCCTAGGTCGAGTCCCTAATACTACATTTCTTTCGTACCCCCTCGATTTTGTTATATGTAAATAGGGTGTACGGTGGATCCGGCGTATCCGGAAATCTTGCTACAGCTTGGTCGTACATCCGTATCAATCAATCATCAATCAAATAAAAAATGATTTAGTTACATCATTTCATGAAACATGATCTGAAACGAGTATAAACACGTTTTCAACGTGAAGGAAAATGAGAATCCCGGAATAATGGTTATTTTAAAATGTTCGAGTAATTTTATTTATGTCGGTGAATTAAGTTATAAGAGAAGACCTATTTTTATCTGCCTTACATGTTAGGTTATATCTGATATAAGTCATGGTTTTGCTTATGGTTTACAATGCTGTTTAAAATTAACATTAATCTTGTCCTTGTATGTAGGTGCTTGTGGATACATAATCCAAGCTAAATTAAAACCATTTTGACTTAATTCAGATATTCATTATTTTACTTAAGGCGAACTTGCAAAGTTTTATGACTGAAATTTATTCAATTTTTTTTGTGTCTGCATTCAATTTCATTAGCCCACATTTTATATAAAAAATTTTAAAAGATGCAAATGTTTCAGCCGACAAAAAATTTTAACCTTTTTTTTTAATTTGTTATATATGTACATATATTAAATTCTGCGAATGTTTACTAAAAACGTGCTACAAAAGTAAGGTAACAATTCAAATAGAAGCAATTGCAAGAGTTTGAATGGAAGGAATTTTCTAGAGACTTGACAATTTTTTTATGTTGCTTTTGTGTTTGTTGGAAATAATTGAAATTAACAAACGGTTAGGTACATACAAGTTGTGTATTTACTACTAGGTAGAGCTATAAAATAATTACTCTATCCATGAGGAGCCAATATTCATAGTTTGAGAGGAAGTTCAGTATTAGTAAGCATACTATGTATGTAGTATCATTATTTCCCAAAGAAAACAAAAACACTACGGTATATTGCGGATTGACAGTACGTGTGTCGCATAATCTTGACTTTTTAATGAAATAGAGAATAAATAGTTAATGCCTCAGGTTTGTGTTGAACAGAAACATTATCAGTCAATATTTTATTATAAATAATCATCATCTATCAACTAATTATAGCATACATCAAAGGTGTAAAGGAAGGTCACTATAATAAAAGCCGCAAGGTTTTTAGTTTTGAAAAATTTCGTTAGATAATAAAGATGAGTATATTAGTTATAAAATGCAATTAATTTATAAAATATTTTTTCCAATTCAATTAGTAGCAATTATGTATGTATTTCATTTAAATGCAAAGTAGAAAATAATTAGCTTTAGAAATCTGGAATTAAATATTTCAAATTGTTTAGAGTTAATTCGACTTAATTTAGACTTCTACACCCAAAAGCATTACACAAATTAAATAATACAACTGCACATAAATAAAATGACATGATTGGTAAATTGATGCATTTGAGTAAAGAGAGATATTAAAAAAAGGAAATTACATCACATAAGTACTAGTGATGTTATTAGTTATTTAAAAAATCATGAAAACTATGGAAAAGGTCAGAATGGGGTGGGGAGGAAGACGAAAGCTTCATATTCCACTAGAACTGCTCTACAAATAAGAGGCAAAGTGGGTACTCCGGCGTGCGTTAAAACGGAGCAACGAGTGATAAAGAACTGAATAACTGAATAATATTGAAAAGGCTTCGTGTACAGAAGAAATTTATTTTAACTCAACAAGACCCATAAGCTCCCTAAACGTTAGAATTTTGTTGGTGTTGGAAAGAAAGAGCCGATGCACACAAACATCTTCCAAACTGTTTCATTCACATATATGTATTTTTATCAATATATTTTGTATGGAAATTGTATCGCCTTTCTAATGTGCACTTGTATTGTCCGCATGTTTTTTATGTTACTTTTTATTGGATGTTTTGTGGATGTGTAGTGCGTTGGTTTCAGTTTTTTTATTCTTCGAAATTAAGCATAATTAGAATTACAATTTGGTAAACATCCATTTCATTAATTTCTCATTTAGTTCATGATACGGAAATTATTGGTGGTAGCGTTAACGAAAAAAAAATCAGATAAAGAATCAATAGCAGCAACCGAGGCAAATTATGGCCAAAAATACTCATGCCAAGACAAAAACGACGAAACTATTTGGGCCGATGCAAATAGGTAAAGACAAATGTAATGGTAGTGGTAAATGTAAAGGTGGAAATCAAGGTAATGGTAGTGATAATGGTAATGATAATCGTAATGATAATGATAATTATAATGATAATGGTAATGTTAATGATAATGGTAATGGTAATGGTAATGGTAATAGTAATAGTAATGATAATGTTAATGGTAATAGTAATGGTAATGGTAATGGTAATGGTAATGGTAATGGTAATGGTAATGGTAATGGTAATGGTAATGGTAATGGTAATGATAATGGTAATGATAATGGTAATGGTAATGGTAATGGTAATGGTGATGGTAATGGTAATGGTAATAGTACTGGTAATGGTAATGGTAATGACACTAATGACTAATGGTAATGGTATTGGTAACGGTAACGTTAATTTTAACGGTAAAGGTAATGGTAATATTAATTAAGATAAAGGTAAACTTAATGGCAATGGTAATGGAAAATGTAATAGTAAAGTTAAAGGTAAAGCTTTTGGCAAAGGTAAACTTAAAAATTTGAAATTTTATGAGATTTACAATTTTATGTTATGTATGCTGGTAGTTGGTATTTTGATAACTCAACAAATATTACGTAATATTTGCCCGAGTTACAATACACGTGAAGTTTTTCCTAAAAGACAAAACAAATATTTTAGGATTTTTCTAGGAAAAACTTCACGTGTGTATCTAGATATGTGAAGTATTTCCTATTCCTAGATAAATATGAAAGTGTTAGTGTAAATAATACATAAAATTCATATTAAACAGAAATTTAATTTTTTTATTCGTTTATTACGTATCTTGCTGTAAAAAAATATTACTTATAAAACATTAATACGTTATATCAGGTGTTCAAGTAGAAACTTTTTTTGGTCAAATTCAACTTTATTGAAAATAAATTTATTGAATTTCAACTTTATTGAAAATATAAATATAAGTGGAAACTTATTTTGAGTAGGCCACGATCTACGCTAACAGAAAGTAAATCAATTTTTAAAAATTCTGTGGTCCCAGGCACTTTGACGATTTTTCAATATTCTATAGAGAATTATCGTATATCGAGATTCCCGGAATTTTCCTGGAGTTCCTAAGCACCGGCCATTCTAAGGGAAACTTATCTAGAGTAGGTCATGATCTACGCTAACAGAAAGTAAATCAATTTTTAAAAATTCTGTGGTCCCAGGCACTTAGGATTGACGATTTATCAATATTCTATACAGAATTATCGTATATCGAGATTCCCGGAATTTTCCTGGAGTTCCTAAGCACCGGCCATTCTAAGGGAAACTTATTTTGAGTAGATCACGATCTACTCTAACAGAAAACAAATCAATTTTAAAAAATTCTGTGGTCCCAGGCACTTAGTATTGACGATTTTTCAATATTCTATGGAGAATTATCGTAAATCGAGCTTCCCGGAATTTTCCTGGAATTCCTAAGCACCGGCCATTCTAAGGGAAACTTATCTTGAGTAGGTCATGATCTACGCTAACAGAAAGTAAATCAATTTTTAAAAATTCTGTGGTCCCAGGCACTTAGGATTGACGATTTTTCAATATTCTATGGAGAATTATCGTATATCGAGATTCCCGGAATTTTCCTGGAGTTCCTAAGCACCGGCCATTCTAAGGGAAACTTATTTTGAGTAGGTCGCGATCTACTCTAACAGAAAATATATGAATTTTTAAAAATTCTGTGGTCCCAGGTACTTAGTATTGACGATTTTTCAATATTCTATAGAGAATTATCGTATATCGAGATTCCCGGAATTTTCCTTGAGTTCCTAAGCACCGGCCATTCTAAGGGAAACTTAATTTGAGTAGGCCACGATCTACTCTAACAGAAAATATATGAATTTTTAAAAATTCTGTGGTCCCAGGCACTTAGTATTGACGATTTTTCAATATTCTATAGAGAATTATCGTAAATCGAGTTTCCCGGAATTTTTCTGGAGTTCCTAAGCACCGGCCATTCTAAGGGAAACTTATTTTGAGTAGGTCACGATCTACTCTAACATAAAATATATGAATTTTTAAAAATTCTGTGGTCCCAGGCACTTTGACGATTTTTCAATATTCTATAGAGAATTATCGTATATCGAGATTCCCGGAATTTTCCTTGAGTTCCTAAGCACCGGCCATTCTAAGGGAAACTTATTTTGAGTAGGTCGCGATCTACTCTAACAGAAAACAAATCAATTTTAAAAAATTCTGTGGTCCCAGGCACTTAGTATTGACGATTTTTCAATATTCTATGGAGAATTATCGTAAATCGAGCTTCCCGGAATTTTCCTGGAATTCCTAAGCACCGGCCATTCTAAGGGAAACTTATCTTGAGTAGGTCATGATCTACGCTAACAGAAAATAAATGAATTTTTAAAAATTCTGTGGTCCCAGGCACTTCTACGATTTTTCAATATTCTATAGAGAATTATCGTATATCGAGATTCCCGGAATTTTCCTGGAGTTCCTAAGCACCGGCCATTCTAAGGGAAACTTATCTAGAGTAGGTCATGATCTACGCTAACAGAAAATAAATCAATTTTTAAAAATTCTGTGGTCCCAGGCACTTAGGATTGACGATTTATCAATATTCTATAGAGAATTATCGTATATCGAGATTCCCGGAATTTTCCTTGAGTTCCTAAGCACCGGCCATTCTAAGGGAAACTTATTTTGAGTAGGTCACGATCTACTCTAACAGAAAACAAATCAATTTTAAAAAATTCTGTGGTCCCAGGCACTTAGTATTGACGATTTTTCAATATTCTATGGAGAATTATCGTAAATCGAGCTTCCCGGAATTTTCCTGGAATTCCTAAGCACCGGCCATTCTAAGGGAAACTTATCTTGAGTAGGTCATGATCTACGCTAACAGAAAGTAAATCAATTTTTAAAAATTCTGTGGTCCCAGGCACTTAGGATTGACGATTTTTCAATATTCTATGGAGAATTATCGTATATCGAGATTCCCGGAATTTTCCTGGAGTTCCTAAGCACCGGCCATTCTAAGGGAAACTTATTTTGAGTAGGTCGCGATCTACTCTAACAGAAAATATATGAATTTTTAAAAATTCTGTGGTCCCAGGTACTTAGTATTGACGATTTTTCAATATTCTATAGAGAATTATCGTATATCCAGACTCCAGGAATTTTCCTGGAGTTCCTAAGCACCGGCCATTCTAAGGGAAACTTATTTTGAGTAGGCCACGATCTACTCTAACAGAAAACAAATCAATTTTAAAAAATTCTGTGGTCCCAGGCACTTAGTATTGACGATTTTTCAATATTCTATAGAGAATTATCGTAAATCGAGTTTCCCGGAATTTTTCTGGAGTTCCTAAGCACCGGCCATTCTAAGGGAAACTTATTTTGAGTAGGTCACGATCTACTCTAACATAAAATATATGAATTTTTAAAAATTCTGTGGTCCCAGGCACTTAGGATTGACGATTTTTGGATATTCTATAGAAAATTATCGTATATCCAGATTCCCGGAATTTTCCTGGAGTTCCTAAGCACCGGCCATTCTAAGGAAAACTTATTTTGAGTAGGCCACGATCTACTCTAACAGAAAATATATGAATTTTTAAAAATTCTGTGGTCCCAGGCACTTAGTATTGACGATATTTCAATATTCTATAGAGAATTATCGTATATCGAGTTTCCCGGAATTTTCCTGGAGTTCTTATAATGATTTTTTCAATACTAAGTGCCTGGGACCACAGAATTTTTAAAAATTCATATATTTTCTGTTAGAGTAGATCGTGGCCTACTCAAATTAAGTTTCCCTTAGAATGGCCGATGCTTAGGAACTCAAGGAAAATTCCGGGAATCTCGATATACGATAATTCTCTATAGAATATTGAAAAATCGTCAAAGTGCCTGGGACCACAGATTTTTAAAAATTCATTTATTTTCTGTTAGAGTAGATCATGGCCTACTCAAAATAAGTTTCCCTTAGAATGGCCGGTGCTTAGGAACTCCAGGAAATTTCCGGGAATCTCGATATACGATAATTCTCTATAGAATATTGAAAAATCGTCAATCCTAAGTGCCTGAGACCACAGAATTTTTAAAAATTCATTTATTTTCTGTTAGAGTAGATCGTGGCCTACTCAAAATAAGTTTCCCTTAGAAAGGCCGGTGCTTAGAAACTCCAGGAACATTCCGGGAATCTCGATATACGATAATTCTCTATAGAATATTCAAAAATCGTCAATCCTAAGTGCCTGGGACCACAGAATTTTTAAAAATTGATTTACTTTCTGTTAGAGTAGATCGTGACCTACTCAAAATAAGTTTCCCTTAGAATGGCCGGTGCTTAGGAACTCCAGGAAAATTCCGGGAATCTCGATATACGATAATTCTCTATAGGATATTGAAAAATCGTCAATCCTAAGTGCCTGGGACCACAGAATTTTTAAAAATTCATTTATTTTCTGTTAGAGTAGATCGTCACCTACTCAAAATAAGTTTTCCTTAGAATGGCCGGTGCTTAGGAACTCCAGGAAAATTCCGGGAATCTCGATTTACGATAATTCTCTATAGAATATTCAAAAATCGTCAATCCTAAGTGCCTGGGACCACAGAATTTTTAAAAATTCATTTATTTTCTGTTAGAGTAGATCGTGACCTACTCAAAATAAGTTTCACTTAGAATGGCCGGTGCTTAGGAACTCCAGGATAATTCTGGGAAACTCGATATACGATAATTCTCTTGTGTTATATTTTCTACTTATAAATCTACTTCAGCTTACAAATTGCAAAGAATAAAAAAAAATGTATGATTTCTTATTGCGTAGTTTAGAATTCATTCGCTAGTTCGCAGTTTTACTAATACTCTGAGATTTTTAGTTGTTGTTGTTGTTTTTTAGGAATATCTCTGAGTTTTAGGAAAATGTTCACAACCGTGAGTTACACCGAATATACGAGCTAGCACATAATAAATTGAGTATTTATGTTTTGGTTGTTACTGTAAATATCAAAATAAGTTGGTCGTATTTATTGCGCCTCATGTCGGTTTTTTTTTGACTAAATCTTTGACTTATTTAAATTGTTAACTAGTTCGTACCAGTTATTCATAGGTGGCATAAGGGTTCATAATACAAGCTGTGCCTGACTTTTTCTTATTCTAAATTGCGATTTTTAGAACGCCAACTGAATATTATTACTAATCGAAAAAATGAAACTACTTCCAAAATGAATGAAAATTATTCCGACTTGAATGAACTAATTTGGAGTGGAATGAAACTTTTTCCAAATTAAACTAAACCAAATTAAATAAATTTAAAATCAAAAAATGCATCACTAAAATGTGTAAATAAAACAAGTACTGGAACTCATTCAGCAGAGGCGAGGGGTGCCATCATCGTGTCTAAGATGGAATTTTACCAATTTGTAGCTGTGACCGTTTCAATTCTACGAGGTTTGATCACGCCTTCTAAATCCGGTTTTCTCACAGTTCTTAATAAATTCTTTGCATGTCCTTCGATGTAATTTGGAAAGGGCGCTTTCGCGGGTTTTAAATATAAACAATATTTTAATATTGTGCATATTAAAATAACCCTTTGCCAATTTAATTTAAGGTAAATGACAAGTCCGCTTACTTTGTACAAATCCTTGAATAGAATATTGAGCTCAATTCGACAAGCATCGATTAACTATAAAATACATTTCGGCACACTGCATAACAAAATTTTAAAAAAAACACACCCTGTCAATTGGAGGTCAAACGGCCCTACGAAAAGAAGAAGAGATTGGTATTCCCTTAAATATTCTCGATTTAAGGATGTTCACCAAAATATGTATATTTGGATTCCGCTGGACGCAATATTACCAAATTTAAGAATAATTTGCCTGGGCAAGAATGGGCATATTCACTATTAAAGCGTCACAGATCTCTAATCGAACAGCGAATGTCAACGAATATTTAAAATAATGAACCATAATAAATCGGCCACAACAATTATGTTATGTGGTTCAGCATCTGGTGTATTGCTCCCACCGTATGTAATATATAAAAGCGAAAATATGTGGGATGCCTGGACCAAGAATGGTCCTAAGGGTTATCCATGCTGTATAGAACGATGTTGTACCCAAGGAACACGGTATACCTGCGGACTTCACATAGTTGTATGGAAGCTTCTTGTTTTACAGATTGGTTCGAAAGTTAATTTTTACCACACGCGAAAATGCTGGAAGGTTGTAATTGAAGACAACCTTGCATCCCATTTCACAAACAGGATATTACACCTTTGTCAAGAGAATAACATTGCATTAGTATGTCTACTGCCAAACTCTACACACATTTGTCAACCGTTATATGTAACTTTTTTTAGACCTTTTAAAATTACTTGGCGAACAGTATTGACTGAATGGAAATTAAACAGTGGAAGATCAACAACACTTCAAAAAGATATTTTCCCTTCTCTATTGAGTAAAACATTGAAGATAATGAATAATAAAGAAATGGTTGACAATGGTCCATCTCTAAAAATTTGAAAAGGGAATTTTGTGCCACTGGAGTTTATATCTAAAAGGGTCGGTTAACCCTGAACCTGTTCTAGACACATTAATGGTTTCATTTCTAAAAACACAACGGTTTGCATGAAACCCCCTCCCCCCGTGTTGCAACCAGGAAAAAGAAAATTAATGTTATTTCAGGCAAAACTGTGACCAGTTTAACCAGTGAGTCAGAAAGCATCGATTATCAAGATTAACAGGTTTCTGAACAAGATATGGACGTGTCAGAAGAAGTAGAATGTCAAATGGATCCAGAATATATCGAAGCGGTACCTGAAAATGTTATGATTGGGACTTTTGATTTGGCCAAATTTATGACAGGAAGACGAAAATCAGCGTAGTACAAATATATTTGTGTATTTAAGGATATACTTGATACTAAACAATCTGTATATGAAGTATTTGGTCTTAAATCGTTCAGTGGAAATAAAAAAATGTTCAAAACCGTGGAATCCGATATATCAACAGTCGAAACTTTATGAATTTTATCGAAATTTCTGTGTTTTACTTCATTTAAAATGGGTGATCAAAGACACCTCTACAAAAAGAATATAGAATATCTCAGAAGTCTGTTGACCGATTTCAAAATCGGTTCGACATTGATAGCTTGTAACACAAAGAACATTTATATGACAAAACATTGGGGAAGATGCCCCAAATATTGTTTGAATTTGATCACCACCTAAACTAAAGTTATTAAATTTTCGGTTGTTTTTTCTTGACTCCCAACACGCTAAAATTCATCTTAGACGTAACATCGTAATTTTTAATTGATTAAAGGTGTATCAATTCCACCCCATTTCACGGTAGTTAGAAATTTAGTTGAAAAAAACACACAGCATTTGTGCTGAATTGAAAATCTCCGTGGAGCTCCTCTTTAAAAAATGCGTTACAAACCTGACCGAACTACGTAAACCCAGAATTTTAAATTCTGATTTAGAGACTTCTCTACTACAAATTTTTGGGCTCTGTTCACTTCCCGTTGCCAAATCGTAATATCCGAATCGTACATTTTGTTCTTTATTCGCCAATAAAACGCCACAAGAGGCGCCACGACTTATCACATTTATATTTGAATTCAAATATTACAGTTGTTGTCTAAAATGCCTATGGCATAATAAACGGTTGTATTTCTGCCGTGGGCCGAACTTTGAAACCACTTTTTACACGTCTTAGACAAAAAATATGTCATTTTTGGAGCATAAGTACTGTTGAAATTCATCCCATTAATTAATTGTGTCTTAACTTATTATTTTGCAGCAGCTGAAAATAACTATAATTATGACCTCATCAACAACCACTTAGTCATAGCACTACTGGTAAAAATGCATCATTCTGAGGTTTCTTATAAACGTTAAGAAATACTACATAATGATGCATTGTAAAATCACGATTCTAAAAATAATAATTTGAACGCAAAATTCATAAATTTGTTTTAACTATACCCAGCGGAATAATACACATATTGTGTCACCACGATGATAATTACTTTCGCATCATAATGAGCGATGATTGTGAATCATATTCATTCAAAATACATGATGTAATTAAATTCATCAAGAATACCGCGATTAAAAAAAAACTTATTTTAAAAATCGCGCGAATGAATACACAATTGAACGCGCACCGCACGAAAATACAATTTATTTATATTTTTGTTTCACGGTTTCTGTTTTTCACCCACTTAGTAGATTAACATTTTTATATTTTTTTTTTTGTTGCGGTAGATGCGGTTAATACAAAACCCAAAAAATTACTGTACAAAAAAAAGGCCAAATCATAACAGGAAATACTTTGGCAGGTAAATAAGAGCGAGAATATTGCGAATATTTAAACACTTTACATATCACCACATTCCATTATGTTTTGTTATCTTTCACAATCGTATGCAGTGAAGTTTTTAATAATAGACGCCTGACGCTACCCGCGCACAGTATTTACACCTAATTGTATATTACACCCCGACTATAAAACGGGCATAAATTAAATAATAATATTATTTATAATATAAACACAAAATACATAGTTTTTTTTTATATCTAACAAGTTTATTTATTTAAATCATACCAAATGTTTTTTTTTTTTTTGTTATAAATAAAATATTTTGAAATGATAACATTAAATATCAAAACAGGTGAAACATATCACAACGAAAAAAAAAATTATTTATCTCGCGCGATCTCATAACGATACTTTATTGTTGTCAATCTCTTCGCGTCATGTTCATGTATAATATGCGCATGCACATATCTGTAGTCTGTGTCAAATTTAATTTAACGTTTTTTTTTTTTTGTTTTGTTATTGTTGTCTGACATGACATGCGGTTGGTTTTTCACAGTTTTATGTTACAAGAATTTAAATTAAATGTTATCTTGTTATTTTAAAAGTTGGAAATATGAGAAATTTGGAATATTATTTGTTGATTGATGTCGTCGTATACATACTTAGTTCATCTAATTTAATATTTATTTATTTATGTTTTATGGCAAGGAATTAAATTAGAGCAAAAAATTATGTGGATTTTAATATTTAATAGGCTGCGTGAGAAATTAATTCTCCATTCAAATTTTTTTATTTTTTTTAATTCCGCGAATCTTGTAGACAATCCGACTCCTCGTGTTATGTATGTTTGGCATTTTGTGTACAGAAGAATAAATATTATTTTAGAAATATTTCGGCCTATTAACACACAAACAAATTATGTATATTAAATATGTTTCGCGCATATTTATATCATAAATATGTCATTTAAATGATGTTAAATATACTGGCGATGATTTAAGTGGAATGACACATGGAAGGTTAAATGGTTAAAGCGATTTTGAAAATGGAAACACATGTCACACTAATTATAGAAACAAATATTTCACAACGAATTTATTATAAATGGGTTTGAACTTAAGAACTACGTTATATATTAGTGGCTTACTTGCGGAGTGATAAATGGGTATTAAATTGGTTCAGAATTTTTTCGAGTTTATAAAGTCAAATAATATAAAGTGATGCCTCGCAATAACGAGCAAAACAAATTGTAAAAAAGGTCTCACTTTACGAGCAATGTTTCGCAAAAACAAGTGACGAGAAGAGAGGGGAGCAGTGACGGCTCAAGGTACCGGCAACCCGGGCGCAATCCTGCTTAGCGTGCCATCAAGTTCCTCGAAAATAATAATAATGGGACATACCTTCATTTTTCTTTCACAATGAAAAATAGCTGATGAAAAATTAAAGCAAGAAATATATTTAACGGAAGGAGGCTTATATGATTCCTCTATTTCTTATACCAATAATTGTGACATATTTAACTACAAAGTTACCGATGGCTTTTTTCAGCTGAATTTCAAGAATGCAGGCCGTAGACTGTTTTTTCTTGATTTTACCTTATGAACAGATTGTTTGATTTCCTGAAACTTTTCTTTTTTCTTCCTTTATTTCGATTAGATATCGGCCCAATGCCGCGCGAGAAAAATGGACCCAAGCCATAATATTCCCACCTCCATGCTTTATGGTCTTAATAATGAATCTGGGATCCAGTTCTTTATTTTTCGGGCGTCTTACATACATCTTGTCTTCTGACTCAAACAAACTAACCTTCGATTCGTCGCTTCAGAGCTTTTTTCAAATCTCAAATGGTTTGTACAGGTGTTGTTTTTTAAAATGTAGCTTTCGTTTTAAATTGTGTTTGCAAACGATTCACTTTTTGAATGTAATGCATCCATGCAACTCAGATTCAATTAGCCAACGTTTAATTGACCCCTCCGACTAATTTTGTACAATTTGAGGTGGTATGGCTCCATTAATTTTCTTGGTGGTTCAAAAAGGCTCACTCTTAATCATACCATCCATTTTCTTTATTTTTGGAGCACGTTCTTTTCTGGATCCGTTTTTGAAATCCCCAATACTATTATAAGATTTAATCGCACCATGAACTATCTTCTTTGAATCTGCTGCAATTGTTCGAATTGTTGCATTTCATTTCCATACAATCAGCTTCCTTATTTCTGGTATACAGCTCTAATTTTTACCCATTTTTCCAACTAAAATAACAAAAATTAAATGCCTATTGACTTATTGAGGTTAAAATTATAGTTAAAAAATATCCAGTTTTCTAGTTTATCATTGTTTCTAATTTTGTGGCCATATTTATTGCTCTTTTTGCCTGAATGAAGCAAAATAATTATTTTCTATTCACCTTAAGTGCCGAAAACGTCAGTCTTCATACAAGCCAAAGTGGTTAAATATTTATTTCAAACCTAAACTGCACAGAAATTTGTTTTATTGACTGTAATTAGAGATTGCGATCGGGACTTCCTGTATTGAAGATTCTCGAATCTTTAAAATAGATTTTAAAACTTGTTTCTCGAGAAATATTATTTCATAAATTCATTAATTTTTCTTTCTCGAAGAAATATTTGTATCTTGGAAATTTTAATCCATCAATTAGACACTAAGGAAGTCTCATATTTTTATCTTTACATCGCAAGATTTTTTAACCCTGGAAAATCCGACATATAGTTGGCCATGTGCAATGATCGGCTCGGATAAATAAATGCCGGCTTTGCCCAAGTTTACCCTTATTAATAGTCATGGCAAATGCTGGTTTGATGGGAAACTGTCTTCTTCTAAATTCAAACGGCATATCAGTTTTGTTTATTAGGTCGATTCTTGGGATCAGCACTGTTTGAATAATTCCAGATTCGGTTAGGATATCAGCTTTTAATATATTCTTCTTCATGTTTCTAATAATCAGCCGTGCTCCATTACAAAGCCCACGTTTTGTGTTGAGATTCCTCAGAAGCATGACGATAATCTCTTTTTAAAAATGAGTCGGTGCGCAGGCATTCCAGATAAACTAATGCTGTTTAAAAATTCCACTGTATAATTGTTTCTCGTATCCTCGCGGCTCTCCCCATTGAGCATAGTAATGATTTCATCATTTAATTTGTCCACGTCCACGTTTTTAGGGTAAAGTATAGCTCGTTTCGAAGTTGACCCAATCGTATCTGAACGTATATTTGTTTCAAATATTTCTTCTATCAAAGAACCGGTACAAATAAATTGTGAGGGAATTTTGACGATGTTCTCTGCTAAGCCCTCTGTCCTCGGAAGCTGCACATCTCCTAACTGTAGCAGCCATTTGTTGTATTCTATGTCGTCACATCGCATGTTGTCTTTTAAGTTAAGTTTTTCAAAATGCATCCAAGACTTTTAGTTCTGAATACATTTTTCCACGATTATACATAGTACGCGTTGCATGAGGAACAATAGTTAGACATTGTCTAAAATTCCCTCCAAACAGAATTGCCTTCCACCAAAAGGTAAATCGTTTTGCATTATTTCCTTAAGTATATTTCGTGCTGTAAAATTTCTAAATTTCCTAATTGTGACAAAAAAAAAAGAATATTCGAACTATCATAAACGTAATAATGTTTGAAAGAGAAGTTTAGTTGTCTGTATTAAATCAATAAGATTCATTCGGCTTTTTATAGACACAATATATTAATAATAATGGCATTCACAACATTTTCGACTTGTCAATCAGAAAAATGAAGAGGCCAGTCATTTATAATATATCTACCAAAAAAAGTAGAAATATCAAAATCCCCCCCGTACTTTAACCCCAGAGTTAATACAAAATGTATTTTGACTCTAAAAAAGAAAACCTTTCCTTGCGTTTTCGTGGGTAGTTTGGTTTCGTACTGATAATCTCAAAACAAAAAAGTTCGATCTACTCATCAGGTAGCTACGACCAAACTACAAAAATACAATTCCATCTCCATACATTAAGTATGAGGAAAGAACGTAGTTGACTTTCCTCATACTTAATGTATGGAGTTGGAATTGTATTTTTGTAGTTTGGTCGTAGTTACCTGATGAGTAGATCGAACTTTTTTGTTTTGAGATTATCAGTACGAAACCAAACTACCCACGAAAACGCAAGGAAAGGTTTTCTTTTTTAGAGTCAAAATACATTTTGTATTGACTCTGGGGTTAAAGTACGGGGGGGATTTTGATATTTCTACTTTTTTTGGTAGATATAATATAAATGACTGGCCTCTTCATTTTTCTGATTGACAAGTCGAAAATGTTGTGAATGCCATTATTATTAATATATTGTGTCTATAAAAAGCCGAATGAATCTTATTGTAATAATGTTTGTTATTTCACTTAACATTTAAAAAAAAATAACGTAGCTGGCTGGAACATGGATAACCTAAGCAACCTGAAGCTTGCATATTTTTGACACACTTCGTTTGTTCCACAGAGACTAACAGACAGACAGACGGGTTTGTATTATATTAATAGATAATATATTTCGTTATTTTAAAAAAACGTAACGAATAAGATCCTGTAACGAATTATGCTCGTTAAGCGAGGTACCACTGTAATTGTTTGTGTAAACAAGTACCAGTCTTACTTGGTGCGGGTAAGTATTCAACAAAATTCTGTAGAAATAATGATCACCACTTAATCAAAGTGTGGGGAGCTGCACCCCCTATCCTACCTTTAGTAGATTTATTTGAACTTTGTCGACAAAATTAGTAAACTAAACGATATTCTTTTTGTCTGTATTGTGTTTATATTGGGCACCAAAACCGTTCATAATGCCGCGTTTTAAAATGTCGCGTTTCAAAATGCAGCGAGGTAAAAAATGTCGCGTGGTACAAAATGTCGCGTTTTAAAATGTCGCGTTTCAAAATGCCGCGTGGTACATAATGTCGCGTGGTACAAAATGTCGCGTTTCATAAAACCGCGTGGTTCAAAAAACCGCGTGGTACAAAATGACGCGTTTTAAAATGATGCGTTTTAAAATGACGCGTTTTGAAAAATCCCTTATAAATCAACACAATATGATGTGAAATAATAAATAATTTAATAAAAATTATTTGAAACAAGCAAATTGTGTTTAAACATATAGTAAAATTTTCCTTCACTGAATGAAAATTATTTATAAATGTAATTTTATGTAATTATAAAGTGGGTCTAAGAAAAAGAACGCAAATGTTGAAATTTATTAGAATATTCCTTCACTAGAATGTTAAAGTTAAGTCCTTATATATCGGAAGTGAAATCATTTATATTGTTTAATAATACACATTTTTTTATTATCTCAATATAACATTTATTTTATTCCTTCTTTACAAACGCGACATTTTGTACCACGCGACATTTTGTATGTCGCGGCATTGTGAAACGCGACATTTGAAGACGCGACATTTTGTACCACGCGAAATTTTGTACCTCGCGGCATTTTGAAACGCGACATTTTAAGACGCGACATTTTGTACCACGCGACATTTTGTACCTCGCGGTATTTTGAAACGCGACATTTAAAGACGCGATATTTTAAAACGCGACATTTTAAAATGCGGCATTTTGACCCGGACCCGTTTATATTATAACAGTTCTTTATGTCTATTGGCTGGTCTTAGGTCTTTTGGCTGGTCTGCTCATATCTCTCGTGATGATATTGATGATATAATAAATTATTTTTATATTATTATCAATGAAGGTATATTGATAGATTTATTCCTAAAGTTATAATTTTGTGTAATATGAAGGCGCCTTGGTAGAATAAGCAATTGGTTAACCTTAAAAATAAGAAAGACAAAGCGCGTAGATATTATAAATTGTTTCCGAATCATGTGAATTATTAGAATAGGGCCGAAAGGCCGAATGTCGAAAGGCTGAAGCCGAAAGGCCGAATGTCGAAAGGCCTAATGTGTCGAAAGGCCGAATGTGTCGAAAGGCCGAATGTGTCGAAAGGCCGAATGTGTCGAAAGGTTGAATGTCGAAAGGGCTGAAAGGCCGAATATCGAAAAGCCGAATGTCGATAAGCCGATTGTATCGAAAGGCCGAGTATCGAAAGGCCGTTTGTGTCGAAGTTGATTTTAATTTTTCATCTTTTTATGAATAAAAATTTTCAAAAGTTTTATTTTTATGAAAACCAAAATTTATATTTTTATATCAAAATGTTTGTAAAAAATTGTTTAATAGTCAACCACCTTAAATATTAAAATCTTCTTACGGCTACCTTATCTAGGAAAAAATCCAGAAAACTAAAATCCAGAAACACAATTACTTATATGCGGACCACCAACCGAATTAAAATTAAAATCTATAAAATGTCTATCGAATTTGACATTTTCCGCAAAGTTCTTAATATTTACGATAATGGAAATTGCTTCGACAACCTTGCAGACACAGATTAAAGTGATTGTATCACTCGTATCGCTTCTACAGAAAGATTGACCAGACATATGTTTTAGGCTTTTGACCCATTTCGCTTTTCGACATTCGGTCTTTCGACACATTCGGCCTTTCGACACACTCGGCCATTCGACGTTCGGCCTTTCGTTATTCGGCCTTTAGACACATTCGGCCATTCGACATTCAGCCTTTCGACATTCGGCCTTCCGACCCATTCGGCCTTTCAACATCGAACGGAATTATTTCTTTTTCTACATTATTTGCAAGAAGTATTTAGTATCTTCACCGATTTGTATACGACAGTAATATTTTGAAATTACTCCTCCAATATTTGTAGGGAGGACTAACGTCCAAAATGTTTCAACAATGTCAGTCAAGTAAAAAATCTTCAGGACACATATGATTTGCTCGCAGATTTTTTTGGAGAATGGTTATACTTCCTCTTCCTCTTCTAACTTAATCGTTCGAAATCTTCTAATTCTTGGGTTTACTACTTGCGAGTAAAGGCGTGGAATGGAACGTATTCCTCCAATTGTGCTTCCCATTTCTATTTTATTTAATTACAGTTTTACTTTGGGATATTTCGCTGATATTTAGAAATGTTCGGTCATAAAGCCTACATTTAAATTTGGCTCTCGAAGCAAAATTGAATATTATAGAGGTTTATGTATTGTGTCTGTTCTACCTAAACTTTTCGAAAAAATGGTGAAGGAACATTTATTTTTCCATTGTAACAAATTCATCGTTGAAGCTGCTTAGCGTACATCGTTGTTTACACTGATTTTAGAAAGACATTTGACAAATTCGATCGTAACTTGCTTTTGCTTAAGCTTAGCTCTTTGGAGTGCAATTTTTTACCAATAAATTGGATACAATCTTACTTGGAAAGGAGAACTCAGATTAGAAGAATTATCAATTTTACTTCCTGAGTACTTAATAAGTGTTACTTAAGGAATCGCACAGAATTGCATTTGGATATTCACACTGATAGTAATGATGCGTTGGCTACTTAACGCCTTCTAATTATCTCATTTACGTTCATACTATAAAGGTTTTCAAAGCACTGTCTTGTGATCGGGATGCAATAGATTTCCAAGCGGATGTACCTATATAAAGTTGCTGCTTAGTGTTATGCTCAGAAACTTATTTAAAATATTGCAAAGTGTAAGTTAATGACTTTTACTCGCTCTATAAATATTATGAATTTTTTTTAATGGCTTTGTCATTGAGAGAGTTAATTCCTTCAAGACTTAGATGTGACAGATCTTTGATTTGTCATTTTTTTTACCCCTTTTATACTAATTATGTTGACAATATTGAGAAAAAATTTTTAATGTCTGCGCTTGCCGTTCACTTTGCCTACTTATCGTGGTAGGTATAAATTGGTGAATATTGAGCTTCTTTTTAGCCTTAATTTAACATTTCATGACCTTTTTGTATCTAAAATTGATTGTTCGGAGATTCTTCAGCTTTTCAACTTATATGCACGTCTATATTTGAGCTACGTGATAGGAGTTTCTAAATCTGGTTGCCGCCTTGTATTAGAAACTATGGCAGAAGTGAACCGGTTTATAAAGTGTCGGTTGCTTTCAACAAATTTGTCAATTTTTGGTAAAGTTAACTTTTTAAAAATTAATTTTGGATTGTTTTTATTGTTGTATTTTGTACCCAGAACTTTTTCTAGTGTTGGTTTTATAAAAAAATAAATAAAAAAACCTTAAGCTCCAGACAAAACATGAAAAATAGATAAAATGTCTTACTAGTAACGATAACAATACCACGAGTTTGGATAGATCCAAGCTCCCAAGCAACGTTTATTATAGAAGAGACATTATTAAAATTTAAGCTTCAGGGTTAAAAAATACATGCCAAAATAGTGGAATCTGGTGACCAGGCCTTGGGAGAACTAAACAAAATAGTCAGCCTCAAAATGCAGTATATTATAACTTCCCAAACTCTATACTTCGGAACAACAAGGAAAAATTAATAGATTACTAGATGGCAACATTTAAGCAATCTAGATTATATAGGCGTAGATTATTATGCATTGGATATGTAATGTGCAAAGCACCGATTTAAGATTATTGTGGGCAGAAAATTCGTCATATCATAAAACCAATGATCTCTTATGTTTGTTAAGAAAATTAATTAAAGAAGTTTTTGGGGAAATGAAGAGATGGGATGATTAAAAATGATGGCTAACGGTCAACCGTGTGGCTGCATATTTAGCTAAAAGGGTTCTTTATCAATTAGCCTTCAATATGACGGTGGACAATGCTCAGCGGCAGAAAATGAGCTCACTGAAAATATGTATGTGGACGATATATTAACTGCATCTAACACGATAGACCAAGTTGTTGTAGTACGAGAATCAGAACAATTATAAAATAGATATTGAAGCTAGGTGGGTTAAAAATAAAAGGTTAAAGAAACACATAGAACAATCGAAACCCTAGGTATCATGTGGAATTCTACAGAATCTCCAGACCGCCAAATTGTTTGTTACAATGACTACAACAACCGATTACCTTAGGATTTGGAAACAAAATGGACTTTATATTCCAACTAATTACATATGCTTGAAGAAATTAAATTACAAACGGGAATGTTATTTCAGAAGGAGCTTTTGCAGCCGTAATTTATTACATGCGTATTTGAAAGACCGATAAATTGTCACGTGAAATATATATGTATGTATAAAAACGAAACCAATATTAGCACAATCCGGGGTACCTCAAAGCTATTCATCAGAATCGTTGAAATTTAATTCCTAGTAACTTAAGAAATTTAAGAAGCCACACAGAAGTATAAGATTGAAGTAAGTGCACTAATTGCCCAATCAACGAAGAAAATGTAATAATATTGTGTATTATAGGGCGCTGTTCATCAGTCACTAAAGCAATAAGAGTCGCTTACGTCCTTAGATTCGGAAGAAGAACAACTAAATATTATGTTTACCGAGAAACCTAACAACTACAAATAAGGGACTCCATAGATAGCTAGATCTAAATGACGATAATGGATGCCTGGAAGTAGGGAGGATCATCGACCGCAACATCTAATAATACCTTGTAAAAGCTATTTTACATGGTGATAGAGAGGAGCAAATCATTTACACTGTATTTGTATGACAAACATATTACGTAATTTAAGGCACATTAGCAGTAAAAACATACCTAATAAATGTAGAATACTAAGTGCTGAAGCGAAGCGGTTTCATGATTTCCGTAAAACAATTATCTGGAGTAATGTTAGGAGAGAAATTTGCAGACGGACCCACAGCATTAATTTTATGGCGAACCATAATGAAGAATGCCAGAACCAAACATTTTGAATAAAAACATCAACCATTTAACATGCTGGAAGCAGTTGCAGAGAATAACGCAAGAGTATTGGAAAAGCCAGCAAACAGAATATACGCGATTCCTACAAAAAAGAACCAAATGGAATAAAAGAAAACAAATATAACAAATGAACAGATAATAATCTACCTCCAGGAAAATGACCTTTAGGGAGAGTTCGTTATATATCAATATCATATTATCGTATTGGAAACTATGTCATAACAATAAAAAATCGAGGGATTACTTAAAAGAGCTATTGGAAAAAATGGGTATGCCAAAAGAAGGTTATGATGACAGAAGACGTTATAAGAGGTGACATAACAGAAGATCAAAAGAAACAACATAGACTCGTGACAAGAACCAAGCACCAATTAAATACTGCCCTTAAGTTCCACATTTTTTTGTTAATTTCGATTTAATTCGATTTCAAAAACTGAAAAATTAATAGAAGAAATTGTGAAAGTTCAAAATTCGGATTCAGTATTCAAACTTATCGTGCATTTCTTCAACAAACAACTTGACAAATTTTTAGAAGATTTGAGAATTCGTATATTCAGTAGCCAGAGGAAAAGTGCCAGTAAGCAAAGAAGTATACCTAGTGCAGCCAATCAAGAATAGAATCACGACCAGTGATTTTTGTTTCGCTCAATCATTTATTTCGAAATTTGTCTAATATTGATTTCAGCGAGATGTGTAGTTTCAACGAGACGGTGCTAGGTCCCATTCTGCATATAAAGACAAGCTGAACAAAATATAATCGAATTTATTGGAAAAAGTTTCTGAAAATTGAGTCAAATGAAAGAGCTCAGTAAAGGGTTGATGTGGCTATTTGAAAAAATTATTTTGTATCACTAATTGTTGATTGCTGTGGTAATGGTTGCGCCTAAAATAGAAAACGAGGACCAATACCCTATTTTTTATATTCTTATAAGAATACGTACTCCAATGGAATTCTTTCAGTTAAAAAAATTGATTTTTTTTTTAAAGTAAATCAATTTTTAAAAATCGACAATTCTTGCTAAATTTTTCCCTCGCCATTCTTAAAGCACCAAACTCCAACAAAGATAAAAAATGACAAGTAAAACAACAATCACAATAACAAGCGAGACGCCAGTTTTATAATTAATTATCATTTTGTGAATGAAAATTACAAAGTTGTTTAAATCTTGTATGATTTACCGGTTTAGATATTTTTTTTTTGTTTTAAAAGACACAAAAAAATTACTTCACGACTAAACTCAAATTTAAATTTTTTGCTACCAACCCACCAACACAATAATGAAAAAAAATTAATTTGCTATTTCGTTCTTTCGGACCAGTCAAAATTAGATTTTTTTTTTTTGATAAAGCCAAAAGAGTTTCACATAAATTGAAAGAAACAGCGGGACAAAGTTTGGCAATAAATAATGTCATCATCTTAAATAATAAGCAATGCTTGGATATTGAAATTCTCTGTAATTGAGTCATTTTGATGTGATTCAATTCACAATAAAAAATCATTCGATTTATTTCATACATGAGAATTTAGGCCAGAAGCCGCCACTGGAAACAAGGAACTATCTCCGCTATATCACTATCAGGAAGCTTTGTTGAAAGAAAGAACCAACAACTCCTTCTCGGTTGAAGATAGTAAATGTCTGAATAATTACTTGTGGTTTGCTTGATTTTTAACAATACACGATATTCACTAAGCTCGTTTGAAAAAAAACTTCCGACATCAAAAGATAACGATTTCAGACCTAAACTTTCGGTAACAATACAAGAAAGCAAGAAAAATGTTCAATATGCTTCATAAGATCTGGAATGGTTCGGTCCTTCTGTTCAGGCATTGAGATCGAATTCAGAAAACGCAAGTTGAGGTAGATTGGACACACATTGGGGAAAACACTAAATGGTATAACCCTGCCTCATTAGAATGGAATCCGTAAGGTAAGGAAATTGGGAAGGCTAGCTATGACCTGGAAAGAACAAAGTTAGCTGAAGCGAAAGAACTTGGCAAAACATGAAAAGCCGAAGAAAATAGCCCCCTCAAGGGAGTAAGGTGGTCCAGCCTAGTATGTGCTCTTTGCTTCTAAATGGAGATAACGGAAAAAAACCAATGGCTAAGTTTCATATTAAATATCGTTCGTATTCCTTCGATATGTTTGGAAATTGAGGGGTTCTATTAAAGAGATTTCCAAGAAAAAACATAATAACAGCTGATGGTAAAATTTTGCAAAATTATGGAAGTATGTGAATTATCTGGCCAAGAATAAAATGAATGTGGCCCTTATGAGCGAAACTTAGGAAATAATGAATAAGACGTTGAATGTGAGAGGGTACAGATTTCTTTCCAAACCAAGAAGCGATGGTTATGGTGGAGTGTCAATAATGTACGCAAGAAATATGACGCTTCAAGAGGTATACAGTTACCCGCGTTTGAAGTTATGGAGGCAAAAGCCGCCTCAACGACGAATTTGGAAAGAAATCTGTTACTAGTGAGCGTGATGTAACCCAGGTGCATGAGAAAGATGAAAAAAAAGCCTTAAGTGACTTTAAAAAATTGTTTGAGTGGGTGAGAGATAAAAGTGACCTAATTGTTTGTAGGGATATGAAAGCCCACGCGAAAATGTGGGGATGTTTTGACAATTCCGTGCGAGGAAAACAGTTGGCCGACTTGATTCAAGACTCCAATATGATGCTCTTGAATGATGGAAGGCCAACTAGAATGTCGAATATGGGAGGCACGGCCAGCGCAATAGATTTGGCTTTGACAACTATTGAGCTAGCCTACCGAGTCACTTGGAATATAGAAGAAGAGAATTTGGGTGGGAATCATTTCATAATCAAAATAATCATGAATGATAATAGAGCATTTAAGAAAAAGCGTGAATTAATGAATAATAGGAAATGGGTGAAAGAGGTTAATGAAGATTCTCGGAGAAAATGATCCTTCTGAATGCCTGGAAGATTATAGCAAAGGGGTGAAAGAAGTTATCGCCAAAATTATGTTTGCGAAAATTAGTCGGCGATATGGGCAAAATGATATCGTTTATACAGATGCTAATGTGAATGAGAATGGAGTAGATGTTGGTGTCTTTATGCCTAGACTTCAAAAGTATTTTAAAGTAGACAAAAGCATCTGTATAATGAACGCTAAACTGATTGGAATGTTTGAAGGAATTAAACTGGCTGTGAATGAAGGGGGAAGGAAAAAAGTAATATTTTCCGATTCTCAGAGTGGTTTACGGTTACTTAAATGTGGAGGTGAAAGGGAAGGCAATGTGTATGTGGATTTGATTTTTGAATGCGTTCGAGGCTGCCAACGTGATCTGACCATACAATGGATCCCATCTTATAGACAGATCGAAGGGAATGAAAGAGCTGATGTGTTAGCAAAAAAGGGCACATTGAATGACATGGTTTAGGAATATGGAAGGAAGGATGCAAGAGACATACTTCGAATGCTTTAAATGAATCTGTTGAGAAAATAGGAGAGCGAATTTAACGAGAAAAGTCTCACGACAGGAATGAAGTAAAGAATGCTTCGTGGTACTCCTTTGAGAATCCCTTTCTTTAAGGAGCTCAAAGGAGAAACGCGAATGTTGCGAACGGTTGAAAGAATCAGGCTGAATCACGGAAATTTCAAGGAATGCTTGTGGAAACGTCATTTGAGCGAGGACAAAGATTGTGAGTTGTGTGGAAGTGTGGAGGATGTTGAACATCTAATATTGGCTTGTCCCAGATACAGTAAATTCAGATATAAGTTCAATGTCCTTCGGAATGCAAGGAATTTAAGTGATTTAATAAATCAGGGAGGTTGCTTGGCATATAAGGAAATGTATGGACTTATTAGGATGACGTGGATAACGATTTAAGACAAGATAAGAAACTGCGGGATATGTGTGGGGAATAATCTGGTTCTCTTTTTTCTAAAAATTAAAAATTGTAGTTAAAAAATTGTTTTATGAATTTAAAAATTGTAATGAGAAATTTGTAAATTTGGATTTTTGGCAATATGGCTCTATGTTATGTAGGAGCCAAATAATAAAATTAAAAAAAAAAGAAGTATGTGAATTTACCTACAAACGAATACCAGAACTGTACCGTTATCCATATTTTTGACCAAATAAATAAAAACAAAAATTAAAATAAAAAATTTAAGGTTCAAAAATCCGCTCAACGACGAATTTTTCATAATAAATAATTCCTTCACAAGTGAAATTAAATTTTTGATTCAAAATAAATCAGTTTTAAATGCCAAAAAAAACGATTTTGTTTTTGACTATTTTTAAAAGTTAATACAAATAAAATATAAAATATTTCATTAGTCCGAAAAATTTTAAGTTTGTGTTTAGTATCCTCTCCTTTTCCCCTCCATTCATTGTGTTCATTTTGCCGTCTTTTAATACAAATTGACAGATCTAATAAAATGGAGCGAAATGTAAGCCCGTAATCATTTAACGCGTACACTAAAACACGTCTTTTTCAATATTATTCGTATTATGCAGATACACCTCTCCCAAAATGGCTGCCAGCAAATATTTAGAAAGAAATTTATGTTATTTTGTTGTATAGAGAAATTATAAAAGAACCTTGATTTCCCAAGATACTCATTTAGTTGGAAAAATTACCGGGGTAAAGATTCAAACGTATGTACCAAAAAAATAATTAAATGTGTTGCTGAAGTTTTACGGATGTTTACGTCAGATGAAGCTGTTGCATCAGATTTAAATTAAGATCATCTTTTGCTCAAAAAGGAAATACTCACTTGATTTATGTAGATTTATGAGATAATTTGAGATGACGATCAATTTTTGTAAGCAAACAAGTGTTTGTGTAATCATTTTGAACTTAAAATTGCAAACTAAATACTTTGCTACTCAATTTTATTATACTCGTCGCTTTATACAATGTCCAAAACTATATTAAACGGAATAATAATTACCGCTTTTAATTTCATCAATTTCAATAAATTAAAATAGAACAGTTTTGTTTTCATTAGAATAACCTAGATACTCGTATGTGCTATAAAACAACACTAGGCAAAATATGAGTTAGTCTAAACTTTGCACCAATAATAAAAAAAATATTCACAAACTACATTTAAATTTATTCTTTGTTTATAATTTACTTCCATATACAATATTGACATTACCAATATATTAAAATTAATTAAAATATATTTTAAGATAAAATCGTTATAAAAAAATTTATCATATTACATGTTATATCGATCTATGTACGAACATATAAGATGAATGCATAAAAATAAGTAAAATTATTTAGCGAAAGGCCACCAATTAATGCATTCTTTCCAGCCAATCAAACAACCAACCAGAGTGATAGTGATCATTAATAATATTTAACAACAAAAAAAATTTTTATCTCATTATTATTATTGTGATACGGAAAAACAGGAATCAATGTCATGATTTTATATAATATCGTCTTATTATAAAGTTGCAAGATATAATTAAATAAATGCGTTTACATTCATCGATCGTACAATGAAATCGGTAAAATTATGTTGATATTATGCGAAGCTGTGTTAAGCCCGACTCTCGCTTCGCCATGCTAAGAGTTGTGTTAATCAATAGTGAGGGTATCCATACTTATTATGTATTTTTAAGTGTCCATATACTTTAAATTTAATAACAGTTTATTTTGAGGTTTTTATTTTTGACCACCAACAAAGTTCAAGTTGCATATTCAAGTTTTGATTAAGTTGAAACAGCTCCCACATTGAATTCAGCTGAAATTTGTATTTGTTTCAATCATCATCCGTCAATGCATAAACAAAGATGTTTAATTGAGTATTCCGTTAGCTATGATGGTGGAAATTGATTAGATATTCTGCTTTAATCATCGATGTTAAAAAAATACCGTGACTGCCATATTCACACTATATTAGTTTTTAGAGCAGATATTTGATTTTTTAGCAAGCAAGCAATATTCCTTTGAAAATGTTGGAATACAATAATATCACTCTCAGTAATTCGAATTTAAAATTTGCTAACGAGTAGCCCCTAGTTTTTTGTCGGCGTATTAAAACTGCATCAAGTGTTTTCAATAAATGTCGGTGAATCGGGTAAATAGAAAAAATCTGTAGCGAGACAAGTGTCATCGATCAAAATGGGTTTATAATTTTGTTAGTAACTGGGAAAAAGTTCAAAAATACATTCATAAAAACGGTATTGTGAACTGAGTAATATGAAGAGGTACCGATATTGTGGGATATCCCGAAAGCTGGGTATAGCGGTAGGTTTACAAAATCGAAATTTTTAGTGTAAATGAGATCAAATTTGAGATTTAGGAAATAAATTAGCCCCCACTATTTATGAAATGAATATGTTGAGCTTCAATTTTTTGACATTTTGTTATGTATGTGAAGTTAGCCCAATTTGTCATAACACTAAATAGTACTATCGTGACAGTATTTACTCTCAGCCTCGAAAATCCTACTGTCACGAAAGTTTTTAATATTATTTTGTGGTTAGCATTTATATCATGACAGTAACTTAAAGCTTATATACTTTTGCTCTCACCCTCGAAAAATATTGCTATCGTGACATATTTGTAAATTCAAACAGAAATTTCAAAAATCTTTCTGGAAAAAATACTCTACGTATTATGATGTTTAGCAAAAAAAAAAAAAAAAAATGTTGCTACCCTGTTGTGTCAAATGCATTTTAAACAGTATGAGATATAAGATAATTGCATGGTTTAATGCATTTGTTGTAAACTTTTTAGAATTTGTATATGTCGTTGAGCTGTGATATAGTCCCTTGAATTCAGAAAATAATTGTTGGCAGGCCCAGATGAATAAAGTATGAGATACAGGATGGTTTAATGTACTTGACCACACCTTACAAAGAATTTTAAACAGAAGCATTAAATTGCAAAATCAGCATCCTCTATCTCATGCTGTATTCATCTGGGTCGACCAACAAATATTAATTTGTTGACTTCAAACGACTATATCACGCTCACCGACATACAAAAATTCTAAAAAGCTTACAGCAAATGCATTAAACCATCCTCTATCTCGGTAAGAAATTAAAAATGTTACCAATTTATAATCCTTAAAGGAGATTCTAGTTTATATTAAGATGAAAAAAGGCGGGGTAAATGCAAGGGAAAAAGAACAATTTTCAAAAACTGAAATCTGAAAAAAAGTTCACCTTGTTTCTTGACATTTTTGAAACAAACAAGTAACCTTAAAGGTAGTTCAAGCCATACCAATGAGTTGAATGAGGGAAATTTTGTTTAACTTTTAAAATATTTAGTTCAGACGTTAATCGAAATTTAAATTTGGGACTCAAAATTGTATGTAGTTCTTAAATGAAATGCTTTGAAAGTGGGTTTAACAAGTAAGTTCGCGTCTAATCTGTGTAAGTAGTTATGATTGATATACACCTCAATAACACCCTTATATTTTAGTAATTTAAAGTCTTGAAAAGATTTAGACTATATTTCAGTTTTTAAAAGTAAAATTTATTTAAATGATGAAATTATAGAATTTTCAAGATTTCTTGGTCAAACATGAATAAGTTTGATTATTTATTTTACAAAATAATTTCGCCAGTAATCTTTTAGTCGAAACCCGAATATCGCACTTTACGGCAAAACCTTGGTTTCCAATAATTTCGGAATTTTAGTTTTTATTTATAAACATTTTATTCCGATCACCGGGTGACAGTTATAGAGGGATTGTTTAAATGGTAAGCATCTCAGACGAAAGTATGGACAATCAAAAACTTAATCGCATGACAACTTCGAAGGAGTGTTTGGACAAGAATAAGTACAATCTGAACGAATTTATGTGGCGTTATGAGACTGTTGAAAATAGTGACTTTCGGCAAACATGCACAAAAGAATGCAAAGCCGGTGCTATCGGTCCATTAGAAGGCCAGAACTATCACTGGGCATATTATGCTAACTTATTAGATCAGCGCGACCGACAATTTAAGCAACGACATCCACATTTGCTGAAGAAAAATGTGCTTATACACTACAATACGCCGGCTCACTCGTTCACAGTCACCACCGCTTAGTTGGTCGAATTACATTAACCTTCACTCTGTGTATTAGGGTCAAATTGACCCCAGTCGGTTTTAAAATGAAAAAACTGCGTTTTTTATTATTTGAATGGCTCATGCCCTAAAAGAAAGCCTCACCTAACATCTTGTACACGCAATACAACGAAAAGCGGGTTCAAATTACTTGTAAATTTGGTAATTACGATAGTCTGAAATGAACCAAGCGCATTTCTGTGTACTGGGGTCAAAATGACCCCAAATTATTTCCATGTAGGTACGTACTATTTTCTATATAAATCAAACAATGACTTAATTTTTATGTTTATGAATGTATTGTAAAGTATTGTATTGTTTATGAATGTATTGTAAAGTATGTCTGTGATGTTTTTTGCATTTTCTTGTTTAGTAAGTGAGATTATCAGATGAAGGGGAAATAGCGAACGGTAATATTGAAGTGGATTTTTCAAATTGCGACGAGAGTTGTACATGCTGAGCCGATAAACGTCTCTGATTACGATGAGGATGAACATATTGAATATTTATTCATATTGTGAAACTGTCACTTTTGAAGATGAAGAAGCGGTTACTGGTAATATGGTATTATGCCCAAAATAAAAAAATGTTTTCGAAAGTAGAGCCTAAATATTGCAAATGTAACCAGAACGTGCGACTTTCTACTACTGCGGGAAGTGGAAGGCTTCACGGAGCAAATAGCAAAAAATCTAATAACTCAGTTACTAACTTTCCAAAAAACCATCACAGAAATATTGGTGAATATTATCGTGGCTGAGACCAATAGAAAAGCGGGGCAGTTTTATATAATGAATAATAAAATAACAGAAAAGCACCGTACTTTGTATGATACTAATTCGGTGAAAATGTTTGCATTGAGATGCATTTTAATATACGCTGGCGTTCTTAAGAACTGGGACGACCGTTCATTTTATCGAGCTATGATATCCAACAGGAGCCGCTAAAAACCGATAGATTGTTAGCATTCTGAACTGTATGGAAAATGTTCTTGGCAAACATTCGAAAACCTTATAAACCGTCATCAAATTTAACTATTGATGAGCAATTGATTCTAACACGAGGGAGATGTTCTTCCCGACAGTACGTACCATCAAAACCAGGGAAGTATGGAATTAAAATATTAAGGCGAAGCGACGCAAAAATCTCTTACCTATTGAACGCAGAAGTGTATGTTGATGGGCAACCAGGGAGGCCTCATTCGGTTAACTATGCCTTGAATTTAGTTCATCGGATATTCTCACTTCACGTCATCAAAAGAAGAACAATCACTATGTATGAACAACTTTTTCACTATTTGTACTTTAGCCGAGCAACTTTTGCAGAAATAAACCGACACTAATTGGAACAATCCTACAAATTAAACCCGATTTGCCCAAAGAGCTTAGTATAAGTAAGGAATTAAAAATAAACCGAGAACTAAAATCTTCAAAATTTAGTTTTGATAACAACCTAATACTTGAAAGTTTTATCCTAAAGAAAATCGTTTCTAAAAGAATTGATTGTGGAACTGGTGCAAACCAGCTCTCCAACCCTCAAAAGTTTAAAAAAATTGTAAGGACAGCAATCGATCTAATAGGTTATAGTGTTACTAATAAGACGGGAATCAACAGGTGAAAAAGTGGCGGCTAAGGCCGTTAGAAAACGACCAAGATTTTATTTGCTCCATTTCAGACGTATCTGGTTAAAACATAAATTTGGCTAATTAAAGTGATTTTTTGTGAATGTAATTACTTTTTCAATAAAAATATAAATTTGTAATAAGAAAATAAACAATTTTTATTTACTTTCCCTATGAAATATATGAAGTTATCCATGGGGTCAGATTGACCCCTATACACAGACAACAGTGAAGACAGAGTGAAGGTTAATGATTACTGTCTCAACCACCGTATTTACCGAATTTGGCCCCCATGGTGACATTTTCCTGTTTCTAAATATGAAAAAATGGTTCTTCAGGAGCAATTCATATCGAACGGCGAGGTCATCGCCGGGACTATTTTGCAGACTTCAACAAATCGTATTTTGCGAAGGGCGTAAAAAAATTGAAAAATCATGATGCTCAGTATATCGAACTAAAAGACAAGTAAAAAAAATAATTTTCATTCAAATGGGACCTCTATTTTCTTTGTCCTGCTCTTAAACAGAATAACAGACACTAGAAGGTAATTCTCAAAGCGATGAGAATAATTATGAAAGTAGGAAAACTGACGTTAAGATTAAGTGGATGTTGAGATCAAGGTACAGAACTTTAAAATATTGATACAAATAGAACGAAGCAGTTGTTGCAAAAAATGTTTGGCTGATAATTTATCAGTTGCACAACCACCAGATTTAATTGAGGTTTGACCCGAGGAAAAAAATTCATGAGCGGATAAAATTAGGGAATCTGTAGAAGTCTTCGTATGCCGAAAGTCGAAAATTCGAGAACCCATTGTTTTGACAATTATTTCCTACAATACCTTAGGGTGACTTCTCTGGATGCATTCTAAGAGTAGTTTTGTAGAACATTACAATAGATTCGGTAGTAAAATTTGCTCGCAAAGTACACCACAATCTATTAGTGTTGTCTTCGGTGGCCCTTGGAACGCCTACAGCTTCGATTTGTTTGGATTTCTTCGATGTTCGTGAATTGGAAAGTCATATCCGCTAAACTATCTCCATTCTCCTAAGGCACTTGCTCTACATAAAAATGTCTTATTCTACAAATGGTGAAGTGAATTAACGCCCGTGAAATAAATCCCCATACGCGCCTTATTAGTTTTTTTTGGAATTAAGATTCTGAGCTTAATTTTTCTTCTGAAAAGGCATTAAAGTCGTAAACATTTATTGTGGGTTTTAATGCCAATGGAACAAAACAATAAAGCCCGCTGTAGTAATAAAAGTCGATATAAATAATTTTATACTGGTAATTTAATAAATATGTATTTCCATTCTAGAATATTTCAAAATTAAATCTTCCTTTACCAGAATTTCTGTAAAACGAAGATTTAATATTAAAATTACCGACTATCGAGTGCCTTATTCCCTGCCTAGATTTTCGCAAATCCTCAATAATTTAACACCTATATTTACAAAACTCTCATTGAAGGTCGAAAGTAGGCTGGAGTACAATGGATGTTCCACACTGAGAGTTAATGCCATTTCAGAAAAGAAATTATACTAATGAACCTTCTACAAAGAAAAATTGGAGCGTTAATTTCACGAGCGTTAGTTAACTCCACCCTTACAACTCATAAATCGAAAACCTTTTTGAAAATGCAAATCTTGGGGGAAAATGAAGTATACAAATTTGATGAATTGCTATGTATTATAGGCTAGGGGAAGGGCAGTCGAATCTGGGTTAAGTAGATACAAAATTAATAAATTGTTATTTATTTTGAACAGGCATAAAATTAACGTTCCAAAAACAGCTAAAACCCTCCTTAGGAACCCAAGTAGAAAATTAGTGACTAGTCAGGTAAATTCAGGGGAATACTATCATTTTGGAATAGAACAAAATTTATTAAAAGCTAATTATGATTTTTTATACAATGTCGAAGAAATAGAGATAGATATTGGAATTGATGGTTTACCATAGTGTAGGAATTCACGTGACGTGGTTCTCAGTTTTCATGGTAGTCTGAAATGTAACCAAACCGGTAAATATGTTAATAAAACAGTCACGTGTACCACAGCTATTTCTCAGCTTTATCCGGATTTTACGTATAAAAATTGTGATTTTCCAAGTTTACAGAATTGTATATCTCCCACTATTTCAGAAAGTATAAATTTAGGCATAATTTCTCAGTTCGTCGTGGATCCAATGCACTTCATCGATCTTGGGGTAGTTCGGAAAATTTAAAACTTTACTGATTAGTCGTGAAACATAAGAATTTGAATTAAGTCACGATGGAAAAATCATGATAGATTCAAAATTATTGTACTACGCAAGAAGTATCCCTATAGAATTTGCACGAAAACCTAGGTCGATAAATGAGTTAAGAATGTGGAAGGCAACGGAACTATAAGGCAATTCATATGGTATTATTGTTCATGGTTAAAGAAGAAATTTTTAATCATTTTCTTTTATTTCATAGCTCATTTAGATCGATATCTCATAGAAACGCAAGGAATCACATCAATTTATTTAGTAAAATGTTAGCTGCATTTGTTAAAATATTCCCCAAAATTTATGACGAAAATACGCTTAGCTATAACGTACATGTTCGTCCCCTTCTCGCGGACTGTGTTTTCCAATTCAGTAGTGTAGATTCGTTCTCTGTTTATAAATTTCAGAATTACATGCAACAATTAAAAAAATAGTTAGAAAGCCCAGCCTCATCTAACAACAGCTTACCAATCGAATTGAAGAACAAGGAACTTCGAGTTTTAGGAAAGGGACCTCCTGGTACAGATTCAATCAGCTTTAGATTTGATAATTTTGTATTCAAAAATTTAGAAGCTGACAAATGCTGTTGTATTTCGAACTATATTCCGTTGTTAACTTCAGAATTTATAGATAAAGAAGGAATTACAATAGTCTTGGCAGACGATTTCAGCACCCTGATTCTCTAAAAAATAAGTTAATGGGTAAACGTGTAAACTTGCGAAAACAGAAGCCTACTTTAATGAATTCGCAATTTTTCGATTTGATTACTACTTCAATTAAAATTGTAAAATTGCAAACTAATAAAAGAAAGCTTTGCTTTTTACAAGTTTACACGTTTACCCATTATCTTACTTTGTAGAGAATCAGCACCCAGGGAATATCATTCTTCATAATGCCTCTAAATTCACATGTATTATCCAGTGTAACAATATATCAGATGCTAATGAGATTTTTTCTATTCTAGCAATTCAATTTAAATACATTAAATTGTTTTATAAAAATAATTGTATTTTAATACCGCTGATACATTTAAACGGTAATTAATTACAAATCAAATTTGCCATACAATTTATTTTATTTAGCTCATAAAAAATTTTTGATACTTAGACCAAATATCACTATCACCGAGTGAGTTCAATGATTCATTGAGATTGAACCAGATGAATACACCACCAGCCTTTAAAATACCTACCATATCAAACAACAGTATTTACCTGCATCCAGCTAATATAAAATTTTGCATTCAGAACCGATTTATTTGTTTAAAACAATCTGATTATTATAGAGAGCTGCAGAAGGAAAGATTACAACAAATCATGGACTATGACGCAAAAAAACATACCACCGCCCCCATTAAATATAATTGGGTGTAACAAGGAAATTGAGCCCTTAAATCTGAAGAAACTCACTATAGTGACACCAACGATAGCAGACACACAAAAATTACTAGCCATATCATCCTCATCAATAATACCAACAATTTACACACCAGGGACTTTAAATACAGTATCTAAGGTAAATACATCCAACTCGCCATCAAAACATGAAGAAGCTAGACCAGAATAAAAAGGTAGACCAACTGACATACAAAAAGGTAAATGACATTTCGCGACGATTGACCAACCTGAATTGAGGTGTTTTCGAGCGCTCATTTCGATCGCTAAATTTACGCTTTTCAAGTGAGCAGTCAATCGGACAACTGGTGGATTAAATTCACATCGGTTATAATTAGAATTAAATTAACATTACCATGTGCAATCTGTAATTTATGAAAAACGTTGTTTTCCCTTGGCTTCGGCATCTAGTTTATAGGTAGCTATTTTTTCAAGGTGGAAATACACCGGAATTTGCTCATCAAAAATTCATTAGGTATAACGAAATATCAATATAGGAAAATATAATTTGTCTGGTCTGTACGTTTTATCAAAATTTCATTATATTTAAAATGCCAAGGTTTATTTTAATATTAATTTACTGGGGGGCTATACAAGAATCGAACCAATCTGATTTAATTAAAATAAGAATCCTATACTATGTAGATTTGAATATGTTTGAACCGAATTCACAAAAAGCATCCCTGGATTGTAAATGTTCAACGCACTTATACCTGTAATTTTCTATATAAATTAAATTTACACATAGACTCTTAATAGTGGCAGCAGAATTCTTGTAAATGGAATAGTTTTCTTTTTTATATTCTATAAAAAAATTGTTAAGATGGGTTTTCTACGATTTTTGAACCATTATTACTAAATATAATGAAGATGAAAATGAATATTATTAAAATTATTAATTGCTCCGTAAACGGATCCATATTACAATAATATAGGCAAAACTATAAAAATAGGCAAAACTATAAACTATACGAAAAATAAAAAGTTGGTTTGAAAACAAGATTTTTGATCACCACTCATCTGCCTCATATACGAGTAAGTTAGAGATATGATTAGAGATTGCGATTTCCCGAGAAATTTTATTTCTCGAGAAACTGAGAAATTTGTTGCCCGGTCAATTTTATTTCTCGAGAATTTGAGAGTCCTCAAATATTTTTTCGAGTATCTCGGAAATTCTCGAGAATTTTCAATTTTATAAATTTTATCAAAACTTTTTTCTAAAATGGCATATTTTTCATAATCCGTTGAAATGAAAAGTATTTCAAAACTGACGAAATATTCATTTTAATACCAGATTAAAAAAATCTTGTGTGCAACACGTTAGGAAATGTGAAGATGAATGAAGTATAGACCGAAGAATAAACAGAGCATTTATTTTTTACATGCTCTTGAAAAATTTGCGATATGATATTTTGTGATCTATGAAAGTTACAAGATTAAGATCATCTAATGTTTTGTTGACAAAACCGTTTCTATATTATATCAGGGCCTATCACAAAAGGGTGCGGCGGTTGCAACACACCCGGGCTCCGTGAATGTTGGAGCCTCGAGTAATTTGACAAGTCAATAAAAACCGTTCAAAGAAGACAATTTTGTTTGTCGCTACTGCCTGGCGCACCTACATATCTGTGGTTTTTTTGAGAAACTAGTTAATTGCATTTTTATCGATTTTGGGTTATGAATGAAAATAACTCGACATTATCTAAAGCTTCAAAAATAAATGTCATTAGAGGTATTGGGTAACGAATTTAAAAAAAACGGATTATTGAGGAGAACGGAGAAACGGAGAAACCCAATTATTGAATGAAAACTTTATTTTATTCACAAAAATTTTGAATTTGTATATAAAGTATAAAGCAACTATTCTGCTTTGAAATTGTTTTTATTTAAAAATACCTACCCCAAAATCTTGAATCGTCGATATCTCAAAACAACCCACATGTCACCTAGAAGCTAGCACCTTATAATCCTTAGACGACGATATGTCAAATAAATAAGTTTTGACGATAAATTACCATAGATGTAGCTGTAAAAACTCCTAAACTAAATATTTAAGCTGGATATGAGTGGAGCAGAACAGATCCGAAATGACTAAATTAAAGTTAAAGCTAAACATTTTTGAGCTTATAACTATTCTAAATTTGATTTACGTTTTTAATTTTTGTGTCAAATTATTTTTACTTAGGTATCTAAAACAAAATTTGGATTTAATATATTCTTCTGAATTATCGAACTATGAAAATTCTGTATGTACTTGAAACGTTAAAAAAATGAATTTTCTGTACAAAATTCAGAGTTATCCAAAGTTGTGTTTAGATTTTTTTTCAACTACCAATTTTTAATGTAATGAACCAATTTGAAAACTTTGACCCGTCTATAGTAAATTATACCCAAAATTTGAAATTGTATTTATGACGAGTTCTTCCAAAAAAAATAAAAAGAATCGTGCAGTGCAAGGTTTGCGATCTGAAATTTCTGTTCATGTGGAATTCATAAACATATCACGTATCTTAAAAGTTGTGCAGTATCTCTAAAGTTGTGCAGTTTATTAGAAATATTAAGACGAGATTTCAAGGCTCCCTGGCAACAGCTTCACAGCTCCCTAGGGAACCGCGGCGCACAGTTTGAGAAGCACTGCTCTAGATAACTAAAAGAATATTTTAGGAATAGAACAGCTGGGTTAATTATTTGTGAGTGTTATCTAGAAAACGATTTAAAAAGTAAATTTGCTCTAATTTACTACGAATTGAGTTTAAGATAACAAAGCGAAATATATTTTGTATCTTAATTTAATTCAATTTGATACTTTTAACTTTTGTTAAATATGGAATAATCTGGGCCTATCCGATATAGCCAAAAAACTACTACAGTTTCTCATTATTTTTATTCTATTTTTAGTTTTGTGATAGTTAACCCTCTCAAACGCAATTTAAAATGAAGTTACTTCCAAAAATAAAATACGTAGCACAACTATGCACTGCTATGATACGGCATTGCTCATAAAACTGTAGTATGAACATAAATACATAAGAGAACGATCGCACAAGGGAAATGAGACAAAAATTAAAAATTACGGTTGGTCGAAGCGATGAAAGTTGATGTACAATATATTGTACAAGGCGTTTGAGAGGGTTAATTATCAGAATTAAGCTATATTATCCGTCAGAATTTTTCTCTTATTAACTATTAGACATTCCTAGATATCGGTTGATATTTGTTGAAAATGTTAATAATTGCCGAACTCAAACTGTCATTTTGTATTTCTTTATTTGACGTTTAGATGAGAAAATTTGACTATGTGGTGCCCTATTCTCGAATTCCACATCTATTTTCCGCATGTGGACATCTGTCAAAATTCCCAAAAACGTTCGGAAATTTTATTTCATGAATCCTTAAATTCCCCACTAATGGTATTTTGTCGGTACTAAGGGAATATTTCCGAATGGATATAAGTATGTTGTATGTGGAAAAAATTCCCCATGTACGAAAATGTCAATAATTACGTAAATTTTAGATTTACTTTTTGTGAATAAAAAATTCACAAAATTTTTATTTTGTCAATAAAAAATCATTTCGAAATTTTTTTTATATCAAAATTCATAATAAAACAAAAAATTCTTAAAATTGGAATGACGGTGTAGCATAAAAACATTGCAAACATATTATATTTAGTTGACCTTATTGGCAATTGCTGCTTTAGTAAATTTGCAAAATTGCGTTGTATAAAATAAAACAAGACATGTTTTAGCGGAAACAAAACAAAACCAATACATAGAACAATAATAAATAAAATTATTGTGCTTGCTTCGGATAATTCTAAAACAGCCAAATCAACTTAAACCAAAAACTTTACCAAAGCAAGCAATACAACAAAGTTTGTTTAACCATGATCAAAATAAACAAAATTTTGTAAAATTATTGTCTTGCTGCCAAACTAAACACCAACAAACTATCAAACATAAATTCAACGCACTAAGAAATTTGACACAATTTCAGAGTGATGAATAAAAATTTCGAATGATTCAGGAATAGGGTATTTGGTTGCATGTGGAATATACATGGGGAAAAATACCAAGGGAATTTTGACAGATGTCCACATGTGGAAAATGGTAGTGGAATTCTTGAATAGGGCCCTGGAAACTATGAAAAATAATGGAATCAGATGGCCAACGTAAAAGTCACTTTTATTATTTAGATTTAGGGAATACCAGAACATTTATAGATTTACATTTTTAATTTTAATTTTTTTTTTTTTTCAAATTATAATTGTAGATAAAAGCGATTTCTATTAAAAATACTAATCACTAGATCTAATTAAACATAATTAGCGAATTTTTTGAATTCAACGTCGAAATATTATTGTACATAAACCATTTGGCAAAATAAAATTTTTACAGGAAACATTCGAAATTGAAATTATTCATCTGCAAAATCACACTGCACTACACAGCAATTATTAAACTATGTATCAATGAAAAAAATTAAATTTAAAAACAGCTAAACGTTACTCGTACAATAATCAATACAGTCCAGTCTCTACACTGCTACAACATAAAATTGCATTGTTATCTCTATAAAAATACATAATCCATCGTGGATGAGTGATTTTAATGCTGACCCGAAAAATATTTGTATGTGTCTTAATCTAATATTTAATCTTTCAAGTTTGCATATTTAGCGGCGATAAGACACACGCACTTAACCAGAACAGACAGCTGCTATGTGCAAAAAAATGTGCTAAAATCAGTAAATCCAATTTCTCTTAATGCAAAAAAAAAATTTGTTGAGAATTATTGTGTCGTAGAAAAATAAAATATAATTTGATATCATAACTCTATATAATTATCGTTATCTTTCATATCGCATTTGATGAGAATTTTTCCAGATTTTTTTTTTTCACTCAACTCAATTTAACTCAAAAAATATTTTCACTCAATTTTTTTTATTTTTTTGTTATTAATTGAAAAACTTTTATCTTACACTATTTAAACTATGATTACAGGCAACATGTAATTTTAAATTATTATTAGTATTATCTAAATTTTTTGCACAATATAAATTTTCAATTTCACAATAATTTAATTTTATTGATCGAACTTTTACAATTAATATACAGGAGTATATTAAATAAAAAAATAATTTTTTAATCATTTTCATTTTTGAAAAACAAACAAAAAACACAAAAATGTATTTTTATATTTAAACCGCGTTCGTATTTTTTGAACAAGAGAAAAATGTGTGTAGCAAACGTCTTAACACCGCGAAGTAAATATTTAAACTAAATTTTTAACTCTTTTTTCATTTTTTGTTAAGAGATTTTTTTTTTGTGTATTTTGTATTTTTATTACAAATGTGTTGAGTGTCATTGTATTTTGTTGTTTTATATTGAATAATACAATATAATTTTTTTTTTATATGATTACTACAATTGTTATAGTTTATTTGTTAAATTATTTATTTATTTATTTTATTTTAGAATTTTTTTTAATTTATTCTTAATTTTTTATTATTATTACAGTACAAGCCACATATGGATGTTTACTTGTTATTATCAAATAGATGTGTGTTATAAAAAATAAAAAAAGAAAAAAGTAAAAACTAAAGCTATTCAAATACAAACTATAAAGATTACAACATCCATGCGTGATATGGATTTGAAATATTTACATTACAGAATGCAAGTCAACAGTTCACATGTACGTTAAAAATACAGTTTGAAAATTGGGTTATATTTTTCGGGAACACATTATACTTAATTGTAGATTAATTACATGTGGTTTGCTAGGGGACATTTCCGGAAATAATATACTCTTGCATGAAGTACATTATTTTCCAAGTTTCCACTTTAAACTTATCGATTTTTATTATCTTTTCATATGCTGGGTTCGTTTACTTGTCTTTAACTGGATTCCTTTGCTGGGTCCTTAACCTTAATAGAAAGCCGCCAACCAGAAAGATTAAAATAGTCAAATTTTTAAGGTAAATATCATAGCTAAAGTGTATCAGGTCAGCATATGAAAATTTCGTAAGAAATTTAAAAATTTTTGTTTCTAACCACAGATAAATATTTAAATTGCTTTATAAATATTTAAGTGGAAAATTTCATCATTATTTGTCTACCAATTGGTATTGGCTATACCTCAGCTAAAGTAGCATTGTTAAACCGAAATGCCAACTGTAGAAACGGTATAAGAAAATAACATTGCTGTGACATTTGTAGCACTGCTAATTGAGCTAGCTGTGGTATAAACGCAGCTAATGTTAGCCACATCAAGTTTCTTCTACCGTGTCAAAAACATAAGATTTTATTGCCGTCTTACTTTGGTCACTGGAATAGTTATTGGTGTAAAAATAAAAATGCAAATTATGCTATGCTCTAAATGAAAACCGAAAATAATTTTCTTTTTACTTTTATCAATTGACATTAAAAATTAAATAAAAACACAAAAAAAAATTTCAAAATTTTACTAGAATAATTCTGTGGAGTTTTTGAAAAACTAGTTAACTGCAAAAAGTAAATTTTTCAGAAAACGCATTTGAAATAAAAAGTCACAATAGGTTTTAGTAGTAATTACTCAGTTTTATTTATATTTTCTGGATAAATGGTTGAAAATATTGTAAAACTGAAATTTTTGTTCTAAATTTACCAAAGTAAGACGGAATTATATTATTGATAGAGAGACGAGGTAATGCAAAAGTAATTTTCATACCAGACGCTTCGCCTCGAAATTTTTAGTTACCACAAATATCAAGCTGATATCCTTTCATACCGGTGGCGTCGACTTTGAACATTTGGTTGCTATCAAATATGTGATTTTGGTCCATTTTATACATGAATATAGCAAGAACTGAGATATTCTAAATTTGTAACGTACATATCACCTAGATTTTTCGGTAAATATAAAATAATTTGTAGGTTATGTTGACAAAGCTCTTCGCTTTGTACTACTTTAAAATATCGCAGTCGAGTTCATTGCAATATATTTTGATTTTTTTTAAGTTATCACATGAAAATAAATTATTATTTCTCAACAAATTGAATTTATTACTTTAAAATTAAACGCTATCAATCAAATAAAACTAATTTGCTTAATTCAAAAATGAAATAAAGAATTTTTATTTTTGAAGCTTGAGCTTCACAAGGCGCATGGTATGAAAAGTACTTAATTATTTACATGTATTCACTGTGTTCGATTGGAAACAATATGCTACTGCCAAGTACTTGTGAGTACAATGGAACGCGAATTTTCGTGACAGTAGTAAAACATAATCTCAATTTAAATAAAACTGCTAGATTTTAAAAAAGTACGTTGTTCCATTAATATTAATTTATAATAATATGTAATAAAAGATTAAACAACAAAATATTAAAATAATAATTAAAAACATAAATAAATTTTTTTTTTAACTCTAATCCAACCAACATATTTTTGTTATTTCAGTAAATTCAAATTGTAATCAAAAAATTTACTAAATTTTTACAAAGAATGCCAAATACACGTTATATGGGGATGTATGGAAATGTTTCAAAATAAAATACATACAAGTTTATAACTAAATTAACATTATTTTGAAAATCGATGCATTTATCAAATAAAAAACGAAAGAAAATTTAGCAATCCGGTAATTAAAAATTGTTTTTATAAACCAAAATTGGAATTATTTACAATTATTAATAATCTGGTAAGTAAAAAGTGTGTTTACAGTTCAAAATTGGAATTGTTTACAACAATTTCGAACGTTAAATTATCAGCTGGCTCAGTTTAAAAATTGTTCACTAGGTGGAATGCGTGATGTTCCAATCGTCAATAGAGCCATCTATTAGAATTTTTTAAACTAACTCCCTCTTCCATTAATTTTATGCGTAACTACTTCTCAACTTGTGAGTAGCTTGCCAACGTCAATGGAACGCGCTTATTATTTTGAGAGAATATTGATTAAAAAATCGAAATAGAACATAAACATAAATTTAAATTTTCAGTTTGCCATGGCAACAATAGAGAAACGAAAAATATTTCTAAATATTAATCTGACATTTTTTCTGCGTTTTCCGTAATTTTTGTTTATGCATTTGCCTAAATTTTCAATTTTGTCATGACCTACTGACAAAATTATTCCCAATTTTATCATGATGTCGTGCCAAAATTTTGTTTGTCTCATAACCTTTGTTTTCTTTAAACCAAGTTTGACACATCGTTACTTCTTCGAGTGCATCCAAGCAACTCAGTAAGAAGAAAGGATTTCAGCACCTCAGTACCATTATTCGAGCTCAAACGAAGGAGCATGCATTAATAGTATATTATTCAAAGAGCATATAATGATAGCTGGTATTCATGAAGATGAAGTTTACCGTTTACCGTCGCACATCATTTGAGTGAATAACAGCCAAATATGCGAGTAGCATACGATACTTTTTCTAAGACCGATAAATAACATCAAATCCTTTAAATAATCCTAAAATAATTTTCGTCGACATTTTGACGTCTCAATTTAATTATAAAGAAAATGGGAAGAGGCTACTATGTATGTAGATAAAATTCCAATAATTTAGTGAATTTTTTTGAATTCTTTAATTTCTTCAAATGCAGAGTTTAAAGAGCTTAAAAAAAATTGTTAAAATAAACAATTTAAGGAAACTAACGATTCTATAAAATTAGAAGGATTTCAATAAATTAATCTAAACAGTTGACTTTAAAGAAATCGGAAAATTTAATGAATTTAGAAAATATTAAACATTTATGCAAAAGATTGTACAAAATTTAGAATCTTAAAAAAGTTAATGAAATAAAGGACTTAAAACGGTAAAAACACTGAATTTAAGGAATATAAAAAGATAAATTATTATTTTTTCAAGTTTCTTTACATTTTTAAATTCTGGAATTATTGAATTTGCAGATGAATAAATTCTTATCTTCAAATTTTTTTTTTTTTAATTTTCTTTCTAGAAAGAATTTTATAAAGTATAACATCGTGTAAAATTAGAAGAATTTAAAGAAACTTTAAATTTTTCAGATCAAGAATTTAAAAGTTTAAAAAATTAAAGAATTTAAAGGTATAAAGAACTCAACAAATTTAAAGAATTTAAAAAAAAACTAAATTTGAAACCATTTAGAAAATTTAGAGAATTTATCAATTTAATAACTTATAAATTTCAAAGAATTTTAAGATAAGTATTTAAAGAATAAGGAAAAGTTAGAGATGAGTTTTAAAATTTAAAGAATTTAACAAATTTGGAAATGGAAAAATAAATTTTATAGAATTTATAAATGAAAAAATCTAAAGAATTTAAAGTATTTAATGAAGCTAAAAATTTAAATAATTAAAAAATTATAAATAATTTAAAGAGAAAAATAAAATGAGTTTAAAGAATTAAAGATTTTAAAAGTATTAAAGATTTTAAAGAGTTTTCAAGCGAATAATTCAAAAAACTTAAAGATTATTTAAATTCTGTAAATTAGAAGAATTTTGAAAATTTAAAGATTGCTTAAATGCTGTAAATTATTTAAATTCATTAAATTCTACTCTTTAATTTTTTTTAATTTCTTTATGATATTTAAATGCCTTACTAAATGAAAGAAGAATTTAAAGAGAAGAATCTCAAGAATTTTAAGAATTAAAAGATTTTAGAATTTAACGACAAGAATTTAAAGAAATTATGGCGTTTAAACTTTTCCTTTTTGTTATAAAAGGCAGTTTTGTTTTTTATATTTTTATATGTATTTGTTATATGAAATAACTACATATCCAAATATAAATTTGTTAATGTTCACTACTATTTAATCTATTTATTTATAACTAGTAATAACCAGGTTACTTGTTTGCTGGATTTCCCGCATAAAACACATTACTGAATAGCGGTAATTTTTATAGAAATTTTCTAACATTTTCTGTAATCAAAAAAACTATTCCGTCAGATCATGTCATTTATTAATTACTTACTGGTGTGCTCCATTATTCTTAGGAAGAGAGTTAATTTTTGATCATTTAAAAAAACCGTGGAAACTATTTTGTGACAATTTTTAGGATGTATAGTCAAAGTGTCAGTAAGCTAGTGCCGATTAGAGGCGGTAAACGGCTAACAGAGATATATACTTTGGTCGCAAATATTTGGAATTGCATAATGATCTGCTAGGAATGCTGGCTTTTTCTGGAACTATACGAAAATAATAATTGCTGGCTAAACTGATATTCAAAAAAGTCGAAAAGCTACATAAGATTGAAATGTATGTTTACCTGGTGCAAATAGCACTTTTATGCCGATTTTTTTTCTCAGCATATTGATGAATGCAACTTATGTTATGTATTTATGCAGGATAAGTCGAGTAAATTTGTTACAAATGTAATACAAATTTAAATTACTCTAAAAAGTTACCATGGGGCTAATTCAGGATTTCCAGTCAATCTCATCAGGCTATAGCTACTGAATTACTAATTACATTTGTGATTACTTTCTTTATGTAGAAAGCAACCATGTAGTTAAGAATTAGCGAATTACACAAAATACATATTAAATTCTTAATAATTTCTATTATCGGCTGTCTATTTCGATCAATTTTGTAATTTAAAGTTATTTATCCAACGTAAATTACGACACATCGGAAACAGAATTCAAAAATTCAAAATCAAATTTGTTTTTTTTTGTTTGAACTGGACAGATGAGCACAACTATTTAACTGTGTCAACAGTTAGAGCCATTTGTTTAACATATACATATTTCCATAGTTTTAAAACTTTTCTGTAAGTATAATTTTTAAAAAATTCCGTTAACCGTTAAATTTTTTACAAGAAGTGTTGTAAAAAAACTTTAAAAAATTAAAAATTTGAATTTTTTAATTATAAAGAAGGTTCTCTTCTTTTAAACGTAATGCTATCTTTTTCGTGGTCTGGTATATAGTCACCCCACCCTACATCTGCCATATGCAAATTATTAACATTAGTAAAGAATAGTGTGTCGTTTTTGCAAAGAATTCATCACCTAAGTATTTTCACCCAACCTGGTTCAAAACTTTTCACCATCTTATGTTTCGAAAGCGATGCACAAATTGTCACTCACTTCTTTTGGGCAAAAAACTGGTTTGAATCTACGCTAAAATAGCTTTACAAATGCGTATATTTATGGATAAAGTATTTAAAAATATTTTGGAAAAGAGCACATTAACTCTTTTTTATTTATTCAAATTTCCGCTGTATAAAACAAAAGTCGCTACAGTTATGATTTCTGTATCTTAGTAGGGTACTACGGGAACGAATGAGAAGTTAGCATGAAATGTTCATACCGGAATTTTTTTTTTTTTTTCAAAATGTGTGTATCGGCTAAAATTGAGAGACATTTTCATTTCCATCCAGAAAAAAATATTCAAAACACTAAACAATCTTAAAATTCTCATATAGAAAGAGATTGAGTTGGATTAAGTTGCGGCAGCGTTTTAGTAAATTAATTGCGACATCTGGTAACCAACTTTTGAACTCATTAACCAGTTTAAAAACTGAGCCTTTAAAGATTAAGAGTAAAAATTAACCACAACGTCTGAAAAATTATTCACATCCGTTTTCAAAATTGATTGTGCCGATCATAGAGATGGCACCCTAAAACGGGAGGTGATATCAAACTTCTTAACTTTTAGGTAACTTAAAATATGGCTCTCATTAAGAAATTACGAAGCTTAATTTTGAAAATTAAACATTACGTTTTAATGACTAAAACTACACACGGGGTATTTGGTAATTTATTGAACCTATTTTAGAGAAATCTGCGTCTTAGATAATATTAGAACGAAGCACGGCCATTTTCGAAAATAAATTGCTATGATAAATAGTTCATGGGTCAACACCACAAAACCAAATCGAGACAAGAAATTTCGAAATTGGGACTTACGTATTACTTAAGACGTTGTGGTTAATTTTCACCCTTACGCCTCCTAATTTCTTAATGAGGCTTTAGTTTTAGATAGTCTAACTAAGGGTTAAGAAATCAGGTACTCTACTCTATTTGATGGAGGCGTCTCTAAGATCAGCTCAAGAAATTTCGAAAATGACCGTGATTCGTTGTATGTAAATATTGTGTACGTGATTTTTTAATGGGAGCCATATTTTAAATTGTCCAAAAATTAAGAAGTCTGGTATACCACCCGCTATTTCATGGAGATATCTCTGAGATCGGCGCAAGAAATTTCGAAGTTGGCTATGTTTCATTGTAAGTATAGTATTATGTTTCGTTATTTACTTACGTTGTGGTATTTTCACCATTAAGCCCCACGTTTTCTAATGAGGATTGAGTTTGAGATTGCTTAAGAGTTAAGAAGTAGAGTAACGCATGCGCTATTTTACTGAGACATCCTACGTAATTCATGGAAAGTAAGGCATTGTGTAAGACGTTGTGGTTAATTTTTACGCCTAACCTTTAAAAGCTCAGTTTTTATGTTTATGGGCTAACAAAACGGGAAGCAGACGCCATTTGAGAGCGAGAGAGAGAGAGAGATCTGAGTGTTTATTCATTATAAATATGTATTTATTCCCACCTATTAATATTTCTTTTTGGATGAAATGAACATTTAATTAATTTTTTGCTGATACATACATTTTGAAAAAAGCCTTTTCGGGATCAAAATTTCATGCTAACTTCTCTTTCTTGTAGGGTAGCCAGATCAATATTTCCAAATTAGGCTAGACCAAAACTAAGATCAAAATTCCCAAACTGAGTGTGATACCCCCAGAAAGGTGTGTGCAAAATTCAATAAAGAAAAGCCTTTCTTCGAATGTTTATGGAGAAAAAAGAGTAGAATATCCTAGAAAGGCTATGAGTAGCCTCAATTGGGTATATATTACAATCTAATATAATTCAGGTGGAAATAGTGACTTTCTAGTCAGTATGTCAAACAGAAAAAAATCAACAAGTCAAGCTTTATGTGCCAATACCGATTATATTCAATAAAATATCCCCCGCCTAATCAATATTTCATAACAATATTTTTGTATCTTTTTTTTAAATCGTGTATTTAGAAAAGAAATGAATACATTAAATTTGTTTAGATTAAATTTTTGTTTAGACTATACAAACACTATACAAACACTATACAAATAAATAATTTAACGCCTAATAATTTGCAATTTTTAACTTTGTGAAAATCACCTCAATAAACTCTAAAACAATTGCTTAAAATAGACAATCGGCCATCTGCGATAACTGTACTTAAATATAAATAGTTTATTCTAAACATAGACAGAGACCGGCATAAACAAATTTCAAATCTAAGCGTTAATTTAGGCCTTCTATTAATAACTTTTAATTTTAAATCAGAAGTAGCTAGTTGAATATATTTTCCTTCGGCATTATATAAACTACATAACTAAATAATTGTTAAATATTTCTAATTTTTAATTTAAATGTGACTCTGCCTTTATATTTAATTTTTAATTTATTTGAAGTTATTATATCCGAAAAATGTAACAGAATTTAAACCAGTTCCGATTATGAAAAAATCAATCTTCTTATCAGGCCACGACGACTAAACTGATTTTACCACAATTTAAATTTTTCTTTGTCACATTTACACAGCTCTATTTCTGTGTAAGCAAATTTTTAACAATTAGTAAGATTTTACTCTAATTTGAGTGTAATTTCTAATATACTAAAAATATTAAAACCTGTCAATCTAGTGTGGTAAATACTAATATACTTCTACGTATTATTTGTAAGACAGATTAAAATGATCTTTATAGAGTCGGTTGTATATTAGAAATTACACGAATTAATTATTTAATTCAAATTAGAGTAAAAGCTTGGTAACTGCATTTAGATTTTCACTTAGAATGTCAATAAACTTGACAACATCAGTTTTGTTATTAACAGCTATTAGCTACATTTTTGATGTTTGATCTATGACCGAGGAGGTAGCGTGTTGGGTTGGTGGAGAAAATGTGGTATGTCACTTCTTAGGTGTTTCATTTAATTATTATTTCATGTGTAGAAACTAATGCTGTGTGCCTCAGAAGACTTTTCAAACTAAACTTTTCAAATTTTAAAGCTTTCGCTATTTCCTCATAGATGATAGATGAAAAGTCAATTTACGAGGTTACTTTTCGATGAATTTTCAATTTATAGGACGTGCTGTTTAAACCATATAGTATGCGTAGTATGTATTGTAAATGTAATTGAAAAAGAAAGGAAACTTATTTGTATGTGGCATTCATCGATGAACAACAATTTTTATATGTCATCCATCGATAGCACTTAACGATTTCGAAAATATTGAAGTGGTCGATCGTCGATTAAATTGTTCGCCAATAAGACTATATGAATCTAAACTTGGCAATTTTATTACTTTTGGTGCAAGCTTCACAAACATAAGGAATTTTGTGAACAAATGTTCCCACAGTATATCTTGATATCTTGAAACTTATACCAGTGACAGTGACCCTATATCTCACCCCACTGGCCAACCAATATACAAACACTGAACCACGGAATTTTATTGAAAATTTGAAACCTTTAAAAGTTTGATGTTGGGTGAATAGACCGCATATTTTATTAAGCGAATTAGCAGATACTCTTAAGTATTCGCAAGTATAACCATTATCATTAGCAAATACATATATGCTTGTAAGTTTCAGTTTTGTTATAGTTTCGTATTACCTACAAATAAAATAAAAATATTTCTGTAATAAACCTTCACAAATTATTTAAAATATTTTGGATCTAGTTGTTTATGAAATTTGAATGACATTTAAAAAGTTTAGTTGGGCATAAGCAGAGCCTTCTAGAGTATAGAGCCATAATCATTATGACGTATTTTTTAGAAGCTTTTTTAGTGGTATAACTTTTCACTAATTTCCATAGGAATCCATAGTAAAAATGGTGTTTTTTAGCTTCAAGTTTTTCAATGAAAAAAGCAAAATTGTTACAAAATTTTTATACAAAAGTGTTCTACATATCTTTAGCAGCAATATATAGGAAGGGTATATGGGTATTAAGTAAATATTAATTGCAGAAATATTAAAATTAAATTATTTCTAAAATATATTTTTCGAACTTTCATTTTGAAAAATACATCAAAGTTGGCTCTGACGAATTAAAATAATACTTGCTACATTTATCTTTAGTTTTACTAGTGTACGTTAGATGTCTCAGATTTATACAGAAAAATACGAAAAAAAATTATTTAATCACAAAATTATGACACGTTCTTAATATTTTGTGAATTTGTTTTGCTTTTCCAACAATTTTTGAACTTAAAATTTCCCCAGGTGGCAATTTTTGCTACGATTTTTAAAAAATTTGTACTGCCATCTATGTAATGTATATTGACTTAATGCACACAATTTTTAGTAAGCTTTTCTTTTTAATTTGACCAGAATGCTGTTGTTATGAACTTTTTTTTATATTTTGGTTTAAATAAATCAATTATTACAAGAAAATGAAAACGATTTACTTAAACGACATTTATATATGTTGAAATTCAAACATTTATGAAAATATTTCAGAAATCATAATTAAGAAATTATAACGTTTTCATTGACAAATTTGTCTTAAGAAAAAAAGTGATTTCCCATATGTTTTATGTGTTTTACTATGGAAATTTTGATTTTTTCGTCGTTTCTAATTCCCTTAAAAAAGCTTCGTTTTTTAGATTATGGCTTGTATAATCAAGGTTGCTTTGGCATAAGGCACAATTGATTACTTTTAACTTAGTGACATCTATTTAAATATTGCATGAATTACTGGGTCATACAAAAGTTTAGTTTGAAAAGTCTTCTGAGGCACACAGCATAAGCATAGGATTACAAATGAAAGTAACCAAAGCAACCTTGATTATACAAGCCATAATCTAAAAAACGAAGCTTTTATAAGGGAATTAGAAACGAGGAAAAAACCAAAATTTCCATAGTAAAACACATTAAACATATGGGAAATCACTTTTTTTCCTAAGACAAATTTGTAAATGAAAACGTTGCAAATTCTTAATTATGATTTCTGAAATATTTTCATAAATGTTTGAATTTCAACATATATAAATTTCGTTTAAGTAAATCGTTTTCATTTTCTTGTAATAATTAATCTATTTAAACCAAAATATAAAAAAAAGTTCATAACAACAGCTTTCTGGTCAAATTAAAAAGAAAAGCTTACTACAAGTCGTGTGCATTAAGTTAATATACATAGATGGCAGTGGGTATGTAAACATTTTGAAAAATCGTAGCAAAAATTGCGACCTGGGGAAATTTGAGTTCAAAAATTGTAGGAAAAGCAAAACAAATTCACAAAATATTAAGAACGTGTCATAATTGTGTGATTAAATAATTTTTTTTCGTATTTCTATGCCAACAATTATAGACATCTAACGTACACTAGTAAAACTAAAGATAAATTTAGCAAGTATTATTTTAATTTGTCAGAGCCAACTTTGATGTATTTTTCAAAATGAAAGTTCGAAAAATATATTTTAGAAATAATTTAATTTAAAATTTTCTTCAATTAATATTTACTTAATACCAATATACCCTTCTTGTATATTGTTGCTAAAGATATCTAGAACACTTTTGTATAAACATTTTGTAACATTTTTGCTGTTTCCATTGAAAAACTTGAAGCTAAAAAACACCGTTTTTACTATGGATTCCTATGGAAATCAGTGAAAAGTTATACCACTAAAAAAGCTTCTAAAAAATACGTCATAATGATTATGGCTCTATACTCTAGAAGGCTCTGAAGTAACTCATGTAGAAACTTTTTGCCGGTTTCTAATCTAAAATGTCCATAACCTGTGTGGTGATTCTATGGTGCTAAATCACATTTATGATATACAAGTGTGAGGTCGTATCAATTCGAGCACAGTACTTAAATATACAAAATAAATAATTATTTTCTATATTAGAAAGTTAAAACACAAGGTTCAGTGTTTTTAATTGAAAACTTAACATTTTTATTAGCAAGCAGTATGGTTACAAAATGTTGTGTGCCTACTAATTGTGACAACAAATTTTTCAAAAATTCTCCAATTAAATTTCACCGTTTTCCTAACCAGCCAAATTTAAGAAAAATATGGACTGTAAAATTAAGGTTAGGAAAGCAGCCTTCAAAATGGTTCCACGTATGCAGCGAGCATTTTAATGAAAATGATTATAAATGTATTTTAAGTAAGTTATAAGGCCAAAACACGTCACACAATTTTAATACGTTTATATTTTTATACAGATAATAATAAATTTCTCAAGTCTGTGGCAATTCCAACCAAAAACAATCCACTAAGGAAACTTGAAAGTTCGACCACTATCCAGGCAACGACAGAAAAGGCAAAAGTTCGAGAGGAACGGTATGCCAAAAGAACATCAAGAGCACAAGTAGTTCCATTTCAACCGTCATCATCAAAACAGGTAGTTTGTACTTTGCTAGCAATTAGACAATGTTAAATTACAATTTTAGTATGTAATAATTTTATGGTTTGTTGATCAATTTTAGGCAACCTCGTCTACAGAAATTAAACAGTTGGATAACGATACAGTCGATAATTCTGCTACAGTAACCGAAATGGTTCGGTTTGGTAATGACATAGCTGATGATCCTTCTACAAAAAGTAATACGTCACGAGACATGGCAACACCATGACTTCCGTTTACATGAAAAGTAGGATGATCCAAACTCTTCAAAATTATAGATCATTTATTCAATTTTCTAGCATTGTAAAGGTTCATTGTTTTACGGGTCTGGATCCTAAAAGATTTGATTTATTATCAATGCTACTTACTAAAGATGTAAATAATTTAGTTCACAAAGAAATTGGTATAAATAATTAACTATTGCCAACATTATTTAAGTACCGACAGGGTTGGTAAAAAACATGTTTTAAATAAAAAAAACAAAAAAACATGTTTTTTTTTGTTTTAAACTGTTTTTTTTGTTTTAAACAATATTTTTGGTTAGGATGAAATAAAGGTAAAGTTACCTACATATCAATTCAGATGAATGAAAAACTGTTTCGTATTTAATTTTTTTTTATTGATGGTATGAGTTACAAACTTATACATATCGCCGGCTGAATGCTTAAGTGTCTTTCAGACCACTTTTTGCCAAAATGACATTTTAATGGATTATAGAATTTTCGGCTCTGCTCTTTCAGTATTCGAGATCATAATTGTCCTATCTTCTTTAGTTTTGATGATAATTTTTAAAAACACTGTCCTATAGCTGTGAATCAAAATTGAAATAAACTATGTTTTAATATATGAAATAAAAAGAAAACTTGAAAAATTACTGTTTTTTTAATAATCAGTGGTAAAATTTAATTTTCCTTTTTTAATTTTTGGGGTTAAATTTCTTTTAGTAAAATAGTGTTCTATATCCGTATAAAATTTAAAAAAAAAAAAAACAATTTTCCAAACATATAATTTACTTTTCCAAACATATGGTCTGTGTCCTATATCCATTAGGGCGACTTTTTTTATAAATTTAGCTTTCATTTAAAATTTAATTTATTTTTGGTAATTTGTTGGATTCTCATGAAAGTAAACTAATGATAGTTTATTTAAAACTAAAGAAACTCGCTCAATTTGTATTAGGAATAGCACAAATTTTAGTTTAAATATTAAAAAGCGTCTCCTGAAAACTTAATTATTTGGTTTATAGGACACTTAAGCATTCACCCAGCGATATGTATATGGCATAAAAAACACCAATAAAATATCTCCATTATGATTATACAACAAAATTAAATAATTTTGATGTCTGCAGTAACCAATACATCTATTTTAAATTTTAATTAATTGCTGTGAAACGAAAACCAATTTAGCTGCCTTATTAGTTCCGAGTTTATTTCTTAAAGCAGTGTGAGTTAATCCAAATTTAGAAAAAATCCTTTCTATACAAGCTGATGACGATATAGCAGTATGCAGCTGACCAATCAAAGCCAAATTATTACTCGAAATAATATTCGGATAAAGCGATTGCATTGACACCCACCATTCAAAATCTGTGAGCTGCTCACAATTTTTAAAATGTGAATCCCTGAATGGGTTTAATTTTGCGACAAATTTCATAAATGTGGTATTTATGAAATTTATTGAAAAATTTAATTCAATAAAATCTATTGCCTTTTCTCTTTCGTCTGCAGTAATAACTGATTTTTTTGGCTAAAGCCCGGTACGCTGCTGAAGTGAAATGAAATTTTCATATAAATTTGACACAAGCGAAAACGAAAATGAAAATTTCACCGCTAAATTTCACTTTGCGGTACGCAGTTTAGCTAGCAAAATGGGAGTTTTCGTATTAGAATACAGATGTCTCTCTATTTTATCTCTACATATTTTTCACTTCAATTTTATCTTCCCGGACGATAAAAATGTGAAGATAAATTTTGACAGTTTCGTTTGAGTTTTTGAATTTGAATAAGAAAATAATCAACTATCGAAATGAATTTTATTGTATTTAAGTTAAATACAGATTTTGGATGAACTTACAGAGAATTTAACTCGGGAGCAACAAACCGAACTAAATTTAAAATATATTCAATTGGTTTACGAGGCAGTAAGATCCTCAAAGTGAAAATAAATTCATTTTTTTATATTTTTAGTTAATTTTTTTAATATTATTAAAAATAATTACACATAATATGTATCAAATTTGTTTTAATAAAAAAAAAACAAGTTATTCTGCCACGGTAAATGACCAATGTCAGAATTAACGTAGCATTTCAAATGGTCCCTTGTTTGTTTGCCAATATTTGAATGCCGACCAGATACAAAGGGAACCCTTCTTGGTATTGAATCAACAAATTTTCGCCATTCGCCTTCAATTAAATGACCTTCATGATCAAAAGAATCAACGTATGAAGGCGGGCAATATGTCAATTTATTATTGTTGTATCCAATTATTCAAATAGTAACAAGCGCTGGCTATTTTTTGGGCTCGGTCAGGGTTACAATTCAGCCACTTGTCAAATACAACAATTCAGCCGCTTGTCAAAAAATCACAACAAAATAAAATATGTTGTCATAGATACAACATGAAATTATCCACACTAAAATATTTACGAAACTCGTCAAACTAAATTTTCACGTCCGATTTATCTTCCTATTTTTGGAGACCAGTGAAAATTTCATTTCACTCGAACAGCGTACTAGGCTTTAGGACTTAAAAGATATGCCGCAAAATGTGCATTTGTTAGTGTTTTATTGTATCTCTTTTAATATAAAATTCGTGTCATTTCACCTGTCTTCACATACCTTAGCAAGAGCAGGCCAGTTTACCAGATACGACTCTAACAAATCACAATAAGAATTCCAGCGAAAGTCAGCAAAACCCACATTTCAATTTTTGTTTAAAACAACTGTTTAAAAGAAAAAAAAACAAGGTGTTTTAAACACTGTTTAAAACAGTGTTTAAAACAAAGAGTTTAAAACATACCAACCCTGAGTACCGACATGATAATCGAGATTCCACCTTTAAATCATTACTAGCTGTGGATGAAAAAGGAATGGTGATTTTTATATCTGAAACTTTCGGAGGAGCCATCTCAGTTAAAGAAATATTTAAAAAATCCGGAATATTTCATAAATTTGATCGAAGAGACTTTGTCTTAGGTGATAGAGGATTCGACATATCAGACTTTAGAAAATAAAGGTGTAGTTTTAAATATTCCTCCGTTCTTGAGAGGAAAAATCAATTAACGGAAGAAGAAATAGCACACACTAGATTTATGGCCAACAGACGTATTATAGTTGACGCGTTATTGGATTGGCCAAAATAAATCAAATTTTAGTCAAACCAATGCCCACAATAATGTGGCCTTATACAAACCAAATAATTAAAAATGAATTCTTGTAGTGTAATTTCCATTGTCCTATTGCATAATTAGAATTACCTACCTTAAAAATTTAACTATTTTATAAATTAAATAAAAATTATTGTTTGTATTTATGAATTGTGTCATTTTTTGATTGTTTTATACTGATTTTAAAGCTAAAATTACATAATATGTAATTAAGTTTCCCGAAAATTAAAGCTATGTAAAGAAATACTAAAGCAAATAAACCAAAAATTAAATACATGTTAAATAAAAGCAAAATACAAAAATTACAACGTTAGAACTACTAAGTTTTATTACTACAAAATTCAAAAGTGTTCAACAAATAATTAAACTAATAATATTAGTAAGATGAAAAGAAAAAATTAATGCAACTAAAATAATTTTGCTCAATCGCTCAATATTATAAATTACCGGTAAATTAGCTAAATAAATTAAATATAATTAATAAAAAAGAAAAGAAGGAAAAGAAGAAAATGTAGTATTCATATAGTACATACTGTGATCGAAATAATAAGGGACTAAATACTTCTCATAATATTGTTTTAGCTGAACAATATTTTGATCCATCAAAAGTTTATTATATTTAATATTTTGAATTAATATACCTTGGGGCGTCCAAACAACAAAATCCATGTTGTGGATTTTCGTGAAGTGCATTTGCACCTGACACTGCGTAAACCATATGATCAACCTAAAAATATTTGATTCATTAAGCTTTTGATAATAATATTTCCCAGATACACGTTTTTAATAGCTCTGGCTTATTTTCAAATGTTTTAGCACCTAGACATTTTAAATTTTCTTTCAATTCTTTGTTTGACATGTCTTCAGAGTTCTAAAGTAATAAAAATTCAATCTAAAAATTAATATTTTAAATTAATATAAATGTAACAGAAAAACATTTTTTAAGTTTTATAATTAGTGTTAAATAAAAATAAAACTCCAAAACACATAATTTATATAAACAAAACACATTATCATTCTAGCCTTGACAGACTGTCTGCCATTAGAAAAAGCGGTAAACATTTTAACTAAAAGCATGCCCCATTGTAAATGTTCGAAAAGCGCCGACCTACCCGAAAATTTAAAAATTAAGCAAGCTATCCTTAAATGACAATTCATAATAACAAAATATACAACAGAAACACACTTTTGCTGTGTATCTTATTTCCGATCTAATCGATCTGAGTAATAACAAGCTATGTAAAAACACAGATTTCTAGTACTCAGACCGATTAGATCGATTAGATCCGAAATAAGAAACACAGCTTTATTGTTCAACTTTATTAACAAAACATCTTAAACGTCAAATTGGGAAAGCTCGTTCAGTTCCAATTTTTTCTGCTATATGGTACCTACGATCCTCCAACTAACAGTAGAATCACAAATAAATTTCAAAGTATTCTTTTTCATTAGTGATGATATCTTTTGAAAAACGTTATCTTTGATAATCAATTAATAGATTTTTCGTTTCATTTTTTTAAAACTATTATTTAAATTAGGACCATGTTTGTTTCAATCGTATACAGTTCTGTCGCTTAGGCAGCTTAAACCAAACTTTAATATGTTAACCAATAATATTTATAATTTAAGTATTGAGGTACTTTTTTAAGCCTGTAATTTTCCATTCTATACAGCAATCAAAATTTAAGTAACTATTATGTATTTTCAGGCTCATCAAGTTACCCGTTAGGGCTTTTTATAGGGTTTTAATAAATTACACAAACAGACCGGCAGGCTGACAAAAAGTTCGTCATTGCATATGTACAGTTGTAAAGATATTTCTATAGCACATCATCGAACTGATGAAAAATCAAGTTTTAAAAAATCCTTTACGACAATTTATTTAAAGAAGATAGCGCTCACTATCTCAACCTTAATTCAACTTATCATAGCTTTTAAATTGCTTTTCATTCGCGTTATGCGTAATGCTCGTCATAATCCCGTGCGAATTTTTTCGTAACAGGTTTACTTTCTAACAAATATGCATAAAACATCATAAAATACTGTCACTTTCACTTTAATAATCATTAAAAATAAACAAAAATGTTTATTTTTGATTGTTTCATCTCGTTTATGTGCTAAAAAAAAATACATGTTACCGAATTAGATTGATGACCTCAAAACACACAAAGTGCGAAAAATAAACCACGCGAGATTAAGCGCGATTTATACATAAACATACGAACGAATTCATTGCCAACAATTTCGTGCAATATTAATTGTAGAGCTACACACATAATACATATTCGTACACAGTACAGTAGTAGAGTGCAGACCGCAACAAACAAACAAAAATCGTAGAAAGTAACAATTTTAGATAATTATTTCTGATATTGTTGCGTACATTTCGTGTTCGACATTTTTTTTTTTGGTCAAGTTTAATGCCTTGAACTTGAGTATGTGCGTTAAAAATCGAAATTATGTGTTGATTGAGTTATTTGTTTTTTGTTTTATTTGAATTGATTTTATGTCAAAATTCAGTTAGGTTGACTGTCGAATATTATTATGTAATTTAATAATGTATGGTATTTTCACATACCAAAAACTAAATATAGATCCGATAATTTTGAAAATAGTTTTCGATCGTTCATTAAACTGTAAACGATATACTAAATATGAGTTGATCACTCTTGTCGCAATATACATAATTATTTGATTTATATCGGTGCTAACATCTTGAATATATTATTATCATTTTTATTAAAATAAGATACAACATAAGGGACTATTAAAAATTAAGACATAAAACGAAAGACGATTTATTTGATTTATGTAGGTTGGACTTGGTATTTAAGCACCAATGCGCATAGATGAGAAGAAATTGGAATAAATTTACATTTTTATTGATTGCGGAAACAAAATCATGTTTTCAGGCAATTTATTTGTGTCTTCTTGAGTCTTGAAATTGCATGCTTGACGTAAATATTTATCGATAAAATAATCGTTAGTGAATTAATTAAATATTTATTTAAATTGAAAGCTGCCGCAAACGTGTTTACTTATACACTTCTAATAGTTAATTTAACAACTAGACTATCACAGGGTTTTCACAATTTATTATTTGCTTCAAACAAGTTTCACACTTTAATTTGGTTGACGATGTTTTAATTTCAAATCCAATTGTTTCGTGGTTTTCATGATGGTTTTCAAATATTCAATTTTAATTGGTTTTGAATTCGACTCCAATTTTGAACTACATATTTATAAAAAATATTTTCAAAAATAAGGAATTCTTGTATTTAGAAGTTTAGCTATATAAATATTCTGACTGCTTAATGTCGAGAATAATATCATACCGATCTGCAATCTTCTTGAGCAGTAACAACCAGTATTTCATGTAATTTCCACTTGAACGAATTTTAGGGTTAATTCCGAGTTTATACTCTGGAATTTGGTAATATAATCGACCATTACAGATATTATTATACCCACCAAAATTACCCATCCCCAAAGTTATTTCAAACAAATTTTGCGATTCGTGGGAAAGGTCAATTAATATAATCGATTATTACAAAGTTGATGTTCCTTATTAATTCGAATCACATGACGCCAAGCATAATTTTTTCCAAACCAATGCTAGTTTTTTGACGCCAAATGACGCACATTGTGAATATATTATTTTATAAGATTAACGTTGAAATTAATTATTTAACTAACGGTTCCAAAACTTCAATTACCAATATTTATTTGTTTACTTTAATTTGAATTTCGTGTAGTTTGACATTTTGGTGTGTTTTGCAAAAAAGTATTTACTTCATGATTAAAAGTTCCAAAACTTCGGTTAGCTATTTCGCTGTGACAGCAACTACGCTGCATAATATTTGTTTTGGACGATTAAGGTTGTCGAGATCAATTTGCTCTTTATAATTCCAAAAAAAGAATCCGTTGAATTATTTCGAATAAATGCCAGTCCAGTAAAGAAAACATGGCCTTAGCCGTATTAATCGTAAAAATCACAACATAAAGTTGGTTTAAAAGTCACTCGCCACAGTGGAAGAGCAAGGCTTTAATCGTCTGTCTCTAAAGATATTATTTCCAAGTAATAAATGATGGATTCTTATTTCCGATCTAATCGACCTTTGTACTAAAAAGCTAAGTTAAAACACAGATCGGAAATAAGAAACACATCCAAAGTATCTCAGCATAAACTAAAGTAAATATTATAAATATGTTTCAATAAGTATAAAAATAAGAAGATTTTATATCTTTTCTATTTGATTTTTCTTAACAGATGACAATTCAAAATGGATGTACCATCAACATACGGAATAGTACCGTGTAGGAATTAGGCAAATCCATGTTTGTTTGTCATCTTAGAAATATAAAACCCTCAATGATATGACATATAGATGATCAATAAACATGGATTATAAAAATTAGGTTCTATATCTCGTTGCGGGATTTATATCATCTCACATGACAAACTATAACATGTATTTGCCTAAAACTTTTGGTATAATATAGCTTGTCGTATAGGGAAATCTTTGTTTATTTGTCCTCTAATAGGAGCAATTAAATAAAAAAGATATAGAACCCTCTAATTTATTGACGTATTGAGACGTCTTTATAATATTTTAATAATTAGTCTATGCTCTTAATATTAAAGCTCGTATATAAATCTTAATAACAAGCTCTTAAGGCGGATGAGATTGGTGGATAGTGAAAATGTAACCCTTTGTGACAATGAGGTGGGCTACTATCTATCGGTATGTATCATTCAAAGTGTAAAGAATTATGTTTGAGCATTGTAGATGTGTTCTAAACGAAATAATTTAAACTAGTGCCGATTTTTCATCTTCTGATTACGACCGGTCATGAAGATGAACACAACTATGACCCCCTGTTGAGAGTGCGGAATCCATGAACCTTCCTTGTCAGCACTATAGGCTGGCATGAAGCAATACAATGGGCAGGTGGTTTAACCAAAAAACGGTTTTATAGCCGTACGTCCTTGAGTTGGATTACTGCGTAAGATAGGACGTTTATAGGGAACTGTGAAAGAGTTGGGAGTGCCTTGAGCCCCAGAAAAATATTGCACAGAGATAGAGAAAAAAAAATTATATTTTTAACATAAGGAATGGCCAAATAATTTGTGGTTTCATTTTCTGGTCGAGAAACGGGATTTATGTGAAAATGTCTTTGTTTCCAAATTATGTTGTTTATTAATTTTTGAGGATATTGATTGCGAAACAATGTATCTTTTAAAATGTTAATATTTTTATTGTGAAATTTAGTATCGGAAGGTAACTGTTTGAGTCAACATTTGTATTGTGTTAAATTTGTAAGATGTGGGAAGCCAAGAGTGTAAAGTATCTTTTTTTTACCAATCACAGGAAATTTTACCGTTTGGTTCACAAATCAACAGAATGGCCGTAAATGAAATTTGATAATTTGTTTCTTTTTCTAAAGTAAATTTTTCTATTGTTCTTTGAATTAAAAGCTTCTAACAATGAACTAATTTCGTTTATTGGTACCGCTGTAATTATATCATCGACATATCTATAATAGATGACAGGTTGAAAGTCTAAAGAGTTTAAAACTGAAATTTCTAAATTTTCCATTAATAAATTTGCTATGGTGAGTGGTGACTGAGATCCAAAAATTTTTTTATAAATTTTATTATCAAAAGAAAATTCCGAATTGTTTAAAACGATTAAGGCTTTAAGAAACTGGACTTTCGTTAATTTCGATTTTGAATTTTTCTTTATATTTCTCCAATTTTGACTGACCATATTTATTACTTGGTAAACAATGACGTAACATCTAGAGAGATTATTATAAAATTTGGTGGAATGGTAACATCCAAAATTTAATTTTTGAAATCTTCAGAATTTTGAATGAAGAACTTATTTTTCCGACGCTAGGTTTTAGAATATTGCCTAAATATGATGATAAAGAGTATGTTGGACTGTCTTTGGAACTTACAATTGGTCTGAATGGTATGTTTGGTTTAGTGTATGTTTTAATTTTTTCTCTCTGATTAAATCTATGTTGCCCGATTTCTCCCAGTTTCTTACTGAAGTATTAATTTTTGTGTGTATTAGTGTCGACCTGTAAAAATCTGTATGTAGAATTACCATTTAGTAGGTTGTACATTTTGCCACTGTAGTGTGTCCGTATTTTACGAAAGTAAAATAAAGTATAGTAATCGATAAAATTTTGGACCTTAAGACTTTTGGAGATTTATCTGTTTTGAGGTCCACTGGGCCCGAAAAAGTGGGTTTCGAAATGGTGTCTGTCTGCTTGTAAGTCTGTCAGCCTATGTCCTCCCTTGAGGTCCCAGCTTCCAACTTCCGTGAATCAGACAATTTATTTTGCAAAAATCTCAAAAATATATAATTTACAAAAAACATTTAAAAAAAAATCTTAAGTTTGCAACAAATTTGCATAATAAGTTTCTCAAAATTCGCTGTTCGTAAAAGAAAGTCGTGTGTTGGCTACTACTCATTTTTTTACGAAATATGGTATAAAATAATAATCACGATTCACGATATAAGGTACAATATAAGAGAGCGATCACCGTGATTTGTCAGTAAAGTTTTGCTTTTGAAATATAGCGCATAAACACGAAACGTATATAGCCAAATAAATACATTATGTACCATACAAAATGTGTGTGTGAACTGAAAGAATAAATCAACCTTTATTCATCTTTATGTCAGTTTGTTTCGTTTTCGGCCAAATAACCAACCCTTAACAAAATTCTTTAGAATAATAACAAAATTACACAAAACATTGTTTGGTTAACAACAGCCAAACCAACGCCACAAACAAATTTCAATACAAAAAAAAAAAAAAAATTAAAAGTTGACTGATGTAAAATGATAAGCAAACAAGTAGAATTTTTAAGCAAAAATAGGTTTTAAAATTTTGGGTGGCCAAAAATTCTAAAACCTAATTTTATAATTGAATCATCTGCAGAAAAGTGTTAAAAGTAAAAACATAACAACTTGTGTATTAAAAAGCAAACAAATAGGACTTAAAGTTTAGCAAGATTTACTGAGAACTGGCATCAGATAGCTTAAGTAAAGATCCTACGTCACCCGCTTTGGTTAATTTGTATATTTTACAATCCCCGTGATTTCTTAATGAGCTCTTTTTATAAATTATCTAAGACAGTGGTTCCCAAAGTGTGGGTCGCGACCCACTGGTGGGTCGCGAGCTGACTCAAGGTGGGTCGCCAAAAATTGTATTATTTAGTTGTTTTTGGTATTAATTTGCTTTTAACTAACGTGATGCAATATTTTTATACACTACTCCAAAAAATTAAAGGAACACTAATTTTTTTCAATTTTTTTAGTGTTTTTTGAAGAGCTGTATCTTAGTAAAATACGGTCGTACAGAGATGAAAAGAAAAGCATTTTAAAGCTTCAAATCTCTAGTTTTGAGACTTTTGAACGGAAAATTTTTGTGAGATACCGTTATCACGCAATCATAAGAAAAAGCGCGAAGAAAAAAATTTCGAATTTTTTTTTTATTTTGTAAGGTGCCATGGGCTCGGGAAATTTTTTTTAAGTTAAACCAATGCATAGGTCGGTTAGCCTGTTAATTAGGCGTAAATTTAATTTCATTCTGGTCTCTCTATGTCAACTTTTTGCTGAGATATCTGACTTTGAATCAAAAAAGATCCTTTTGTCTTTGATCATCGATATCTCAGCAACGAATGATTGCACAGTAAACTTTAGCACAGCCTTAAAAACTTCAATAAATTTCCTACAAGACACTTTAATGATTGGTGGAGAATAAATTTTTTTTTCACCCTCAATACTGATTCGAAAAAAGTACAAAAAAACGACTTTTTAGGTTGTCTTAATAAATCTACCGTTACTTTACCGTTATTGATGAAAAGACTAATGTTGCCAGGTCATTTTACAGTTTAATGTACTCCTAATAGCCCTGTATTATTTTCAAATTGATCCATCCAACCGTTTTTTCGGACAGATTGATTAAAGTTTTACAAAACAATTAAAGGAACAAGTATTCATCAAAATAAAAAAACGACTTTTTTCTCATTTTACGTTAGTTACTTGTTAACCCTTAACGATCGTACGGTTTTTTTTGTAATACTCGCCGATAAGAGACGATAGAAAATTAAATAAAGTTCTGCAATATGAGCAATAATTATGGAACTTGGCCATTTCTCATCCGATTTTAGTGAAATTTGGTATGCACGATGTAAATGGGATTCTAAAATGATTTTTGGATAAAGTTCTGGAATATGGCCAACTAGGATGGAACTTGGCCATTTCTTAACCGATTTTGATGAAATTTGGTATGGGCGATGGAAATGGGATTCTAAACTGATTTTTCGATAAAGTTCTGGAATATGGCCAACTAGGATGGAACTTGGCTATTGCTCATCCGATTTTAGTGAAATTTGGTATGGGCGATGGAAATGGGATTCTAAACTGATTTTTGGTTAAAGTTCTGGAAAATGGCCAACTAGGAAGGAACTTGCCCATTTCTCATCCGATTTTGATGAAATTTGGTATAAGCAATGGAAATGGGATTCTAAACTGATTTTTGGATGAAATTCTGGAAAATGGCCAACTAGGAAGGAACTTGCCCATTTCTCACCCGATTTTGATGAAATTTGGTACAAGCAATGGAAATGGGATTCTAAACTGACTTTTCGATAAAGTTCTGGAATATGGCCAACTAGGATGGAACTTGGCCATTTCTCATCCGATTTTGATGAATTTAGCATGTACGATGGAAATGGGATTCTAAAATGATTTGTGGATGAAGTTCTGGTATATGGCCAACTATAAAGGAAATTGGCCATTTCTTATCCGATATTGATGAAATTCAGCACGTGCCTTAAAAATGGGATTCTAAACTGATTTTTGGATAAAATTCCAGAGTTTGGCCAATTGTCATGGAACTTGGAAGTTTTGTATCCTATTTTTATGAATTTCAGCATTCACGATGAAAATGAGATCCTTAAATTATTGATAAAATAAATCATTAAATACAAGGAATAACGTTTTTAGTTATTCACTTTTAAATCACATATCGAATTTCTTTTATTCGTTTAAGGAATAGGCAGGCGCCTTCCAACTTTAACATATAACTTTAACCAAAAATAATTTTAGAGTTTTATTTCTATAGTACATGCTGAATTTGTTTAAAATCGGATAAAAAATGGCCAAGTTCCATCCTAATACGGCTTATTCCAGAATTCCATTTAAACATAATTTTAAAACCCAATTTTCATTACACATGCTGAATTTCATAAAAATCTTAGAAGAAATGGCCAAGTTCCATCATAATACGGCTTATTCCTGAATTTCATCTAAACATAATTTTAAAACCCAATTTTCATTACAAATGCTGAATTTAATCAAAATCTTAAAAGAAATGGCCAAGTTCCTACCTAATTGGACATATTCCAGAACTTTAGCTAAAATTCATTATAGAATCACATTTCCATCGCGAACACTAAATTTCATCAAAATCGGTTAAGAAATAGCCAAGTTCCATCCTAGTTGGCCATATTCCAGAACTTTATCCAAAAATCAGTTTAGAATCCCCCCTACGATTTCCTTCAAATTTGGCCAAAAGTAAGCTATTTATATGTCCATCTTAAAACCATTGAGCCTTAATCCGACAAATTGTAACTTTTAGTATTACAGACGAAAAATCCAATTTTACTTCAAAAATGGTATGGAATTTGGGCCCAGGGCCCAATTGCATGGTTGCAACGGTACGATTTCCTTCAAATTTGGCCAAAAGTAAGCTATTTATATGTCCATCTTAAAACCATTGAGCCTTAATCCGACAAATTGTAACTTTTAGTATTACAGACGAAAAATCCAATTTTACTTCAAAAATGGTATGGAATTTGGGCCCAGGGCCCAATTGCATGGTTGCAACGGTACGATTTCCTTCAAATTTGGCCAAAAGTAAGCTATTTATATGTCCATCTTAAAACCATTGAGCCTTAATCCGACAAATTGTAACTTTTAGTATTACAGACGAAAAATCCAATTTTACTTCAAAAATGGTATGGAATTTGGGCCCAGGGCCCAATTGCATGGTTGCAACGGTACGATTTCCTTCAAATTTGGCCAAAAGTAAGCTATGTGTATGTCCATCTAATAACCATTGAGCCTTAATCCGACAAATTGTAACTTTTAGTATTACAGACGAAAAATCCAATTTTACTTCGATAATGGTATGGAATTTGGGCCCATGGGCCAAATTGCAATAGTTGCAACGGTACGATTTTCTTCAAATTTGGCCAAAAGTAAGCTATGTGTATGTCCATCTAATAACCATTGAGCCTTAATCCGACAAATTGTAACTTTTAGTATTACAGACGAAAAATCCAATTTTACTTCGAAAATGGTATGGAATTTGGGCCCATGGGCCAAATTGCAATAGTTGCAACGGTACGATGAAACACATTATGAAGTAACCCAATTTTCATTACACATGCTGAATTTCATAAAAATCTTAGAAGAAATGGCCAAGTTCCATCATAATACGGCTTATTCCTGAATTTCATCTAAACATAATTTTAAAACCCAATTTTCATTACAAATGCTGAATTTAATCAAAATCTTAAAAGAAATGGCCAAGTTCCTACCTAATTGGACATATTCCAGAACTTTAGCTAAAATTCATTATAGAATCACATTTCCATCGCGAACACTAAATTTCATCAAAATCGGTTAAGAAATAGCCAAGTTCCATCCTAGTTGGCCATATTCCAGAACTTTATCCAAAAATCAGTTTAGAATCCCATTTCCATCGTGCATACCAAATTTCATCAAACTCGGTTAAGAAATGGCCAAGTTCCATCCTAGTTGGCCATTTTCCAGAATTTCATCCAAAAATCAGTTTAGAATCCCATTTCCATTGCTTATACCAAATTTCATCAAAATCGGATGAGAAATGGGCAAGTTCCTTCCTAGTTGGCCATTTTCCAGAACTTTAACCAAAAATCAGTTTAGAATCCCATTTCCATCGCCCATACCAAATTTCACTAAAATCGGATGAGCAATAGCCAAGTTCCATCCTAGTTGGCCATATTCCAGAACTTTATCCAAAAATCACTTTATAGTCCCATTTCCATCATACATGCTGAATTTCATCAAAATCGGATAAGAAATGGCCAAGTTCCAACCTAGTTGGCCATATTCCAGAACTTTATCCAAAAATCAGTTTAGAATCCCATTTCCATCGTGCATACCAAATTTCACTAAAATCGGATGAGAAATGGCCAAGTTCCATAATTATTGCTCATATTGCAGAACTTTATTTAATTTTCTATCGTCTCTTATCGGCGAGTATTACAAAAAAAACCGTACGATCGTTAAGGGTTAACAAGTAACTAACGTAAAATGAGAAAAAAGTCGTTTTTTTATTTTGATGAATACTTGTTCCTTTAATTGTTTTGTAAAACTTTGATCAATCTGTCCGAAAAAACGGTTGGATGGATCAATTTGAAAATATTACAGGGCTATTAGGAGTACATTAAACTGTAAAATGACCTGGCAACATTAGTCTTTTCATCAATAACGGTAAAGTAACGGTAGATTTATTAAGACAACCTAAAAAGTCGTTTTTTTGTACTTTTTTCAAATCAGTATTGAGGGTGAAAAAAAAATTTATTCTCCACGAATCATTAAAGTGGCTTGTAGAAAATTTATTGAAGTTTTTAAGGCTGTGCTAAAGTTTACTGTGCAATCATTCGTTGCTGAGATATCGATGATCAAAGGCAAAAGGATCTTTTTTGATTCAAAGTCAGATATCTCAGCAAAAAGTTGACATAGAGAGACCAGAATGAAATTAAATTTACGCCTAATTAACAGGCTAACCGACCTATGCATTGGTTTAACTTAAAAAAAATTTCCCGAGCCCATGGCACCTTACAAAAAAAAAAAAAAAATCGAAATTTTTTTCTTCGCGCTCTTTCTTATGATTGTGTGATAACGGTATCTCACAAAAATTTTCCGTTCAAAAGTCTCAAAACTAGAGATTTGAAGCTTTAAAATGCTTTTGTTTTTATCTCTGTACGACCGTATTTTACTAAGATACAGCTCTTCAAAAAACACTAAAAAAATTGAAAAAAATTAGTGTTCCTTTAATTTTTTGGAGTAGTGTATATAGGCAGGAATGTGTTTGTAGCATATTTTTAGGTGCCTGTAAAATTTTTCTTAACAAATTTCTGTATTAACCTTCACTCTGTGTATAGCTTACTATAACGTAGTCTGTGTATAGGGGTCAACCTGACCCCATGGATAACTTCATATATATTTCATAGGGAAAGTAAATAAAAATTGTTTATTTTCACGTGTAAAATCACTTTAATTAGTCAAATTTATGTTTTAACCAGATACGTCATCTAAAACCACTTAATGTTCATCTGAAACCATTTCCTATTCTTTGATGCATTCTATGCATAGGATTTTGGTGTGGTTTGGGCAAGATAGCTCATTACAAAAATGACATCTTGTTCTGGATTTCATATCAGATAATCAAAGCGCGCAAATAAAATCTTGGTCGTTTTCTAACGTCTTAGCCGCCACTTTTTCGCCTGTTGATTCCCGTCTTGTTAGTAACACTATAACCTATTAGATCGATTGCTGTCCTTACATTTTTTTAACTTGCTAGGGTTGGAGAGCTGGGTTGCACCAGTTGCATAACCAATTCTTTTAGAAACGATTTTCTTTATGATAAAACTTTCAAGTATTAGGTTGTTATCAAAACTAAATTTTGAAGATTTTAGTTCTCGGTTTTTTTTTAATTCCTTAATTGTACTAAGCTCTTTGGGCAAATCAGGTTTGATTTGTAGGATTGTTCCAATTAGTGTCGGTTTTTTTTCTGCAAAAGTTGCTCGGCTAAAGTACAAATAGTGAAAAAGTTGTTCATAGTAATTGTTCTTCTTTTGTTGACGTGAAGTGCGGATATCCGATGGACTAAATTCAAGGCGTAATTAACCAAATGAGGCCTCCCTGGTAGCCCATCAACAAACATTTGTGCGTTCAATGGGTAAGATATCTCTGCGTCGCGTAGCGAAAATATTTTAATTCCATACTTCCCTGGTTTTGATGGTACGTACTGTAGGGAAAAACATCTCCCTCGTGTTAGAATCAATTGTTCATCAATAGTTAAATTTGATGACGGTTTATAAGGTTTTCGCATGTTTGCCAAGAACATTTTCCATACAGTTCAGAATGCTACCAATCTATCTGTTTTTAGCGGCTCCTGTCGGATATCATAGCTTGATAAAATGAACGGTCGTCCCAGTTCTTAAGAGCGCCAGCATAAATTAAAATGCAGGTCAATGCAAACATTTCCACCGAATTAGTATCATACAAAGTACGGTGTTTTTCTGTTATTTTATTATTCATTATATAAAACTGCCGCGCTTTTCTATGGGTCTCAGCCACGATAATATTCACCAATATTTCTTGTGATGGTTTTTTGGAAAGCTAGTAACTGAGTTATTAGATTTTTTTCTGTTTGCTCCGTGACGCCTTCCATTTCCCGCAGTAGTAGAAAGTCGCATGTTCTGGTCACATTTGCAATATTTAGGCTCCACTTTCGGAAACATTTTTTTATTTTGGGCATAATACCATATACCAGTAACCGCTTCTTCATCTTCAAAAGTGGCAGTTTCATCATTTCCCTGTTCATTTTCTCGATCGTCAGCGCAAAGTTCAAAATTGTCATCATCATCAAAATTTATCGGCTCATCCTCATCGTAACCACAGACGTTTATCGGCTCAGCATGTACAACTCTCGTCGCATTTTGAAAAATCCACTTCAATATTATCGTTCGCTATTTCCCCTTCATCTGACGCAGTCTCACTTACTAATTAACAAAAAAAAATGCAAAAAACATAACAGACATAGTTTACAATTCATTCATAAACATAAAAATTAAGTCATTTTTTGATTTATAAAGAAAATAGTAGGCACCTACATGAAAATAATTTGGGGTCATTTTGACCCCAGTACACAGAAATGCGCTTGGTTCATTTCAGACTATCGTAATTACCAAATTTACAAGTAATTTGGACCCGTTTTTCGTTGTATTGCGTGTACAAGATATTAGTTGAGGCTTTCTCTTAGGGCATGAGCCATTCAAATAATAAACAACGCAGTTTTTACATTTTAAAACCGACTGGGGTCAATTTGACTCCAATACACAGAGAGAAGGTTAAAAAGGTTTTTCTTATTAACAACTTATTTTAAATTATTGCGTGCCATGCAGGAACCATTGCATATAATACTATGATTTGCATTGTAACTATGCAACCAACCACGAGTAATGAGATTGATCAGACGGGGTGACATTAGTTGTATTGCTTTCACCAAAAATCAAAAAATTACAACAACAATCGTACTAGATAGACCAAAAAATAGTTTAGCTAACCCAAAAAAAAATTAGTGGTTAAACAAATCTTAACCAAATTTTTAGTTTTAATACCTGCCACAAGAGTGAAATTGACAAGAAAATACACGAAAAAAAAATTAAACCAAAATTTGTTTAGTTTTGTCTGTTGCTTTGATCAGTCGTTAACCAAAAAAAATACCTAACTCATTTTGGTTGAAAGCAATACACTTATTGATTGCTGCTGTAATTCACAACGTCTTATGAAGCGATATACATATACATGGATAGGGGATTGATCAAAAATCATATTGATTTACGTCACAAACAATGGAGCAAATTTTTTTTTGTATTGTCTTACTACTCTTTTATATACTCCTCTTTATCAAAAAAGTATTTCCGAATAAGTGCCATACTTGAATAAATTTCATTTCGAAATTTTTCGAAACAGATTTTTTTTTTGTTTAAATTAAATGGAATAAATATTGGATAATGTTTAATTATATCAAATTAGAATAGTTAAACATTACGCTACCAGTTTTCGTACACTAATTTAAAAATTAATAACCATTTCTTCCTTTAACTTTCAAATACATCCCTGAAAAATAAACAACAACAACAAAAATTCGAGTAAAACGTCAAAAATTTAGCATAAACAAATATTCAAGTGAATTTTCATTTTTTATGTTTAAGATGTATTTTAAATATGTTACCATGGTTACTACTACTTTTATATTATTGTATCTGGCTGCTGGCATGCTTTTAATTTGCAATGCTTATTTATTTCGTTTCTAGATGACAGCTACAATGCTTTACCGCCCCCTACACATAAATTTGAATTTGATATTCGAAAATTCGGATTTAAAGACAAGGACGAAGATTTTTTCTTTCTCGTTACACACTAAATAATTTTTCGCTTTCTCCATAAATTTTGTTCTATCCCCAATCCATGTATATAATATATCGCTGGCCTTATGTGAAATTGCATTTTCAGCAATGTTTGCATTAAGAAACAAATATCGCAATAAATTACAATTATCAAACTCACTTCGCCTGAAAATAACCAATACAAAAGTAGATGTCGAAGATATTACTAGCAAAAATAGAAAACAGGCCCATTCATCTCATTAATTAATTATTTTGATATTAATAAATTTATGAATAAAAGCTTTTACTGTTTTGCTTTTTTTTACAGGTGAGTCCCGAAAACCTTAGGGTTTTAATTAGTGGGTCGCGACTGGTAAAAGTTTGGGAACCCCTGATCTAAGACATCATAAGTATCTGTTTTTTTCTCTGTAGTCTTACCGACCGGGACCCCTGTTATTAATTTTTATTAGGGCTAAGAAAATCTTCTAAGGTAAATGAAAAGTGTTGTAGCTTTACAAAATTTTAATTTTAATCTTACTAAGCTTTAAATCATTAATTTATAAGGTAGTTCCTATTGCATTATAGTAGTGTTGGTGTACTTGGTTTTTTTGTATAGCATTCAATTATTTTTAGATTTCAATAAAATAAATATAAAATACTTTGCACACACAAAATACTAAAATAAAATATCAATTGTTTCGATTTTTAAACAATTATAATAATTTGAATTAAACTGAAAACGGAAGGAACAACACCACACGGGATATTTTATTTCATTGTATACAGCAGCATACAATGAGTCATTTATGTACATATGTCCAAGGTGTGATTTATGATTTTTTTTATAGTTAACTATGTTGTATAATGTGTCTGTTTTTTTTTTTGGGAAAAGCATTTTACGTTTTTTTATTTTTTTGGTTTTTAATTATTATTTTGATTCAAATAAAATCACGTATTTATGTTAATTAATAAAATATTTGACTTAAGCATTCGCATTTTTCATTTGCAAAATAATAGAAAATTACATCATGCGGAATTCTATTATTAAATTATTTCGCACTATTTTCAGACTAACACCATAAAATATAAGTGGGATTAGTAGGAAAATAGTTATTTGCGTTTTTAAGTAGTGTAAATTAAGAACACTATTTTTCTGTGTTTGATCTATATATAAATTCAACAATAATTAATTGCTGGTGATTATATAAATTTTAATTAAAATTATTGCAAAAAATGTTCCAAATTCCATACAAATGATAATATATACTTGTACCGTAGTCTACAAAATGTAACTGCCTTTAAAACATAGAAATGTGAATTCTCTTCAGTCCAGACGCACTCCAAAAACACAATGGTCATGCCGGCCTCATTAGTATTCTGCGGTAGTAATTCATGTTGTATTTTTTAATAATAAGCTGCTGTTTGCATTTGGCTGGCTCTCATCGTTAAATTTATCAGCATATTATAATGTAACCGCAAAATATTATATTCATTTAATGTTTTATTTGTTTGTACAAAATATTTTTTATGCGGAGGATGTTGATTGAATTATTATTTTGTTATTGTCATGGCCATTAATTTGGTTTTTTTATTTCAATTTAATGCATAAACTTTTGGAACGGATAAAAGAATTAATGGATAATTAAAAGTCAACTCACACCCTCTATTTGCAATATCATCACAACCGATTCGCTTGTTAAAAGCAAGATAATTTCGGCAGAATTTGGGCATGTATCTATTGTATTCGACTAAGAATATGGGTCCCCATTGATTTGATTACTATTTGTTTTTTTTTTGTATCCACATTCTAAGTTATTACCTATTACTGAAAATGAAAGAATAGGTCATAAAATAAATAAATTATGCATTGCGCTATTTTTGATATCCAACTAATAAAAATTCATTCATAATTTTTTTGTTTTAATGTGCGTTTTAGCCAGGTTCTACCTATAAAAACTATTTTTATATCTTTATGGTTATTACACAATCTTGAAGACGATTCAAAATGCATGAATGCACGAGGTGTGCTTGTGTGGTCGTTTTAATCACTTCGATTATAATTAAGTAGTCAGGCACGATTTATATTTAATAGAATTTTTATTATCGTACTAATACTAAATGATATTAAAATTTAGATATAAATGAGATAATCATAAATCTACATTGTTTTTGTATAACGTATACCAAATTCACTTTCTTACTGGGTTTAGTGTAAATATAAGTCATTAACGATAATAAATTATTTTAAAGTAAAAATTTTGCTGTCTGCGATATGTAACAATCTGGAAATGTTTAAAACGAATCAAATTAACCTTATTTAAGGAAGATATACTATAGGTTTAGGTTAGGTTTGGGTGGCGGTCCACCAGGACCAGGCATAGACACAAAAAGGTCCGTAGCCATACCACAAATTAAAAATTTTTCCTCCAACTCATTGAAACCACTTTGAGCTTGCTATGAAGCGCTGGATACTCCTGACGTCCTTCTCGCTGAGCTCCGCCAGGTCGTTGAAAAGGTGTGCCCCTAGAAAATTCAGTCTGTTTCGTGCCAGACGAGGACAGGTGCAAAGAAGATGAAGTACTGTCTCTTCCTCCTCTTCGTCCTCGCAACTACGACAGTAGTCATGTGAGAAGAAACCAAGTCTACTTGCATGTCTGCCTATGAGACAGTGCCCCGTAATCACTCCAACAACCACACTGATCTGACTCCGCTGAAGTGAGATCAGCTGTTTGGATCTCGCCAAGTTCAACTTTGGCCAGATTTGCCGAGTTATTACGCATGAGGTACTATTTAACCATCTGTCATTCGTCAACTTACTGGCTTCCTCCTGATGCAGCAGTTTACATACCGCAAGAGGAATTTCAATATCCTTTTTGCTGTTTGAAATGTGGTCCGTTGTACCACGTCGAGCCAGTTCATCGGCTTTCATGTTCCCCGTACTAACGAAATGTCCTGGCACCCATATGATATGGATGTTGAACTGATCTGTCATCTCGTTAAGAGATGAGAGACAGCTCTGGACTACTTTCGACGTGAGAAGGTGTGATTGAAGCGCTTTAATGGCTGCCTGACTGTCCGTATATATGCGAATATCACTAGTCGATATTACATTATACCTCAACCAGTCCGCGACTTCCTTTATCGCAGTTACCTCAGCTTGAAAAATGCTGCAGTAGTCAGGGAGACGAAAGGAGAGGTTTAACATGAGTTCCTCGCAGAACACCCCAGCCCCTACTCCTCTATCCCGTTTTGAACCATCAGTGAAGAAGTTCAAAACTCCTGGTTCCAAAACTGTATCCCTCATCCAGTCCTCTCTAGATGGTATAATAGTCCGGAACTTTCTATCAAAAGATAGTGACGGGACAGTATAGTCGGTGGTCTTGGGAAGCCCTTTGTTACAAAGTATAGATGAGTGCCCTGTGTTATTGCAGGTCCACATTAAGGTGGATTTCAGTCGTATGGCAGTGCTAGCTGCCCACTGTTTTCCCATGATATCTAGAGGAGTTAGAAATAGCAGAGTCTCCAGTGCCTGAGTGGATGTGCTCCTCATTGCACCACTGATCCACAGAGAGATTGTTCTCTGAACTTTTGTCAACAACTTTAGGTTGACAGTTTTGTCCAGAGCAGGCCACCAAACTGTTACCCCATACAGAAGAATGGGTCTAACTACTGCTGTGTATAGCCAAAGGACCATGTGGGGATCCAGCCCCCAACCTTTCCCAATTGCATTTTTGCAGGAGTATAGCGCTACCGTAGCTTTCTTTACCCTTTCCGTAATATTCGGTTTCCAGTTTAATTTACTGTCTAAGACGAGACCCAAGAACTTTGCTTCACCTGTAAAAGCCAAGTTGAAACCATTTAAAGTAGGAGGATCGACATGAGGAATTTTATATTTCCTAGAGAAGAGAACCAATTCGGTTTTCTGTGGGTTCACATTTAGCCCACAACCATTGGTCCATAGTGAAAGAATGCCCAGAGCATTTTGAATAAGCTCGCTAAGTGTCCCGGGATATTTTCCCCGAACGCCAATAGCGACATCATCCGCATAGGCAACCACCTTGAAGCCAGTATCCTCCAGCCTCAGCAATAGATCATTTATGACCAAGTTCCAGAGAAGGGGGGACAGTACGCCACCCTGCGGCGTGCCTCTGCTTGCAAATCTTCTGGCGGAGGATTTCCCCAGACTGGCATTTATGATTCTGCCTCTTAGCATCTGATCTATCCAGTCCTTAAGAGAATCTTCCACTCCTAGATTCGAAAGTGCCCGAGTTATAGCCCCTGTTAGCACGTTGTTAAAGGCTCCCTCAATGTCCAAAAAGGTTACCATCGCGTAGTCTCCATATTCGAAAGATTTTTCAATAAAATATGTGAGAGAATGAAGAGCAGTTTCTACAGATCTCCCCTTGCAATAAGCATGTTGAGATTTGGACAGCTTTTCCGGCATAATCGTGCCTCTAATATGAGCTTCTATTTGTCTTTCCAGTATTTTGAAAAGGAAAGAAGACAAGCTGATCGGTCTAAGGTCTTTGGGACTGCAATGTGAGCGTTTTCCCGCCTTAGGTATGAAGACAACCTTCACTTCCGTCCATTTACTGGGAATGTGACATAGTTCTAGGCTGCCTCTAAAAATTACCTCTAACCAGGGAATGGTTAGATCCGTAGTTTTTTGTATATCCGCAGGGATAATACCATCAGGTCCTGGCGACTTGTATGGTTTAAAACTGCTTATCGCCCACAGAATCTTTCTTCTGCTAATAATTTGGCCTGCGAGGCTACTAGCCCTTTTACCTTCTAATATAGTAGGTGCAGATTCGGAACAACCAGGGAAGTGAGTTTCCAATAGTAGTTCCAGCGATTCCATACTATTTGTGGTCCATGCTCCATCCGGTCTTTGAAGGAAGCTTGGGATGGAAGGGCTAGTAGATAGTACCTTGCGAAGCCTGGACATCTCTGATGTCTCCTGAATTTTACCACAGTATAGTCTCCAAGATCTGTTCTTTGCGCTTCTTAGCTGATATTTGTAAATTTTGAGGACTTCCTTATAGGAGTCCCAGTCTACAGCGGCTTTTGTTTTCCTTGCTGTTTTGAAGAGTCTCTTGCACCGTTGACGTATTTGTTGAATCTCCTTTGACCACCAAGGTGGCCGAGATTTGCCCCTAGGCCTACTAAGAGGACAAGAGCCTAGTACCGCTTCATTAAAAGCGCTGGACAGTTCGTCCACTAAGCCATCGAGTTCTACCGTAGTTTTTGGAGGTTCAGGCACCTGCACTGGTAGTGAATTTCCCAGAATAGTTCTGAAAATATCCCAGTCGGTTTTCCTCCTGTTCCTGTAGAGAGGGCTGTTCGGAAAGACCAAGCTCATTTCAAATTGAAGATAACAGTGATCAGAAAAAGAGAGGTCTTCCGACACTTTCCAATTTAATAGACTAGTCGTCAAGAAGTTTGAGACGAGTGTAATATCCAATACCTCCTGTCTATTTCTAGTTATAAAAGTCGGCTTATTGCCTATGTTACATATATGAAGGTTAGTACTTAGAATATAATCAAGGAGTAACTCACCTCGTTCATTTGTGTCCGTACTTCCCCAGATTGTGTGATGAGAATTTACATCACTCCCCAGGATGACTCCAACCTTGCGCTTCTGAGCCTCCAAAATTGCCTCACCCAGAATGACTGGTGGAATGTTCACTGCATCATAGGCTAGGTAGGCTGATATTAGCCAGAGGCTTCGTTTATTGACCTCAATGCTGACCGCTGCCACATCTTCATTGCTGAAATTCGATAGCAGAAAACAATTTATATTATTTTTAACGAGAATGCACGACCGAACCCTACCTTCTTGTTCCGTGTGCATTAATCTATAACAGGGTGTCTTGAGTCCAAGTACCCGGTCACCAGCAACCCAAGGTTCTTGGATCAAGACAATATCCGTCCCTTCCTTTCCAATTTTTAAAAGTAGAGCAGCTGATGCTGCCTTTGAGTGGTGTAGGTTAATCTGCAAGAACGTCACCATTCTTAGACTTCCTTCCCTACCAATGTATCATCAGAGTCCTCCCCTGATGATGTGAAGTCCTCTGAGATTCTTCTTAATGACTCCAAGGACATTGTCAACTCCGTATCTGTAGAGATGGTTTCCACCAGGCTGTTCCCCTCTTGGAGGAGCCCAGATGAGCTTCCTGCAGCTTCTTCAGATTCCGGAGCATCCGGCTTGTCCGCATCCTTCTTGTAGATTTTGAGTGTGACTGCACTGAAACCATAGCTTACCATACCATTTGTTTTTTCCAGCGCAGTCAGTGACTCTCTGTTTAGAATTATGACGGCCGACATGTAGTCGGCCCGTGGCTCCTCGAGCTTAGCAACTTTCCAGTTGTGCGTTGGCAAATCTGGGTTGCCAACCTGCAACAACTGGAGTATCACCTTTGGATCGCTAGGCTCCGAAGGAATCCACACCCTGGCTCTTGGCCTACAGGGGATTTCTTCTCTAGCTTTAACAGCAAGGCTGGCTCCGGGCCATACCTCGCCTAGTCTTTCCACTGCCTTCTTGTAGAGCAGAAGAGATCTCTGATCCACACATGCAGTCAGTTTCACCTGGTTCCTGTGCCAACCCGCATCCCGACAAGTCGGAGCAGGTCCTGGGTTTTCTGCAAGGATATCCAGGTAAATGGTGGTTAAGGCCCTTTCCACCTTTCTCCAATTGGCGGGCGTGATACTGCCATCCTCCTGGGACTGGTCAACAACTGCCACTACCAGCTGATCCTTGAGTACCTCGTTAAAAGGCCTCGTTTCGGTAGCATGGAGCTTAGTTCGTTTTGCGATCTTAGGACTTCCCTCCTGAGATCTGTTCCTTTTAATCTTTAAGCCAGCTGAAGGACCTTCCGACATCTGTTCGGTGACTTTTTTCGCCCACACAAGCGTAGCTTTGTCTTTCTCCGACCTGTCTTCTGGAGGGATCTTATTTATCTTCTCCAGTGCCCTCCACGCCTTTCTCCTAGTATTATATGTTGGTTTTGAGGAACCAGCTTCATTGGTGCTTTGGTTCCGAATTATACTTCTTTGCTCAGGCCTGGTGACCCGAGTGGAGGGACCAGCCTTATCTAAGCTTTTGTCCCGTTGTTTATTGGCAGGTTTAGAGATAGGCCTAAAGACCCGAGTCTCCTTCTCTACCTCTTCCGGTTTTGTAAGAGAACCGGACTCTTTTGTTTGTTTTGTTTTTTGGTCTCCCATATTTGGTCCCACGAGTAGCGGAGAAAAGAGTGTCCATCTGTGCAGAGATCCGCAATACACAGATAAGGCTACTTAATCCGGAGGGCGCCAGGTATCCGGATCCACCGTTTGCGACTGAGCTAGTTTTTAAACTGGGCCCTCAGCCTGGCCGGTTATCGGCACGGTACGAATAACACCTTAACCCAGCCCAGTGATTTGTTTAAGGTTTACTCCTTTAGCGCCGTGTTTTGGCCTAGAAGCCGAAAAAGCAATCTAGTTACCAGCAGCCACCACGAGGAGGTAACACGAGCACTTGCGGAAAACTGCTAGTTACGGAGCCTATCGGCTTGCATCCCCCTAGCAACTTCCCGCCTGGCCGCTAAGATATACTATACTGGACAATATTTTATTTAAGAACTTGTGACCAATAAATTAATACTAATTCCTACAAACAAAGGGTGGCCCAACGAAGATCACCACTGACGTAGAACGCGAATAACTATAGCAATTAAAAACTTTTTATTATTTTCTTTTTATTAAGAAAGTGCATCCCCTATGGTTAGGGGCACTTGTAGAATCCCACTGAACGCTAAGACAGTATTCATTGCTTGTCGTAGGAGGCGTTTGTGAACATTTATTCCCGCATTTTATCGGTGGAGAAACTAATTGGGTCAAATAAAAGTTATAGAGAACCTCTAAATATTTTTGTGTGAATTATTTTTCACCGGAAGCAAAATACATTCCGAAGAAGTACTATTACCACAGAAAAGAATGAACAGATATGGAAGTTCCATGTCAAGTATTTACATAGAAATATTCAATCAAAAAAATGTATTCCTGCTCTAATCTAACCAGTTAAGACAGAGACAATATAATTCAATATTACATATTTCGCTTCTATTCTTTGTATAAAAAACAAAAAAGAAGAGAAGCGCAACATATTATTGTATTATATTTTCCCTGTCTTAACTGGTTAGATTAGAGCAGCAATACATTTTTTAGATTGAATATTTCTATGTAAATACTTGACATGGAACTTCCATATCTGTTCATTCTTTTCTGTGCTATTACCACAAAAAAGATCAAAACAAGGTCAGTCCCTACCCTAAAATCTCTGACGGTTTCATCGATTTCGTTCGGCTATTTGCGACAGTTGAACTGCTTTGTCTTTAAGGTGGTATACGTTTTTCCTTATACGCTATACCTATTTGTTAATATTGAGGGATTGAATTTTCAGATAATCGAGCAGTAGTTTCAGATAAAAAACAATTAAATATTTAAATATAATATTGACGATAAACGAATTTTGCCAGAGAATTTAATAAAAATGTGCATGTAAATGAAAATGAATTCGATCTATATTCGGTGGTTTTCTGACAAAATTGGCCATTAGTTGGAATCAGGATCTTAAAATATTTCAATAGCTACCGGCACACTGAGGATAATCTCCGAGGATAACTCTGACAGAGCTCCAGCAGAATGATGTTATGCACAGACACCCAGCACTGGTGACAGAATCGTGTTAAAAACTAACGATCGAGTACACGTTCAACTCGTAAAAGATTTATACTGAAACGAATAATGCCAGAGCCAGCTATATAACATATACACAGAGCCGTAAGATTTCATAAATTTAGTTGTGTTATATATACTCGAGTTTCAAAGTACCTGAAAAGGTACTTAACTAAAGTTTCTATAAAAAATAAATTTAGTGTAAGTATGTTGCAATCAGAGGTAACTTTGAACAACCTACAAAATAGAGTATGTGTATGGAAACGTAAAGGAACGGATGAAGCAACTCCTTAACATAGATCTAGCTTCAATTTGTTTAAGCTTTCGCGATTAAATAGCTTATCAGTACAAAATCGAGCCATAACCAGCATGGACATTTTAACTAAAAGTTCCAAAGCTCTAAATGAGGATGGTTTGTATGCGCCAAGTAGGAAACCCAAAAGAAGAATGTCTCATTCATAACAAATTTTTGTTAAAATTAGACAGATTACCTATTCTCTCACTGAGAAAATTATAATGCTTCAATGTTAAAGATTTTTTTTTTTTTTTTTGCTGGCGCTACATCCCATAGAGGGATTTGGCCGCTTCATATTGAAGTTTCGTAATCATTTTTTTTTTAACGGATAATGAATGATTAATTCATTGATCCTACATTAAACAGCCGTGATTTTTTCATCACCCGCCGGGAATCGAACCCGGGACCTCCGGAGCTTAAAGCAAGCATGCTAACAACTGTGCCACCGGGGCGGCAAAGTTAAAGATTGGGTACTTTTAAAATAAAAAACTGTGTTTTTCTTAAAAATGAATGTAAAATCCATTAAATTCATTGATTTATTCTTAAATTTAAAGTACAATGAAACTTTAAAATAAAGGTTTAAAAATCTTTATTTTTAATGACTTAATAACAGTATACAAACTAAAATTGTCCATTTCTCTTTATTTGATATTTTATTGTATTTGATGGAGAGCGAGTAGTCAAGAGAGAAGAGACGCAACAATTTCAACAACGATGTCAAGCAACATTTGCTACGGTTAGTACAAATTTAGGTGACCGCTTGGGAACATGATATTGATGATGGAACGAAATCTCGCCCCTCCGCACAGTGGGGCCGATTACCAAAACGCTGGCCAAAATTTGTAAAATCAAGTAATGGATCTGAAGTTCCTTACTCGAGGGTTTTTGGGGTCGCTGATCACGAATATGTAGGCAGACTTAAAAAATTTCCCCCCTTTCCCCCTTATTGATAGCCCCTATGCGTAATATACCGTTTATATCATATTACAGTCAAGATGCATGTCATTTTAATGTTTTTTCAGACATACCAATTACCAGTTTCTCGTCACATTTACAAAACTTCACCCACTTCATCCCTTATTAACAACCCTTATTTGTCAAATAACCGATATTTTATGAAATTTTGATTATCGGATTGAAATTTTGTTTGTGAAACTATAAATAAATATTTACAATACATATAGTTAGAAGAAACATTTATTAATCAATTCACGTGTATTGGTCGCTACGAAAAATCATTTTAAAAAAATTCAAGTAAATATATTCCTCATGTTGACCTTGTGAGGTCATGGAAAATACATATTCGGACGTCAAATTTCCCAATCTTTCAGAATGCGGGTCAAAAATAGGGATTTCTATTTAAATAATTCGATTTGATTTCAAATGACCTTGAAGGTCAAAGTCAAGGTCACCATCCAATTTCACTTTCCGCACCCAATAATTTTTGTAAATAATAATTTTGGATTAGTGTTTCCCCTGACGAGATATTCAGGTGCGTATTTTAAATGTCACCCTGTATTTATATATTTATATATATTCTTTTCTCTCTCTCCCTGTTTCTCTCTCTTTCTCTCGCTTATTCATCTTCGGCATCGTGTGAGTAAATTTTCCTTATTAGGCCGTGAGTGAATTAGTTAAAAACCAGTTAAAAATTAAAATTTTGACATAAAAGTTAAAATTATAAAATTTATTCACCACAAAAAATAAATAAAAGGTGCATCATGGTAGGCACAGTATATAAAATTTGACAAGCGAGTTAAAAAAACATAACCTCGTTTTTTTAATATTGGTTCAGTTGATACATCAGCACGACGGGTTTCTTTCTATTTCTTCTTAAAACAGCTTCATTTGATAAATTACGCTTTTTATAAAGTAATAAAATAGATAACAAACTAGAAAAATGATTCTGATCAAAGAAGAATACCATGTTAATTTGATTTATTCATGTAAATTTAAATTTTTTAGATACATCTAGTGCATTATGTGTTTTAATAATAAAATATTGGAAATATTACTGAAAATAAATTAAATCAAATAAAAATTAATTTACTTATGTAGGTACTTGATTTGAAAAACAAATCAAAGCGTAAAACAAACGCGTGACATCTCCCTTTAACGTAATATAATGCACTAAATAAAATAAAAAACTATTTTAAACATGAAAGATGAAACAAAACAAAGAAAAATATCTTTACTTTACTACACTGCCACGTAGCGGCGGAGACTTAGTGTGTCGTCACTGTTTGTAGTCATAGGCCTGTATATTCAAGACGGCATTGGTAAAGCCAACAATTATTTATTTTTAAATGTCCAAATAAAATCGAGGGGCAGCTAGGGGCAGCTGGTTTTTTTTTTATTTTATAGGTAATACTTTTAATTCCAACTTCTTATGCATTTGATGACCGAACACGACAGAACAATATAACTTTTTCATTAAAAACTTGCTGTATTTTAAAATATAAAGTTTAAAAAATTATAAAAATTCATTGTTTAATTAATATTTATTGTTTAAAATACTAATATTTTAAAATATATTATTATATTCTACATACCTCCAGGAGTTGACTCCATTTTATTTGATTAAAATTAGTTGAATTTTTAAACTTCTACGTATGTTTTTGTACCAGTGTCTTTTATTAAGTAATTTAACACAACGACTGCAGCTTGAGTAAAGGTACTTTGCAACTAAAATTCTAGAGCAAGTTAACGTATTTCGACCCTATTATGAGTGTTTTAAGACGCCTAGGGTATTATTAAAGCCAACCTAACTTTAAAAGAAACCTAAATAAATTTTTTTTTTTTTAAATTTTGGCCAGCTTTTTGGTAATCGGCCCCACTGTGCTCCGGTATTGGAAAAATAGTGGAGACACAAATAATTAATTAAATTATTAAAGCTTTTCAGATCTTGTAGCTGGAGAGGGAGGGGGGGGGGGGTGGTAGGGTAGTAAAAGGGGAAAACTAATTCGAATATTTGTTTACTTTAAATTTAAAGTTTTAGTTTCTTAAGTTTAAATTTATTTTCTTTGAAATTGAATAATTTTCAAAACTTAAAACCAAAGATTTTAAATCCTTAAAAATAAAACCTAAATTCCTTTGCGCAAAAAATATAGGGAAAATATCTTAGTTTTAATTGGTAAATTCTTAAGTTTAAAGGATTATTTTTCTGGGTACTTAAACTCAACAAAAAGTTGCGATTATTTTATAAACTTGTGCTTTTGATGCATTAGCTCAAGGGTTGGCTTCAGCAGCACAGCAGCTAAATTATCTCATTAGTGATGCATGCCTCGATGATGATCGGCCAAAGCAGCTTCTTCACATCATCATTATTAATTACGATTTAGAGCTTGCATATAATATAAAGAAACAAATTTTGTTTGACGTTTTGGAGAAAAGAAAAACTGCACATGTAACATTTTTGTTACTTGTAGCAGACAAGTTACTACCCAGTTTCCATAGACTTGCACTATAATTAGAGTGCAAAAACTGCTCCACGATTTATTTTGAAGATACGAACTGTCTTTTAGTTGATATGTGCGCAAGCTGGTCGACAAAGCTTTTAGAAATATATAGTCAATGTTTGGATAACAGTTACTACAGCTTAAATTGTAGCATTTGCTCATACACCATGAGCAAAAAATCTGCAGTTTACCATGACATCATTTGCATTTACACTTAAAACGCATTTCTAGAGCAAAAAACCCAAATTTAGCTGAAATACCACCATTCTTGCTCTTGGAGAGCAACAATTATATATTGGCCTCTATTATTAGCTACGCCCGAGTCATTACATAAGCTAGATCAGCCGCCAAGGTACTTGATATATGTATGACGAAAAGACACAATCTCGAAAACCTCGGTTTCGGGATTTTATGAAATATTGTTTGTTTATAACTTTTGTGAATGAAATGGAGCAATTGTTTGCTCCGAAATTCCCTCCAATAAATTCGTCGATACCATACTAAACCAACGAATTAAACCAACCACAAAATAACTTGAAGCATTTGTGGTAGAACTATCTGTTAAAGCGATATGAACGATACAATTCCTCTGATCTGTATCTGAAAGATTAACGAAGCAATTTGATTCTCGTGTTTCATCTCTAATGTTAGGTTTTATTGGAAGAGCAACACTATTCCTTCCCAATTCAGTATGAAAGGCATGATTATTTGCATTTTTGGATTATCAACGCTTTCAATAATCCAGAATTTATGGATTTTCTTATTGAAAGTGGATGGAAATGAAAATTTCCTTAAATTTTAGCCGAGACACACATTTTCAAAATAACCTTTCTGGATGAACATTTCCTTCTAATTTCCTATAGGTACGTCGTTATTTGCGGTACGCAAGCTCTCCTTTTGTGAGACTAAAAGTTCAAAAACCATTGTTTTTCAATCTTTTTACAGCACAACTTTGCTTTTTGAAATTGATTCTATTTTTAATTCTAAGTATTATTTGAATTTGTTTCAACTTAGTTACCCGGTGAGTATAGTTTTAAAAGTCTGTCACAGTGTTTATAGTCCGGTCAATATAGACATTTAAAATAACAAAAATTCCCGGAGAGCCAAATATTGGTGGAGAGCTGGGGTTTACCATTACAAATAAAGTTTCAAAAATCCCCATCGATCCTATGTGTGCTACAAAAGTTATTCGGGGTCAAATGTCAAAATTTGAGGTTTTTTGGATTTGTCTCGAAAAAGGTAAGTTTTATCAAAAAAAAGAGTTAAACCAAAGTTGTCGATCTTAAAATTCTCTACAAAAATGGTCTTCATGATTTTTTCCGAAGAGTTACCATTCCTGAGATATCGCGATTCTAAGAGTCACATTATACATGTTATGCACATATAAGCCACGTGTATACATAATCAGGCATTTAAGATAAGCATAAATACCTATTTGTGTCTCTTTTATACATATATATTATACTATTCTGAAAACATTTAGCACGTGGCCTTGAAAAACATCTGGCTGTTCTATTGTCCGTAGGTCTCGTTCATATACCTGTTTCTTTTAGTGCTAAAGGTTCAGTTCAAGTGAATATACGTACTTATTACAAGCGTCTACCATTTAGGTTATTTGTGCTATTTTATAGCTCGAAAAAATGTCTCAGTTTTGCTTTATTTGCAATAAACTTTTAACTGAAGATGAAACAGTTGTGGTTGATCGTGGAATGCCAACTTTAATCGAGGCTAGTGTCGCGAGAGGTGATGAGTTTACTGAGTATTTAAGAACTCAAATATCCGTTACAATACACGTGGATTGCAGAAAATCATACACCCGGAAAATCATACACCCGCTTTCAATCAGTCAATACTGAAGTTGATCGTACAAATGCTACTTACATTATTGATGGAGGATACCTACTACATCACGTTGTGTGGGATAGAGAAGAAACCTTTAGCGTTATTTTTGATAAATATGTTCAGTATCTACGCAGACATTATGGGCTTACAGTGACGGTAGTATTTGACGGCTACAGTGACTCGACAAAGAATATTAAAGCTGCAGAAAAACGTCGTCGAACTAAAAAAACATCATCGGGTTCCGAGATTATCTTTGATGAATTTATGACAGTTCCAGCGAATCAACAACAATTTTTCGCTAACATTAATAATAAATCTCGTTTCATTTCCATGTTAAGTGACAAATTAACAGCTGCGAATATTGAAGTGAAACAAGCTCAAAATGACGCAGATGTCCTCATAATTGAAACAGCAATAGAAAAATTTAATGCAACAAACACAACAATTGTAGTTGGTGAAGATGTTGATTTGTTAGTACTACTTACTGCAAGGACTCCAATGGATAAAATTATTTATTTTCTGAAACCTGGAAGGGCTCAACAGCGAACAGAAATATATTCTTCATAAAGTTTATCTGCTTATCCCAAATGCCAAAACAATATTTTATTTTTACATGCGATAACCGGCTGCGATACTTCGTCAGCAATGTACAGAAGGGGCAAAACGTCAGTATTTAAATTATTCGAAAAAAAGATTTGACTGACTGCGCTAAAGTATTTACAGAAATTGATTCCACACCTCAAACAATAATTACGGAAGGAATTCGCTTTCTTCTTGCGGTTTATGGAGCTCCAAAAAAAATTACTTACATTGATAAATACCGATACTTAACTTTTGTAAAAAATACGCGAAACAAGAAACAAGTACAACTATCATGTCTTCCTCCAACATCGGCGTCTGCTATTCAACACTTGTATCGAGTATACTATCAAGTTCAAACATGGCTAGGCAATCAACTGAACCCAGAAGACTGGGGTTGGAAATTGATAGATAATACTCTGGAACCGATTCAAACTTTACTCCCACCTGCTCCAGAAAAACTCCTCAACACTATTTTTTGCAATTGCAAAAAGGTTGTAGTGCCAAATGTGGCTGTATAAAAGTCGGGTTGCTGTGTTCTCCAGCGTGTACCAATTGCCAAGGTCGGTCTTGCTCAAATGTCCAGTTGAGTACAATAGAGGAAGATTACTGTGATTTTAATGAAGAGACCAATGACTCAGCGACATTTGAACAATTTATGAACATCCAGCAAGAGGAAGAAGAAGAAATCGAAGAAGACATGACTGTTGAAGTAGACTTTCAAGAGTATGAATCTGATTAAAATATCTAAAGAAATCAAAACAATAGTTAACCCAATAATCAATAGCAATATCAATAATCAATATCAATAATAAGGTAATATGTAGAACTTGACGGGTATTGTTCCCTTAAATTATCCTAAAATTGTCATGACAGTTAGTGGAGTAGGCCTACAGGGAAAACCACGGTAAAAAAGACGCGCCGAATACACTACATCACAGGTGACGTGGAAATGTGTGCATATCATGTATAATGTGACTCTTAGAATCGCGATATCTCAGGAATGGTAACTCTTAGGAAAAAAATCATGAAGACCATTTTTGTAGAGAATTTTAAGATCGACAACTTTGGCTTAACTCTTTTTTTGATAAAACTTTCCGTTTTCGAGAAAAATCCAAGAAATCTCAAGTTTTGACATTTGACCCCGAATAACTTTTGTAGCACACATAGGATCGATGGGGATTTTTAAAACTTTATTTGTAATGGCAAACCCCAGCTCTCCACCAATATTTGGCTCTCCGGGAATTTTTGTTATTTGACCACTACTGTTATGTCTAAATTGACCGGACTATTAAAGAAAGCTAAATAAATTCGAAATTAGCTAAATTTAGGAAATCTTGAAATCTCGCCAACCAAAATATCGATCAAAAAAATTCTCTCGTAATAATGACCACTAAATCTCATAACTCATTTTGTAACACATTTTGAGTTCTCGTATTACTTATATAATTGCGTTTTATCACAATTACAACACTGAAACTTGAAATAAGAGAGACACATAATCGACAAGCAGAGGTAAACCTAGCAGGTGAAATTGAAATTTGAATGGGTTAGAATTAAATACAACTTGTAGTATAACTGAAGTGCTGTAGGCTGAGTTTTTTGCTTGCGGATCCTAATTATTCGTGATTTTTCACAAAATTTAATAAATAGTTCAGTATAAATTGTATACTGATACAATTCGGTTAATTTCGGAATAAATAACAGAAAGATTTTATTAACCGGTTAACCTTAATCTGCTTAGATAACTACCAGTAACATCTCCAAGGGCTATATGATGGAGTCTAATTTGTTTGTATACGTTTTTGTATTAGTGCGTTCAGAAATCAATGTCAATTTGTTGCAACACGCTGGATGGCATTTTGCAACAAAAGAGTAGTTTCCACGTTAGTTTGTTATCAACGCAAAGTGGCCATTTTCTGCAGTAAAAACAAAGCATAAAGTTTTTAATTTGAATAATTTTAATTTCCTCTTGAACTCCCAAATTCTCAGTTCATACGTTAGACTCTTTTCGCTTAAAATAAATTAATACTAAAAAAAGATTAAACGTTTTATATTAAAACGCCAATGTTTAGTATTAAAATAAACAAGATGATCCGTTCTCTCACTACAGTACTTCAAGCAAGGGCAAAATTTCGTGTCGCTCACTTTCCATATATGCAGCTCCTCCATGAGTTCCAATATGTTTTATATGAAAAGTTGGTGGTTTTCAAAGTTTCTAATTTTTTTAAAAAAGCTTGATTTTTTTATTTTTTTTTTTATTTGTTTGAAATAAAATTTCAAACTGAATTAAATACTTTCATATATTCGTAAGTGCACAAAAATAGATGTCTCCCAAAAATTAAATATAGATTTTTGTTATTTATCTAAAACTTCAACACTTGTAATCTCGTAACTGATTTAGAAAAAAAATAAAGAACCATTATCGAGAAGCATCTTTAATTATTGGAGAATCGAGATCTTTTCGAGGTATCGTCATAACTATTTGGTGACGATATTATATTTTTTGTGTAATAACAAAAAATATTTACATATAGAAATGACACCGGGTAATTTCGCCGCTACGAGTTCAGTATGTCGCTGCAATCGCATTTTTTGGTTTGTTACTTTACTACTTGTTTTACAAAAAAGTGGGGCGTGTTTACGCATTGTTGTTTATTGATTTTATATTTTGCTTATTTTATACAATAAATACCGTAATTCTTTAATGTTCAATTCATTCATATTTCATACACAATGAAAAAAGGATAAATTACGTTTTTGTTTATGTATTTGTAATTAGTTGTATGCTAATTTGAATGTGGTTTACAATTTTTGTACCAAATTTTCTTATTTTTTTTTTTTTTTCGCCGAAGCATTTATAATTTTGAGTTTTGCACGAATGAGCACTCGCATTGTATGCATAATTGAATGGTTCGTGGATTCCAAAATTACACAAGGTGTTTTACTTTTAATTTCCTTTTCACATAAATTAAATATATTTTTTAACACGTTGTAAACAAAATTCATCTTCTCGAAACAGTTAATGATGTTTTGAACTACACCGACAAATGCCGTTGTTTGAACTAATAAACCCCCTTTTACAGTATTTTTAGTACTGGCGATTTTTTATTAGTCTTTCTGATTTCTCGTAATTGTTATCCAAATTTTCTTTGCACATAAAAGATTTGCAATTTCTACAGTTGTGTATTTTTGATACGGCATGTGCGACGTATCCTGCAAAATAGGTTGTTGCCATATCGTTTACAGTTGGATCCATCCATGTTCGTCAACAACAGTGTCTTCTGGTTCTGCATCAGAATCACCAAACTCTACTCCATTTTTGCTGCATTGCTTTTTGAAGACCGAAAAAAAAGAAACCAACATACATATTTGAATACTGTTAAAGTTAACCGAAAATTACCAGCCGAAAGTAAAAAATTAAGTCCTAAACAGTCGATAGTGTTTAGCCGAAAATTACTATGGATGCATGCATAGCATTGAAAATGTTTGTCAATATTCTTAAGTGACAAAACCTGCTCAAAAATCAGCCTCTAGCGTGTTATGTCAATTGCTATCGCAAGAAAAAAATTCAATAAAAATTTCTCGTTAGGAAATCTAAGAAAATTCGATTTTCCAAAAATCATTAGAAACTTTGTATAAAATCAGCTTCTAGAGTGTTATATCTTGAGATGGATTGTTTTCATGTGATTTGTAAATCGAAAGCAATATTCAAAAACATCTTGGCTCCACTTAGTTTACAAAAAGTAAACCATGATTTCGATGATGCCAACTTTATTACTGTTTTTACTGAAGCTTAGAACCACAAAAACATTAAACTATTCCCAGTTCTTATGCGATATTTTAATGCCAGTAATGGAATTCAAGTTAAATTACTTGAACTTGCGTCACTCCCAGGAGAAACTTCCGAATTAATTACGGAATTGCTTGTAAAGGTTCTCGAAGAACATCAACTTTTAAAAAGCTAGTGGCATGGTTTTTCTAGAATCAGAGGTTCAAGGAATTTCATTACATTTCGCAAGAATAAAAATCTAAACTTATTTCAGATAAATTGCAAAACGATAACATCATTGGATTTGAGTGTGCGGTCCACGTTGCACGTTGTGAACAATGCGTTACAATTTGATGCTGATTTATTGAGTTATGACATTGTCAACAAAATTTGTGGTAATGTGGTAATGAGCCCCAAATGCGACAATTTTGCTTGTTGAATAGCCTCTGAGGTGAAAATGAGGTTCGTCGGAAAAGAGGTTTTTCGGTAAAAATGCTCATTTTCTTCCAAGCGTTCCACAATCCAATTAGCGAACCAAGAACTTTGCTGGTGGCCATTTTGTTTCAGCTTCTGTAGTAATTGAACTTTGTACGCCCTTATACCGAGGACTTTATGCAAAATTCTCATCAAAGAACTGCGTGAAATGTTCAATTCTTGAGCCCGATGTTGATGGATGCTCAGGCACATTTTGAGCAACAGCTGCAATGTTCTCGGCTGTATGTGCTGTAAAGGCGCGTGCACGTGTTGGTTTCTCCAATAACAATCCAGTTTCACAAATTGATAAACAAATTGCCTTTTAGGCATTTATACAACTTATAGTTAAAATAAAAAAAGTGAAATCCCAAATATGTTCGGTTTTGATTATTTACTATTTTTTGCAGTTCTCTCATTGATTTTTCCTCATTCACTATTTTTGTTTTTGTTGTTTTCTTTTGTTTTTTACTTTTCTTTCATACTTCACGTCTTAGACACATTTAAAACCAAAATAAGGATGACTTATTCGTTTAGTTTCAATTAAGTAGTCAAAGAGTTAATTTTAAAATGGGTCGCTCTAGATCAAATCCTGACGAAAAAGCCAAAATTTTGCAATTAAAGGCAGAAAAGGACACACATTCACAAATTGCAAGAGAGTTGGTTCATGTTCTCAGATGAATCCAAGATCAATACCTTTCGACCCTATATGTAAGGATAAGTGTTCGGCGAGGAAAAGGCAAAATATATTTAACAGAATGTATTTCGCAGGTAGTAAAACTTTCACCATATGTTATGGCCTCGGGAGCCATAACAGCCTTTGTTTGATCACTACGCCTTCTGGATAATTCAGTAAATGGAGAAAAATATAAAAAAATTATCGAAACCTGCGTCGTCACTATTGAGGACCCGACTCAATACATCGGTATTCCACTCTTCCACGACGATTCAGCTCCGTATGTTACAGGGCGCTCCATTGTGAGTTATTGACGTTATTTGTGACGTAAGAATGCTTAATTTTAACGTCTAATTTTTGTAGGTAACCGAATTTAAAAATAGCTTGGGATTGAGTCGTTACCCTGAACAGGAAATAGTCCTGACCTCAATATTGTTGAAAATATTTTGTCTTTCATGGGAAAGAAGATCAAAAAATACAAGCTGGAAAGTGTTAAAGAGCGGAAAAAACTTATAGAAATAGTCTGGCTTGAAGAAATAACAATATATTATTTAACCAAACTTTACAATTCAATGCCGATCCGGATTAAGGATTAATCATAAAAGCCAAGGGCGGTGTCATTAATTATTGATTTTAAAAAGTGAAATTTCTCTTAAATTATTTTGGTTGAGATGAATTATTTTATTTCTGTTAATCCTTATTTTGAATAAAAATTACCATTGACAACAACAAACTCTTTTTGAATTGAAATGGCTTTGTTAAAAACACTGTAAAGACCTACCAAATTGTTACGAGGTATCGGACCGCCGTTCTTTTTTATTTGAATATATTTGGAAATGGTGTAAAAATTGTGTTGATAATCAGGATCCATCATTTCTGCCATCTACTTTTGAATCAAATGGCGGTATTTCCAAAATTTACTTTAAAAATTCAAACCAAACATTTCAATGGCGCAGGGTGTATATGTATTTCTAAAGCTGGAAGTTAAGAAACCCATTTAATAGGCTAGTGTTTGATTAGCTCCCTAAACTCAAAATTACAATAACTCTGAACAAATTAGCTTTTCCCGTCCGTTTGCTGATTTAGTGAAAGAAATTAAAACAATTTTGCATAAAATTATCGAAACCAAAGGACAGCATATTTAAGCAACGTTTAAAAGAATTATGGACGACATTGCTATAACAATTCGCTTTTAAGACATACGGATTCAACAATTTCAAGTTTTGATACAGATAAAAGTTTTTCCGAAATTAGAATTGTATTACTCGTGCTGAAAGCTGAAATTTTCTCTAGAGATAAACATAAGGAATTGAACGATTCATGCATTGCACTAAACATACCACCTGTGGTTTCAAAAATATCTATAAGCTAATTTTCAATTCCGTTCCCGAACGTGTAATATTGTAATACTGTAGGATTTTCTATTTTTTTGATTCGAAGCACCTAGTTTCAATAACAAATTTTGTTAGAAATTATTTATAACGTCTACCGCATATTTCTTCAGGAGCCAATATGTCTGTCACAACCGCCTCAGCTTTGGTTCAGCCACAATTCACTTTATTTCCAATTTTGGTGTTAAAATATTTAGATTTAATTCATTTTATGCAGCAATCTTTGATACAATATTAAATATGGACAAGTTCTTTTACTGTAGTTCTTCATCAATTGTATCTTTCATATTAAATAATGTAGGACCTATTCCCTTAGTCGTATCGTTTATCACACTAAGTAACAGTCAAATTTTAATATTACTTCTATAAAAAGTATAGGATTTTTTACTACAATTGTTATTTCAAAAGCTTTTTTGTCATGATATATTTTTAAGTGATCAGGAGCTGTACTGGTAGTCACTTGAAATGATTGTCGTAAAAAATCAGTGCTCTGTTTTGCATAGAAGCCGTTAAGTTTTTATAGAAGTAATATTAAAACTTGACTGTTACTTGGCGTGGTAAACGATGCAACTAAGGTAATCGGCATATTATAGATAACAGCACTGCAACCGGCATCCGGTAATTTTGTCTGCGGTGATTTTTGGTTCATTCATGATCTTCTAGGGCCCGAAAACTCTTATTAGAAACTAATATTTCTACACTACATAAATTACAGCACCATTTATCACTTGAAATTTTTATTTTAACCATCTTTTCAATTGCAACCAAGAATCACTAAAGTTCATTGCTTGTTTTCTTTTATTTTTTCCAGGTTCATTTGAATTTGATGACATCATCATTTGATGACAGTTAATAAAAAAATAATGAATTTATAAAATTTTTCTAAAAATCAAATAGTCTTAATATTAATATATTATTTAGTTATTAACGGCTTTGAACTTCAATAAAAAGTAGAATCTTTAAACTGATCTCTTTTAAAACACAACGTAATAAAATAAGAAGTTATGCCTCTTCTTATTTAAACAAGAAGTTACTTTTTAGTTTAAATAAGGTTTTTATTGCTTGCTATAATCCGTAAGTAAGTTACAATCGCTTCCATAAGAAAATTCATGTCAAATTTAAAGTCGTCAGTGTTTATACAAGTAATAATTAACCAGCAAATTTTATTTAGAACATTTTTTTGTACAGATAGGCAAACAAAAATAGTTAAGAGTAATTTATAGAAAAATACATTGATAATTGCTAATTGCCCAAACTTAAATGTATTAAAATTGTATTACAAGTAGAGATGAGAAATTTATATTTAAAAACCATTTTGTTCTAGCTTTCTTGCGATTTGATTAGCTGAGTTTACAGAGTTGTTTTTTTTAAATAAACTACACAATTTGTTACTTTTTTCATTACCCAACCAATAATATTGAAGGGATAAATCTATTTTATTAAATAAATAAACAAAAAATATTACTGGCCGTTTAAATCTATAGTTTAAATATGGTCATTTTGGTTTTAATCATCGATAAGAACACAATTTTTTAAATGACGAGGATTTTTCAGTATCGACGAGGACGCGAGGACAAAATAGTCAAACGAGGACAATCCTCGCCAAACGAGGACGAGTGGCAACTCTTGTATGTACTTATGCAAAAAACAAGAAAATTGAAAATCCCATATAATTTTACATTTACTGATTCTCAATTCTTTCCTTATTTCATTTCAACGAAATATGAACTTATGTACTTTAAAAATAAACGACCCATATTGTAAATCGTTTTATGTTTTCATTCCATTAGATTTGTTGTTGGTTTTGTCATTGTGAAAACAGATGTTGAAGATGAAACAAAAAAAAACACAAAAATGACGGTAAAAATTTGTATGAATGAAAATATATTCTTGGACACAATAACCAAAGACTCAATCCATTTGAGATTTTTGGTACTATTTTTAGACACTTCGGCTGGTATGTCGCTTTGAAATTTGCGGTGTCATACTCTATATATGTTTACTCAATGGTAATAATAAGACTTAATATACGAGAACGTGAACCACTTGTGACATAACATCATATACTCATCGTCAACTTAAAATGCACACCATACACCATAACCATCTTCAAACATAATTACATTCATGTATATATTGAAATATCTCATCTACAGCAGTGCGCGCACCCACCAAAATTCTACAGCACTCATGCTTTTAATTTATTTATTTACTTCATTTGAACATCTAAATTTGATGACGCCACTTAATGTTTAAACAATTTATTTGATTTATAAACACTTTATGATTTTATTATGTTTTATCATACGTTAGTGCTGTTTTTTAGTGTTACATAGATCGTAAATTTGTTTAAGTGTAATAAACACTCGGCTATAAAAATAAAAAATCATCATGATGTATTATATTACAATGAGCAATATTGTAAATCAATTCAAATACTAAGATACGCTTTAATAGTTTATAGTTTTGTACATTATTCTAGACGAAAGAAACGCATAACCATAAAAATGATATTGGATATGTATTTATATAAAAAAAAAGAAACAAGAAGGGTTAATTTTATATTGATAAATGATGTCATTAACATTTTCCGGGAAATCTCTAAAATTAGAGAAATATTTAAATTATGAATTATTAGCTACTAATCCTACCTACTTCAGAGTAAAACTTGTTTGGCCTAATTCACCATATTTGCATACGCAACACAACAACAAAATCCACCCGCAGCAAACTAAATTAAGTCATTCAATCACCACACAACGTTAATAGTGGTTTATGTCTTTATGATATGTAATTAATTTGCATATGATTAAGAATTTGTTATACAAATTAAAATTACAACATTTCAACATTCAGAAAATCATTCTAATATTTTGTCTTAAATTGAAACTAATTAAAAAAAAAATGTTTGTATACAAATTAGGTCCACATGTTTTTGAATGCGAATTAATTATTAATATTTTGAAGGCCTTTTATTGTAATCAATTGTATAAATATAGCTACTTTATTATAACAACAATAACAAAATCAATTAAACAATTTATATATTTTTAGTACAGCACAAGATGTTTTTTATTTGAGTGGAACAATTTTTGTAAGCAGAAGAGTATTTTAAAAATATGTACATACATCCAAGTGATAGAGCGCACTTAAACAAGAAATCAAACAATTTATTATATTTAAAATTTCTGCCTTGAATATTCACCAAGTCATTCTGTTGAATTTTAATTCAACAACCTTTCTGATTATTGCTGATTGTGCAACGAAATTTAATCAATATGCCTACATAAATCATTTTTGCAATTGAATCGATTGAAGAAAAAAAATTAACAAATAAGAGAAATAATAAAAACGCAGATGAAATGCATTTTTAATTATTAAAGTGCATATCCATTGATCTATGCTAACGCTACTAAAAAAAACGCAGAAACGCAGATGTGTTGAATATTTTTGCTCTTGGATTTAAATTATGTATTGATTTACTTCAATCAAAATTGAAAATTTGGAATTTTATTTCTAATAAAAAAATTTTAAATTTTTAAAATTCTTCTAATTTTTTTAAAGTTAAATTTGAATTTTTTTTTTTTTACTTCTATTCACATTTTATCGCACAGTGTGAATATTTTTTAACAATATGTCAATAATTAGTGCTTGCATTTATTATAAAAAGTGTTTTAAGGTTAAGGTCGTTCATACGTCTATTTATGGTAAAACTGAAGTTTTGATGGCTGAAATGATTCTACCAACTATGACTATATTGATTGTGGTTTGCTACAATCCGTCAACTCCAACGCAATTCGATTTAGACGATTTTCAGGAATTTCTATCATCGAACATTTTAAACATTAATCATTTCATAATTGGATGCAATATAAATTGTAACAATTGTTTTATAATCTTCTAAAAGCGAACAATTTAATATCTGTTCCATTTTAACCTACCCATGATCGTACTTGGCTCGATCAATTTATTGTCTCTGAATCAGATTACTCTAGGATATTTTCGTCTAGTCAATATACGTTGCCTGATATTTCCGACCATAATTTAATTTACTGGTGATCTCTTATAAAGCTAAATCAAAGCGCGTTAAAATGGATTACAGGCTTATCTACGACTATATAGTCAGTTGGATGCTGAAATTATTATGAATTTTTTTCTGACGTCAACTAGAACTTTTTGCACTCGTCTAATAATGTCAAATCTTCCAGTGTTTTTATGATTGCCTACATTATTTTCATAATAATTGTGTACCAACGAAAAAAAATTTTAATAACCAATCTGTTGCTCCATGGTTTAATAGTAGCATTGCTAAAATACCCTTCAATCATTAATTCTTACTTCTGCAACGTACCCATTTTGTCAGTTGTTATTCCTTTACCTGAGTTTGAGTGCACAGGTCTCTCTCATTTAGCTGCATAAGTGAATTTGATATTTCCAAAGCCGTTTCAAGATCAACTTAAAAGTTCTTAAGAATATTTTACCGAATGTTTTATCAACTTTGACTTACTTGTTTAATAACTGTATCATGCGTTTCCAATTTTCAGATATTTGGGAAATGAATATACACCCTGCGCCATTGAAATGTTCGATTTCGATTATTTACTATTTCGTGCAATTCTCTCATAGATTTTACCTCATTCGCTATTTTTTTTGTTTTTTTATTTTTCAGCATATTTCACGCCTTATTAGGTATTGAAAACCAAACTAAGGATGAAATATTCGTTCGGTTTCAATTAAGTAGTCAAAAAGTTAATTTTACAAAGTGTCGCTCTAAATTAAATGCTAACGAAAAAGCCAAAATTTTGCAAGCAAAGGCAAAAAGTACACACATTCACAAATTGCAAGAGTAACTTAGTGTAGCCAAAAAGTAATTAGAAAGTTTTTAAGGCACTATTCCGAAAATCAAACGATAATTTGGCTCTAATGCAAAGAGGAGAACTTCTGTTTCAACAAATCGAATTTCAGTACAGCGATTTTGGTCGCAAAATGAGGATTCATTTGAGGATTACCGGAAGGCAATAGTATTGGTAAATTGTATTGGTGTTGAATGTGCATTTTTTCTTTCAATTTTTCGTTTAATATGATGCAAATAAGAGAGATAAAATGACGCGAGTAATGGGGATAACATGATACAAATAAGAGGAATAAGCTCAAAAGAGAACGATTGATGTATTAAATATTGAGGGGACTGAGATAGAACAACAAATTTCGAAATAAAAAAAAAATTAAAAATATTTACGACTACGAAGTACGAAGCGAGACTCAAAATAAAAAATATTAACCAAAAAAAACAAAAAAGTTAGAAAACAAAATGATTTTGCTTATTTGGTTTAGTATTGTGTTGCAACTCATGATGGTCGGTTGCTATGCTATAAGATGTTATGTCCGAGGATGGAGAAATTTTATTGTAGCATATACACAGCAAATAAAAAAGCGAGATGTAATGTAAATTCAATAGAATTTATAAATTAAAAATCATTTATATTACTGTTAACCGAAATTGAGGACCGAAAATTTTTATGTGGCGTAATTAATTACTTTTCAATAATAATTAAATATTTCACAATTAATTCTTAAAAATGAATTAATTCATAATTAACATTTTAATTAATTAATTGATTTAAAAAAAATTGATGTAGCAAAATTAATCCTTTATTAAAAATTAATTAATTTCACGGTAAAAATTTTGCGAAATTAATTAATTTTTGTCGTTAGAATTAATTGTTGGTAACTTAATGTAAGGGGCCAATTTAATTAAATTATACCTAAATTGTTATTAGTTATAATTTTTTTTGTTATGAAAATCAAGAAATAATTAATGAAAAGAAAAATTATAAATTATATTATATCACAATTATCACAATCTGCTTGAACAATAAACAACAATAGACACAATAATATTTATGAATTCCCCATGTCAGAAGAAAGGGAAAAATAACTCAAGGCGAGCGTAAGCACCAAAAATTTGAACCGATTCACCCGATTCGTTTATTTTTGATACTTACTACGAGGAAACGCATGAGAAAATACACTAATACAATAAACAAAATTTTACGGCACACAATAGCAAAATGTATATTATACGTTGTGTACATATACAAATTTCTCAATCCTCAATCCTCATTTTGCGACCAAAATCGCTGCACAGATATTTAGATCTTAAGCAAAGGTTTGCTACGGCTTTGGAGCTGAGAAGTTAGCTTCTAATAGCAACAACCGACACTATTTCAGTTCATACTATTAAAAGGAACTTGGTTTATATGCTTGTCGACCTGCGAGAAAATCATTACTGACAGCAAAAATGGCAGCTGTAAGCCTCAAATTCGCAATAGAATGAAAAAACTGAATGCCCAGGGACTGGCGTTGCTTCATATTCTCGGATAAATCCAAATTCAATATCTTTGGACCCGACGTAAGGACAAGGGTTCGGTGACGAAAAGGCAAACGGTATTTAACAGAATGTATTTCGCCGACAATGAAAAATTCACCATATGGTATAGCCTGGAGAGCCATAATAGCCTTTGGAGTGTGATCACTGTGCCTTCTGGATAGTTCAGAAAATGGAGGAAAATATAAAAAAATTATCGAAACCTGAATCGTGACTATTGAGGACCCGACTCAATACATCGGTATTCCACTCTTCCAGGACGATTACTCTGCGTGATTTATTGACGTTATTTGTGAAGTAAGAGTGCTTAATTTTAATGTCTATTTTGTTTAGGTAGCCGAATTTCAAAATAGCTTGGTGATTGAGTCGTTACCCTGGACAGGAAATAGTCCTGACCTCAATATTGTTGAAAATATTGGGTCCTTCATGGGAAAGAAGGTTACAAATTACAAGCTGAAAAGTGCCAAAGAGCGGAAAAAACTTATAGAAAAAGTCTGGTTTGAAGAAATAGCAATATATTATTTAATCAAACTTTAGAATTCAATGCTGATCAGGTTTAAGGCCATCATAAAAGCCAAGGGCTGGGTTATTAATCATTGATTTTAAAAAGTTCAATTTCTCTCAAAATATTTTGGTTGAGATGAATTATTTTATTTCTGTTAATTCTTATTTTGAATAAAAATTACCATTGTCAACAAAAAACTAATTTTCAATTGAAAAAACTTTGTTAAAAACACTGTAAAGACCTACCAAATTGTTACGAGGTAGGGCGGTAATATTCCTTATCCGACGTTATGTAGGTCTAAAATGTCGGATTACCGTTCTTTTTATTTGAATATATTCGGAATAGTGTACAAATTGTTTTGATAATCAGAATCTATCATTTTTGCTACCTACTTTTGAAGCAAACGGTGGTATTTCCAAAATTTACTTTAAAAATTCAAACCGAACATTTCAATGGCGCAGGGTGTATAGTGATTCCGATTATAAAAAAGAATGGATTTGATTCTTTGGATAATCTTCGACCGATTAGTTCAATTTCGATTCTTTCAAAAAAATTTTGAAATCATTTTTCGTGACCAAATCAACCAGCATTTAGCTAACTTTAATTATCTAAATCAGTTTCAATCCGGATTTCGTAGTAACCATAGTACAACAACAACAACCCTTCTTCATGTTGTTGATGATGTGGCGTGTCACCTTTACAAGATAAACTCATTTGTTGTTCTTATACTTTTGGATTGCTCGAAAGAATTTGACTCTTTAAACCATGCTTTGTTATTACAGAAGTTAATGCTTTTCTTTAATTTTCATAATACCGCACTTAAACTTATGTTTAATTATTTAAGTTCAATTTTGAATAATAAAAAAATAGGTTATAATATAATTTAGAAAATAACTGTAAAATTAGATATCTACTTTATGAATAAATTTGAAAATTATAAATTTATAGTTTTAAAATTCAAAAGTTGATCAATTCCATCAACTATTATTAACTTAGAAATTTTTCTGTATTTTTTTTTTATTTTGTTTCTTACGAAATTAAATGATAAATTCGTATTTCGTACGGTACTTCAAATTAATTTTTTTTTTATATTTTTCAATAACAATTTTCCCACTTATTTAAGTTGATGAGCGCTCAGCACTTGTAAAACGAATAAATTCTTGACCGCACACTACATGACAATGTCCGCAATATTTTCGTTTTTTCGGTGATCACGTTGAGGTGAGACCGATCATCGTGATTGTTCAATGAACGCTCATGGAGCGCTTTCTCGTACAACAGGGATAAGAGTAATTTACAATGTTCGCATTATTTTGAGTCTTTTTTCGAAATATGGTGTAAAGTGATGATCACGTCGCGGTATAAGCGAGCGATCACCTCGCGGAGAACAAAATTATGAATTTCTTTCCTATGTGCTACTGGCAGTCAGATTATTGTAGTATGTTCCATATATTTTCATAAAATGTTCTATGTGCGGTTAACTTTGCAATTTTTATAAGAGTAAGTGCAACACAGAAACCGCGTCTAGGTATAATATAATCAAATTATTATAAAATATCGAAATATTTTCTATAAAACATTCGACCCGTACAGGAATACATACTTCCCATATTACATGGTCAATTCCGGTGATTTTGTACTGAAATAAGGGAAACCGTATTTACGAGTATTTACTCTCTATTTTTAGTCATCTGTACAACCAGATCCTTCTAGAGTAAAGAGCTATAATCCTACGTCATAATTTTTTAGAAGCTTTTTTAGTCGTATAACTTTTCATTGTGCGTCATAGAAATCCATAGTTATGTTTTATAGCTTCAAGTTCTTCAATGAAAAAAGCAAAAATATTATACAACGTTTATATAAATGTTTTCTACATACCTTTAACAACAACATACAATAAGGCTATATTGTTATTAAATAAATATTAATTGCAGGAATATTAAAATTAATTATTTCTGAAATATATTTTTCCAGCTTTCATTTTGAAAAATACAACAAAGTTGGCTCTGACGAATTAAAATTTTACTTGCTACATTTATCTTTAGTTTTACTAGTGGACGTCAGATGTCTAAGTTGTTTACAGCAAAATACGAAAAAAAATTATTTATTATTTTTTTATTTTGCTTTGCTTTTCGTACAATTTGTAATCTTGAAATTTCCCCAGGTGGATTTTTTTTTCTCGATTTTATTGTACCAAATTTGTACTGCCATCTATGTAATCTTTTATTTACTTAGTGATCACACGATTTGTAGTAAACTTTTGATTCAATTTAGTAGAGTTCATTAGAGAGCCGTTACTCAATTATAGTTTGAAACTAAAGGCTCGAAACTATAAGATGTTTATAATTTTTCCCAATTTTGATATAAAAAGTACGACTTTTCAAAATCGTAGTAAGTTGCGAAACCGCATATTTTCATAACTATAGTTTGGAAATGAAGAATATTTCATAACAAGTGATGAAATATTCATTTCAACAGTAGCTTCTACCTACTTGATTTACACAAAAAGTTAAAATTAATTTGAAATTTTATCGATTTAAAGTTTTATGTTTGGTAAAACATTTAGGGTACTAGGTAGTTTTGGGTTCATGTTACAAGCTACGTTAGAATGTTGTGTTAAATGTTGCGTTAAAATGTTACGTGTCATGTAAAATGTTATACTATTAAATAAAAATATTTCGTCTCTTTTTATTTATCACATTAAAATAGAAACAAAAAAGACAAAAACATAGCGAGAGTATTTTCAGTGTTCACGTTAAGAATGATTTACATTCAATGATTTTTGCAGATGCAGATGTCAAATCAAAAATTCATTTTTTGTACACATTAAAAAATAAATTTAAACAAAAAATGTCATAAACCAATACAAATGATTGGTTTTCTTGTTTATGTAACCTTATTATAGTTGTTTATTCACGCATTGACGATTTTACAGAAAAAAGATGAAACTCGACATCTGGAAAAAAAAGCAGACGACGACTTTTGGGTTTGTTTCTCGGGTTTCAATTGACTTTTTTAAGCAGATGATTATTTTTTCTCTTTTTGTCTTTGCTGTTTTTCATATGTTGTGTTTCAACTTTTTTGCGGACGTCGAAAGTCGTTGAATGTAAATCAGCTATTACATGTACATGCTGTGTTAAAAATGTCATGACGACATCTTTGAGGCTAAATATTTCTGTGCGTCCGACTTTTCCCAATGTTATATAATTGCATACCATAAATTTTCAATGATCATCATTTTCAAAATACAAAAAATAAAAAAACAAATCATGTCATGTAGCAAAAATATTGTTACGAACTGGGCTTCTGAGTTCGTCCGGATTTTGCAATTAAGAGCACTGTGTAGGTAGTTTTTATTTAGTCTTGTCTTGACGGAATAATTAATTAGAGCATAATTTGATTTAGCAGTGTAATATTATATTGTAAAATACGAACATAATTTAACAGTTTTTAGTACATTTTAGTACTATAATTAATTATCCTAAATAGCCATAATTAATTGGAACATACTTCTACTTCTCGGAAAATACGAGTGGATCGCTTCGATCAATTTGTCAAAAAATTTAAAAAATGATTGTTTTCTATTTTCTATTGTGTATGTGCGCGTTTATTTTATTTTGCAGGGTCAAACATTCACTGATTAGAAATAAATAAAACTCTTCGGTTTCTTTTTTTTTGCTTGATTTTTTGGATTGTTAATTTTTTTTCAAATACAAATTAAAAGGTTTACAAATTCGCTTCAGGGCTAAAAGTAAATAACATTCATTGACTCCTGTTTCAAAATTTGACGTTTAATAACAATAACAAAATAATTAGTTTGCGCATTTGACGAAAGAAGGGAGGGTAGTAGTTTACTTTTACCGTCAAGACGATAACTCCAAATTATGATCATAAAATTAATTTTTAGAACTACATATAATTAATTTTGCCGTCAAGACAAGGCTTTTCACTCTAATTTTATACACTTTGATATTTGCTTTGACTTTACTATTTAATTCTGTCCGTTTGCTACTGGTGGGGGCTATGACAACAGATTTATTTCTTTATTTAACGATTTAAAATAAACTAAAAACTTTCTCTGCTTGCCATCGGTCGTGTTTATAACACTTAACCATCTAAGCTATTGCTCTTCATAACGTGAGCTTGTTGTATGATGGCCAAAATCGTCACAATATTTACCTCTATTTTTGATTTTATGTTTTACCAAACATTTGCGGTTCAGGTGGAGCTTGAACCCCATTCGTCTTTTTTATTAACAAAATTAGAAAAAAAATTCATATGGAACACGTTAGGAAATGTCAATTTCTGTAACTTGTGTGATTTTTTGCAACTCGCTTCGCTTGTTTCGTAAATATCCCACTCGTTATACAAAATGATTCATTTCCTAATAGATTGCATAAATAGCCATTATTTTTATATTTTTTTCATTTGTTTTTCTTTAAAGAAAATATGAAAAATTCATTCACAGAGATTAAGCGCTCAAACAATTTGATGATGAGTAGAGCGAGGATAAATTTATTCCAGATGAACTTTATTTGAAAGGAAGCCACTAAGGTAGCTGCGCAACTGACACTGTACTATTTTTAAAATTAGATTTTAAATATCTATTAGCAAAAGTCAGTAGATGAATGGAATAGTTTGACTACCTAGTATTTAATTCAAAATCTGATTATTTATAAAATCTCAACAGAAACAACATTCTACTATTTACCTAAATTGTTTGCGGTGATCCACAAAGTTATATCTATCAATTTCGTGTACATCAACACGCATATTAGAAATAAATTATTAATTCCAAATATCAAATAATCAATCAATCAGTGTATGCATGCATTTGTACTGTATAAATTAAATAAAACATTTAAATTTTTAAACATTATCAACATAAATACGATTCGTTTCTAATTTTAAATTTCTTAATAATTATCTTTCACACTTCTTTTGATTTCGTCTTATTCGACACACATATTTAGAGTATTTTATATTATTTATGTAACAACTTTTTATAGTGTTGTTGTTCTATTTCTGTTAAAATTAAAAACTCATATTCACATGGATTTAGTCGATGAATTATGGTTTAAACAGGGTAAATTGTTATCAAACAAAAAAAATAAGAACATTAAACACATGTAAAGTCTTGCTGTAGATATTTTTTTTTTTTTGGTGATCATTCATTTTTTATGTTTGTGTTTATTTGCTTAAATATTTTTCTAGATAAATCAAGGTCTTATATTATATAAACACAAATATTATATTTCAATTTTATTAATTGTTGTGTCCACACATAGTGTACTCGTATAATATACTAATGCTTTATAAAAAGAGTTAAAACACTCACTCAGTTTTTCCCAGGCATACTACCACATTGTAAACATAAGTTAATTATCTTTGACTAAATAACAATGTATACTGGTCACGCACTTAATCTTCTTGTAACTAAAGTTTAGCGTCGCGAGAACCCGTGGTGTTTCTAAAATGGTTTTATTCTGCTTAATTCATATTAACCCATCAGTCTAAATTATTTTCAGCAATATGATACGTGATAACAGTGATAACCAGTTACTTTGTATAATTCGTCAGTAGAGCGCCTCCACTTCATGAAAGGTTCTGCCAGTAAAGAATACAAGCACACAAAATTATATGTTTACATCTCAGATCTCAATTTCACATTTATTTATTTATAATTAAAAGGGCATACGCGCTTTAAGTTAAACTGTATATCATTATTAATATATAAATTCGGTATTATACCCAAATATTACTTCTACCAATAAACATCGCCTGTGTTTTCTTCGTATTTAAAATAAGACCATTTGTGTGTATTAGTTACAAAAACCCCTAACTCCAAAAAATAAAAAAATTGAAGTAAAGATACCAAACGATAGAAGGCTACTTTTGCTATGTATTAAAAAAATAAAAAATTCACAAAAATGAGTAATTCCCCGAAAAAAATTGATTTCAAAACTGCAGTTAGTTGCAAAAACCACTAACTCCTTAATAAATTTTGTTTCAAAAATCAACAACACCTTATAAAAGTCAAAATCAAAAACCATCAATTCCTTCATATTGAGATACTACGTGTGTAATATCATTTACAAAAAGCCACAATTCCTTGAATTTTTTTCCCCACGTTGATTTTTTTAACTAGTTTTAACGGTTTAGGTAGTGTTTATTAGTCAGTCTGGAAAAATTGTTCTTAAGAAACAGAAGTGCCTATTAAATTAATTTATTAATGTAAAATTAGTGTTCAATAAATATCGTAGGTATGGATAGTGTCGGTACCGTAATGGAGATTAATGAAATGAGATCTAAACCACGAAAACAAGTTTTAAATAAGAGTGGTTGGAAGCGGGAAGAAGAAAAGAAACTCAGGCAAGGCAGTACAAATACTAGCAAAATAATGATTTAATTAATGAATAGTGATAAGGAAACAGCTGCCGAAAGAATTGTTCGTCAATATGACGTTGCGTACGAAAGGCGTACAATTACAAAATTACGAACAAAAGAATTTTTGTTACAGCTCTTTTGCCAAGATGTGGCAAAAATAAGCGCTAGAGATTTGCCGAAATATACGGCACATGTATGGCAAGCAAGAAAATTTATAAAAAAACATGTATATAACTGTTTTCACAGAAAATTATAAATTTGAAAAATAAAAACTGGCTTACTGAGGAGGTCTATACTTTTTGATTTATAGCCGTTTGTTCGAGCATGGCTTCCCATCTCTATCTCCATAGCCTAGTACCCATTGGAAACACCCGAAAATTGGCGTTTTCAACTTTTAAGCAATTTTTCTTTTTCTAATCGGTTTTTCTAGTCATCCTATGGATATGTACGGAGTTTCATATCAATAGGACTTGTAATGTCGATTTTGTGATTTTTGACCTTGCCTCCCATTAGGATCAGATCATCAATTTCAAAATCAATTTCAATTATGGCCAAACCGGGAAGCCGATTGTTCCGAAACGTCGCCAAGTACTTTGTTATTGTTCTACCTATCCAGAACAGGTACAAAAATCTTTATTTATTTGTCGATTTGCTTGAAATTTGGTGTGCTTTATCTTTTCAAATGTATATATATTTCGAGGGTTTAAATAAATTATTGTCTAAATAGATACTCCATGAGAGAACTTCCTAAAATGCTGCAATGTCGACATGCTGGCTCAACCTTAAACTGTTCTAGTTTAACTATGAAGGATGCTTTAGAATTTTCTAAATCATTTTATCGTTCAAAAAATAAAATAGAACAAGATAAGTTTATTTTAACATGCAGCGAAGTAAAACCACCGAATAGAACCAATCGCAAGAAGATTGGATCTAACATCAAGAGAGCGATATCCACCAACCACTACGTTCGAAAAACAAATGGTGGGATCGTAAGGGTTTGCCAGAAAGCGTTTACAGGCATACTAAATATCAGCAGATACCGAATAACAGGTGTGTGTAAACGTTTTTTCAATACACGTTCTCTGCCAATGGAAACTCGTGGAGGTGACCGTGGCAGTAAAAAATTCTTACTGAAAAAAGACGCCATGAAAACATTTATAAAAAAATTTAAACCCGTGGACTTACACTATTGCCGGTCCAAAAATGTTAGTCGTCAATACTTAGCAGGCGATTTGTCCATAAATCAAATGCATCGGATGTATCTATCGGATCATCCAAATCAATTGCACGTTAAAGCAAGTTATTTTCGTAGGATTTTTTATACTTGCTTTAACGTTGGATTTAAGGCACCTTCCTCCGATAAATGTTCTACCTGCCTAATGTTTATGGAGCAAATTAAAACGGCAACGGACTCAAAATCGAAATCCGACATTATCATCAATAAAAGAGTGCATAATCTGCGAGCCAAGAGCTTTTATCAACTGGCAAGAGAAGAAATCGATGGGATGCTAACCATGTCCTTCGATTGCCAAAAAAATATGGTGCTCCCAAAAGCACCGAATCAGGCAGCGTACTTTTCAAGACAATTGTACTTGTACAATTTTGGTGTTGTACAAGGTTCATTAAAATCCAGCCTTCACAAGGACAATGTGTATCTATATCTTTGGCTTGAAAATGAGCACATGAAAGGATCCAATCAAATTGCTTCTGCCTTGTACCATTGGCTAAGCTTAACTTCATTCGAGAATATTTCTGTCGTTCGGCTTATTTGTGACGGTTGTGGCGCACAAAATAAAAATTCTACTGTAATGGGAATGCTCTCATTTTGGTTGAAGCAGGTGGCACCAGCCCATGTTACTGAGGTCCAAGTAATTTTTCCGGTTCCTGGGCACTCTTATATTCCACCTGAGAGGGTGTTTGAAAAAAAACTAGAGCTAAAGAACGGATAATAAAGCCAGAGGAATATTTTGATATCTATTCTGAGTATGGACAAATTATTCGATTAGGATCCGCTACGTGTCCGGTAAATGACTGGAAAACACAAACTGCAGCATGCATATTTAAACCACCGGGATAATGGCATTTCAAATTTAATAAAGCCAAAAGATTCATTATCACCAAAATGACGAATGCCGTATTAGTGCGCGGGGAACAAAATTATAGGTCAGATTTTGGAATCGCCAAATCGGTCCTCAAAAAAGGAAAACGAATAGGGCAAATACAGCCTAATAAAATTAATATTGGGGTGCTTGTGGCATCGGAAAAAATTGACGACGTCACGAAACTACTCGTAAAACATTTTGGGCCAAATTGGGAAGAGATGGACGAACTCAAGTACTACAAATCCATTCTTCGATTTGAACCCAACCTAAATAATGCGGTTTCTGAGGAGGTCCCAGAAAGTTCGGATACCGAATGCTGCCACGATCATAATCAAGATGGTTTAATGATTTAAATTTGAAATTTTTATATTATTTGTTCATATATGTACTGAATTGTTATATTATTTATTTTGTTATTGGATTTAAATTATTTTATTTATTTTGTTTTATTGAAAGAATAAAATTTATTTTTAGACGGTAATACTGACTTTTTATTTTCAAAAATCAACAATTCCACAATAGTTGCTTTCAAAAGTCACTAATTCCCATAGTTACCTGCAAAACTCAATAATTCCAAAACAATTTGTAACAAATACATTATTTCCCACTAAAACTAGATAAAAGTTAGGTTCTAATTCGGTTTAATTACTAACGACTAATAATCAGTACAAACAAAGTGTAAGTTTATTAATTTGGTTTGATAAATACAAGTTTTTCACGTTTTTCACAAAATTGCTTGAGATGGAGTTAGGGGTTTTTGTAAATAATAGACACATTTGACGTAGAATAAATATTTACTTCTCAGATCTTCATTAGTTCTGAAAAAAAATTATTTATATTTTCTGAACCACCATTATATATGTAATTGAACATCGTCCACGTAGAAGTTGAATTTTGAACCTGAAATGCAATCAGCAAAATCATTAATAAGATTAATAGAACACGCGAGATATCATCTACAACATTATAACCAAAGCAGAAGTTGTGCTATGAAATTTACGAAATCCAGATTGAAAACGATTTAAAATACAATGAAATTTGATCGTTTAAAACCAATTCAATCATCTTACATAGAATAGAGGTAGTACTTATTGAACTTAAAGTATGTAAATTATGAACTTCTTTACTTTTAGTTAAAGGGATAACTATAGCCCTTCTCCATAATACAGGACAATACGAGCTAGTAATGCACGTAGTAATTATAAGAGTTAGATATAAGTAGGCTTAGGATTCTTAGGTAAAAAATATTTTTTTGGGGAAATCCAAACCAAAAATTTGTTGGATAGTTATTCTTTTTAGAATAAATAAAAGCGGATGAGCCCTATATGTTACCACATATGTTTACATATTTCCACTTATTTTATGTTTTACCAAATACTTTATGGTTTATTCGAAATATTTTTAATTTTTCTGCAAGAATAACGAATTCGACTTTCATAGCTTAAAGTTTCATAAAGCAAAAAACATTTAAAAGCCCAAATTTAAGCCAAAAAATATTTGGTTTTGATGTGAAAACATCTTTAGCGGGGGTAAGTCAAAAATTTCATGTAAAAAAAGGAACGGAAAATCTGGTACGACCGAAATTACAAATTAAACACGAGAAAAACGAACATAAATTCACCGAACTTGCAAACGATATAATTCGAATTACAATTTCCGTTACATTAAAATGAAAAGGCACAAAAAGTATGCATGTGTAGTGTAAGTGATGCAAAAAAACTGAAATGGAAGTACGTTAAACAAAGACAAATGCACCCATACTTTAAATATTAAATATCATACATGATACATCTTAGCGAGCTGTGAAAATGGCACATATGTACATACGTTGATACATAATAAAATAATAATTTTGAAATTGTTTAATCGGTGTCAAGAATGATAGATTAGAAGATTGTCCAACTCCGATGGAGAGTAAAACGACTGGTTCCTATGCTTTATTTTTTAATTTTATTTTTTATCCTCTCTTCTAATACGATAGTGAACCAAAAATATTGTACTTAAATGAATTGTCGTGTCGTCAAATTACTATGAAGAGAACGATAATTTTGTTTTCTACTGTATATACAACATAAACATTAAATAAAATAAATAACCAATGATGAATGAGAGTGAATGACCAAATATATTATACCACCACACTACATACAATAAGAGGAAATGAAAGGTATGTAGATTAACGCTTTCACATCAATGATGATGTGATCATATTTATTCATGTTTCTCGCTCAAACCGCTGTAAAACCAACCAAATATTTGAAGAACCAAGGGTGAGTGAAACAAAGTTTAAATAATAGGTGAAAATAAAGTCAGATATACAGACTGGTTCCTACGCTTTATTTTTTTACAAAAAAAGAGAGTAACGTATTTTGAGTTGCATAATCTTGTAATCTATCATTCTTGAATCGGTGTCAAGAATGATAGATTACAAGATTATGCAACTCAAAATACGTTACTCTCTTTTTTTGTACAAAAATAAAGCGTAGGAACCAGTCTGTATATCTGACTTTTTTTTCTCCTGTTATTTGAATTTTGTTTCATTCACCCTTGGTTCTTCAAATATTTAGTTGGTTTTACAGCGGTGTGAGCGAGAAACATGAATAAATATGAACACATGATCATTGATGTGAAAGTGTTAATCTATATACCTTTCATTTAATCTTGTGGTGGTATAATATATTGGTGGTCAGGCTGCTGTGCATGCAGGGGGATAAACACAAGACTCGCTTCATGTGCCGTAACTGCATGCAACTTCAGCAAGTGCTCACACTGCCTCTTCGTGGCGGCCACTAGAAACTACTCTGTTAAAGGAGTAGGCTAAAGTGTGAGGGCTGTGGTCCTTCTACAGGAGGTTGGCGTTGGGTTAACAGCCCAACCTGTAAAAATTTTTTTGTTACGAAACCTCAACATGAGCCTCGGATATTTTTGGATTCACAACAACGACCTCGGACACGATATAAGGACAACGATTTTAAATTTGGAACATGGAATGTACTCAGCCTAAACCGCCCGGAGAGCCTCCATCAACTCTTCGAACAAGCATCTACGTATAAGCTCGACCTCGTAGCGCTACAGGAAACAAGACTAATCGGCAATGACATCACCGATTATAGTCGCTTCGGACTAACCCTCTGCCATAGCAATAACATGGATAAACATGAATTGGGCGTTGGTTTCTTGATTAGCAATCGATGCCGTCAATTTGTGACTGACTTCATGCCTGTCAGTAATCGGATTTGTACACTCAGGTTTCATGGACGTCACTTTAACATCACATTTGTGAACATTCATGCCCCCACCGAGGAGAAGCCTGATCAAATCAAAGACGCTTTCTACGACCAGCTCGAAACCGTCCTGAGCAAAATTCCGCAACATGACATTAAAATTGTTTTGGGTGACTTCAATGCTCAAATTGGCAGTGCTGGCAGTTCATATCGAAGCACTATCGGCCCAAACTCCTTGCACCATACATCAAACAACAACGGGATGCGCACCATCGAGCTAGCTTTACTGTACAACTTGGTGGTTGCCAGCACATACTTCCCACATAAGCGCATTCATAAAGCCACATGGAAATCAAACGACGGAACAACGGTCAACCAAATCGACCACATCCTCTTGTCCAAGAGACATTTTTCTAGCCTTAAAAACATCAAAACTAAACGTGGAGCTAACATTGATTCAGACCATTTCCTGGTAGTTGCAGAATTAAAATTTCGTTTATCAACCACATATAATCATCGCTTCCAGCGCATCACTCGTTGGAACACTGCGGCATTGAACGACCAAGTTACCAGAACCACCTTCGGGATGACTGTATCAGAAATCTTGGAGAATAAACCACTTCCTGACTCCGTTCAAGAACAGTGGGACATTATCAAAACGGCGGTAACCGATGCTTCAAAGTCCACCATAGGCCAAAATCCGTCAAGGCCCAAAAATCTCTGGATTGATGATGATTGTATTGGTGCTATTCGGGAAAAAGATCACGCACGACAACGAGATCTATCGCAAAGAACAAGGCAATCCCATAACGCCTACATGACTGCGAGGAGAATCGCTAATCGGCTATGTAGACGGAAAAAACGGGAATGGCATGAACAACAGGCGCGCAACATCCAAAATTCTAGCCTGAGAGATAGATATCGTTGCATAAGAGAATTAGCTACGGACTTTCATCCACGTAGCAGCGCTATTCGCAACAAATCCGGTGAGTTGGAAATGGACACTAAAACCGTCCTCGAAGTGTGGCGAAATTACTTCTCCTCGCTTTTAAATAAACAGGCACCACCTTCCGAGCAACAACCTCTCTTGCTTCAACGCGATATTAACGTCGAGATGACACCACCACCTCCTCCATCATATGACGAAGTGCGGAACGTGATATCGCAGATGAAAAATTACAAGACACCTGGTGAGGATGGTATCTGCAACGAAATGCTCAAATATGGCGGTGATTATCTGTTCTGCCGCATGTTTGAGCTAATATCAACAATTTGGTCTAGAGAAGAAATCCCAGTAGAGTGGAAGACGGCTCTTATATGTCCACTTCATAAAAAGGGAGATCGATTGAATTGCAACAACTATCGCGGTATAGCTTTGCTGAACACAGGCTACAAGGTTTTGGCCAACGTAGTAGCAGTAAAGTTATCAACTTATAGCGAGAGGATCTTGGGTGATTATCAATGCGGTTTTCGTCCAAATAGATCAACGACCGATCAAACTTTTACGCTGAGGATTTTGCTGGAGAAATGCTATGAAAAGGACATCCCTGTACACAGTCTATTCATAGACTTTCAACAGGCGTACGACAGCATTAAGAGGAATACGTTATGGAACGTATTGTCCTACCTGGGCATACCGTCAAAATTGGTTTCAATGTGCCAGCTTTTAATGGATGGCTCACTATGTAAGGTGCTAATAGAAGGGAAAATTTCGGATGCCTTTGAGATAACATCTGGAGTGCGGCAAGGAGACCCAATAGCTCAAACTCTTTTCAACCTGTCATTAGAGTATGTCATTCGTCAGCTCAATATGGCCCAGCGTAGCTGCCTGTATTATAAATCAACCCAGCTATTAGCATGCGCTGACGATATTTGCATTCTGGGTCGCAACATCATATCCCTAAAAGAAGTCCTCCTCCCTTTGGAATTAACAGCCCAACAAATAGGCCTTCAGATCAACGAAGCGAAGACCAAATACATGGTGACCGCGAGAAGGCAGACTCGTGGGGACTTCATTTCAGGAGACACTCAATATGAAAAGGTGAATGAGTTCAAATATCTAGGATCGCTGATCACTGAGCATAACTCCGTTTCTGTGGACATTTCATCGAGGATCGCAGCAGGCTACCGAGCATTTTACGCCAATATAAAAATTTTCAAGTCTCCTCATATATCACGCAAAATAAAATTGGACATCTACAAGGCGCTGATAAGACCAGTTATCACCTTTGGTTGTGAGTCTTGGACGCTGACAGCACAAAACATCCAGAAAATCGCTGTAACTGAGCGTAAGATCATAAGAAGAATTCTCGGTCCTATTAAAGAAGGAGCCACGTTCAGAATGCGAATGAATCACGAGATCAGAAATGATCTCGATAAAGTTGACATCATTGGATTCATAAAATCGTCAAGGCTAAGATGGCTTGGGCACGTACTTCGTTCACAAAATCGGACCACCAAACAGGCCTTGGAGTCGGCACCAACGAAAGTGGGACCTCGTGGGAGACCACCTACCCGATGGATGGACGACGTTGAAAGGGACCTAAACACACTCGGTCACCGTGTCTGGCGTTCTCTTGTGGCGGATCGAATTATTTGGAGGAGCATCGTTGAGGCGGCCAAATCCCTTCATGGGATGTAGCGCCAGCGGAAGAAGAAGAAGAAGGTATAATATATTTAGTCATTCACTCTCATTCACCATTTTTTTTTTCGCTGGCGCTACATCCCATGGAGGGATTTGGCCGCTTCATTTGAAGTTTCGTAATCATTTTTTTTTAACGGATAATGAGTGATTAATTCATTGATCCAACATTAACCAGCCGTGATTTTTTCATCACCCGCTGGGGATCGAACCCGGGCCTCCGGAGCTTAAAGCAAGCATGCTAACCACTGTGCCACCGGGGCGGCACACACCATTGGTTATTTATTTAATTTAATGTTTATGTTGTATATACAGTGGAGAACAAAATTATCGCTCTTTTCATAGTAATTTAACAACACGACAATCATTTAAGTACAACATTTTTGGTTCACTATCGTATTAGAAGAGAGGATAAAAAATAAAGCATCAAGGGACCAGTCGTTTTACTCTCCATCGGAGTTGGACAATCTTCTAATCCAAATAAATTATAATACCTATAAAGGTATTCGCTGTCAAAAAACGGCGATAGATAGATTAAATCTTAAGATGGCACTAGTAGTTTTTTTTTAATTTTTTTTTTTTTGTTGTATCGAAACAAAAATATAAACAAAAGCAAAAAACACGAATAAAACTTACAACTAGACATCAATTATAAAAAAAATTAATTTTATTTTTGATTTATTTACCAAAAATTAAAAATTGTTAAAGCTGACATCTTTAGAAGTTATCCCGAACTATGTTTTCACGTATTAAATAATACTGCATTATCGATAAATCTGCCAATATCATTGACCGCAAGTTTACTATGGAAAAGTGTCATTATGTCCTTTATAGGGTATTATAATTTATTTGTTTTAATCTATCATTCTTGAATCGGTATGCTATGTTAGTATTGCTCATGCTATTTCTGAGTTTGGTTATGCGGGGCATATAGGAAACAAAAAGTATAAGAGTGGTAAGCAGATTCGAACGCCATTTTCTAAAGATAAGCGCAAGGAAGAAGCCGCAGAGAGATATGCTACCATCTTTGCAGCTGCTATGATTTTATGTACCTACAGTCAAAATTGCGATTTTATTTAAAATAGTGCTTTTTAGCGCAAACCGCCATATTTCATTTAGTTCAAATCAATCAAATCGGCGATGCCACTTTGCTTTGTTCACTTTGTTCACTGTTTGCTCTTATTATGTGTTCCGCTATCGTATACGCGGCATTATTTTGAGACTAGTTTTGATTTTAGTTTAGATTAGATGCAAAAACTTGTCGCAATCCTCAACAATAAATCAATCGGAAAATTGTCCGCCTTATTTTTCTCGCTATTGAATAGATGGCCAAAAAGTGTCGTGTTTTGTGATCCCAAATTCACGAAAAAAAATTCGGTAAAAAAAAATTTTCGCAGCACAAATCTTGATAGGGCCCCTGGTTTTCCGTGACCATTCACAAAAGTTTAAATATGGAATCATCAACAATTGTCTTGTATGAGTAATGGTGAATTTTGAAGCGTTCAGGGCAGGTTTATAGATAATTAACTTAACAGAATTATACTTTGCTCAAGCTCACCAAGACATCGCTATACTGAAATATAGTCAGTTATAAATTTCAATTTTCAATTAAACCATTAGGGTCGGCAAGGTTCGTCCTCCAAATCCAAAATAGAACAACTTATTGACTTTTTAACCAAAAATTCTATCGTAATTTAAATACTGAGCCAACAGTTCTCAGGCCCATCGAAGAGACTTGAAATGATTCAATAGTTGCAGGTTTTCACATAATTCTTTTGTGAGTTGAGCGTGAACTCGCCCGTTGTTTTTAGAAGTTAAACATATTTTACTTTGGCCTAAACTCCCTAAGTTAAATCAATAAATTAAGAACAAAATAAACATCAAATTAATATTCTCAATAGTTTACTGCACATTATTTGACGATCCGAAGTTTTTCTAGAAAAGCAGATTTTGCGATTGTTGTTTTTATTCGTTAAAATATGTGCGTTTATCAAAAATGAAACAACCCACGTTGTGACATTTATTTGATTAGGGCAAAATATGAAAATGTATGTAAAATAATTCATCGGAACTTAAATGAATCAAACAAGTATTAAAATTCCTTAAACTATAGCAAATGCAATTCTACAACATTTGTGCACTTAACCAACAGTTTTTATGCTATTCATATTCAAAATGGGCGAAAATTAATTTTTAATCCGAAAAGTTCCAAGTTATTATATGTTTGAGGGAAATATTGAATGTAAAGTTGATTATTAACTGTGAATTACTAACTGCATTATTTGCCAAAAATGGTAGATTAGAAATCGAATTCAAATTACAATTAAAACATGATGGATTTGACCAAAATTAGAGGGTCTAAAGGTAACAAAATTAGCTTCAATGCTGAATTGGACGTAATCATTATGAATGAAATTTTAAGTAGGATAATTTTGTAAAATTTTAAATTTAATTTAGAAATGAAGTTAACTCAGAATTCAAACATGAGTTTTAGTAAATTATTAAGTGCCATTTACGTGAGAAAAGTCAGTCAAATGTTTGTGAATTTCAGCGTATCGAATATAAAATTAGAATTACGAGCAAAAATCTGAATGAGAATTTGAATTCCCAACTGTAATTGAATAAATTCTTGGGTAGGTAAGTACTTAAATTAGATTTAAAAATTGAATTAGAATTACAAACTAGATTTGAACATCTTGTGCTTAATATGAAGCAAAAGCTATTCGTAGTTTTCAGCAGAAATTTAGTTATAAATAGAGTTAGAATTCCAATCTTTGAATAAAGTTCCAACCAGGGCTTGACTAAATATTGAGTGGATTTAAAAAAAAACCACCGTACTTAAATCCATAAATTTTCAGTTTGAAATTAAACAAATACAATTTTAATTGAGTTACAATTCGAACCACGACGACAACAACATGTGAAATTTAAAATAGAAATTAAGAAAATCTTTATGGATTAAACTAATTTTTGCATGGAATTCAAATTGTACAAATTGTTGTACAGTATTACTTGGGTTAAAAATGTATTTGGAAATTTGATTTTGAGCACAAATTTGAGTTTTCCAAACTAGATTTATGTAAGAATTGGATTGCAATACGAGATATAATCTCAAACAACCAACAAAATTTCCATTGAATTTAGTTTAGAAATTTGTATAGGAAATTTTAAGTGAAATTTGAGTTTAAATTTAGAAAAATGGTTTTGGCATTTCATACCAAATAAAATCTTTGGTGAAATTATAAATAGGAATTGACTTACAACTCGTATTTTGATTTCACAAAATTTTGAGAGAAATATAAGTTTACAGATCTACTGAGTGGATTTTTAATTAGAAAATAAAAAATGAAAAAGAATAGATATAGATATCTCAAGGGAAATCCAAAATACATATTTTGAAACTAATTCGAATTGTAACAAAAAGTTCGACTGAAAAAAAAAATAGTTTTAATTGATTCGAATAAAAACTTGAAAATTGAGTATTCAGAATAAAATAAGTTTACAATTTCAACTGGATTTGAATCAATTTTGAGTGACATTTTAATCCGAGCTAAACTTTCAAGCTGTACTTGAAAGTTGATTGTAATTTTGATCAATCTCATTGAATAAACTTGAAATAAAAACTTGAGTCAAATTTAAACTTTTAACAAAGTTTTAATTTTAACAATTAATTAGATATTCTACTAATCGTTTATTGTAATTTTCCTTTTAATATGTGAGTGTTGTGAGGAATTTAGACTAGTGTTTTTGAAGTTCAATGAAATGATAAATAGAATTTTGAACATAAATCTAGTCTGAATTGGGCAACTATATTCGACAGGGAGGAAATTGACTAAGAGAACGAAATTTTAACGAGAGAAAATTACCTTGAACTATAAACTAGATATAATGAATTTGAGTGAAATTTTAAGTAGAAATTGTCTTCTTTATATTGCATTTGGTAAAAAAAATTTGAAAACAATTTTAGTAAAATATTTAATGCACTTTATGTGACTGAGATTAAATTCTAAACACGATTTCAACAAATTTTTCAATTAACTAGAAAATCATGAATCGAGCAAAAATCTGAATGCGTTTTATTTTATAATAGAAGCATTTCAATTTTAAACCGTAATTGAATAAAATCTTAAGTAGGAACTTACATTAGAAACAGAGTTTAAGTTACAATTTGGTTTAAGCAAATACATGAGCTTACAGCTTAAAACTTGAGTTTGGAATCTAGACTGCCTTTAAGTTTGAGTGAATTTTAAAAGTTTAGCTAAAATTATTATTTAGAACGGAGTAAGACAAGATTTGAACATAGTTTAGACTAAAAATTCAATTTCAATCTAATCGATGGTTTGAGTAAAAATTTGGATACAACTTAATTAAAAAATATTTAAAAATTTAGTTTGAATTCCAAACTTAATTAACACAAAATTATGGTTGAAATTAAGCTACAAATTTTGTGATATCTAAATGTGCTTGATTAAAAATTTGGGGTACACTTTCAGGTTTAGTTGCAAGTGCATTTAAGAAAATTTTGAGTGTTATTAGAAATGCTGAATTAGAGTAGAATTTAAAACTCTAGTATTGGTCAAAAGGTTTGTTAAATTTGTATCAGAATTTTGAACAGAAAACTGAGTAAGTATCGAAGTATTTGAATTTTAAGCAGTAATTGAATAAAATATTGAATAGAAATTGAATTAAATAGTAATTTGGACTTGAGCAAAAATGTAACTGTAATTTAGTTTTTAGTTTAAAAGTTGAGTTTATATTTCGAATTGGCAGGCAAGAGATAAATTAAAGAATTAGTTAGATATAGATTTGAGCAAAATTTTATGTTTAGTGAGGGTAAAATTCTGAGAAAATATGAGTTTGAATTCAAAATTTTTGTGCAATTAGATAGAAATTTTTGTGATATTTGTTTTTAAATAAGTATGTTGGCGAGGTAACTTAAAATAAGTATGTATGTACAAAAAAAAATCATTTTGTTTTCATTTTAGATTCTTTTTGGTAAGAAAGGGATAGAAATATACTTATTTTAAGTTACCTCATCAACATGTACTTTTTAAATAAGTACGTCTAAATAAATAAGTATAACTTTCGGAAAGGGCTTAAGTTCAAACTCGATTTGCCAAAATTAAAAGAGGAATTGAGTTATAATTTTGAGTGAAATTTAAAATATAAAGTTTACAGTTCAATTTCAGCATTCATTTTAAAATGATTCGAAAAGTGTAAGTTTGATATTCCAAACTAAATTTTAATTAATTTTAATTGCAATTAGTAAAAATTGCAATACGAAACATGCTTTTAATAAACCAACAAAATTATTTAGTATCAGTACGATGTGTAAAAGAATATGAATTCTAAACTGTAATTGAATATATGTAATCTTGATGGCAACTTAAATTAAAAATTGTGTTTGAATTACAATTTGATTGAGCAAAAATACGAGCGTAATTTAGCTTTTCTTAGTTTAAAACTTGCTTTAATAGCGTGAGTCTTTTAGTCTCAACCATCACGGTGTTCTTTTGAAGTAAGTATCGCTTACCAGTCTAAATTTTTAAGTGTATGGACGTGGAACCATTTTTAGACTACTTCTTGGTCCAGACAGACGAACGGACATTTTTTTTTTGTTCTTTTTCAGACTCAAGGACTTTTAAAACGTCGAGAAAGTGGTTTTGGACTAACCAAATTTTTCGTCATTTTGCACAGGATTTCAATACTCTGTTCTTTTTACCGAAATAATTTAGGGTAATTCCTTTAACGAGTATTTGAAAGCCATAAATATCAGCGGTTGAGCTGTTAATAATATTATCTCTTAACGAGAAAGAGGATGAAGAGCAAAATCTGAATACATCATGACCTTAAAAGGCTGCTTCACTCTCCCTCATTTTTAACAACTCTTGATTACCGTTAGTTAAACCATACACGAACAAAAAATTTAATTCCCATAATTTCCATGCCTCCGAAAAATTTGCCTCTTATGGAAGCAAATGGCGTGGTTAGTGAATAAACTCATGTCACACATTTGTGACGCAAAATTTCATGAATTAAAAGGATAATTTTGTAGTCATTTTTGCTATAATTATTTGCGATGCGGCTGTGTTTCTACAAGTATCTATCTAACACATACCTGTGTCAAGTAGTTTGACTGGGAGCCCAGTCGTCGCTCATATTCGTGGCGTTTTATTTTAACACGTGAGTTTTTTTAACACCAAAAAAACAGATGAGTGTCGACCGTGTTAAAAAGGAAATTAAAAAGTGATTTATAAAGTGTTTTAGTGCCAAATAAAAGTTATAAGGGAACAGTGGAATTGTGCAAAAAGTGTATAATAAGTGATTTTGTGAATTTTTGTTAATAAATTGTGTTGTGTTATTTTTTGGTGTTAATATATAAGCGGATGTACCACGAAATCTCGAAAGACAGAATCTCGATACGATAAAATCTAGAAAAGACAAAATCCAGACAGAAAATCCAGACAAACCTTTGACGCGCGCGTCCCATCTTTCGGGATTTCGTTGTACCTTGTACACCTTACTAAAGGGATCACTACATTTGCCTGAAAAAAAAATCCAGAAATTTTAAAATCCCGAATAGTTGAAAAGTCAAAATCCATAAAAAAAAATCCCGAAAAAAAAATCTAGGAATTACCGGAAAAGCAATCCAGAAAAAATCCAGAAAAAATATTTTGTTTAAAATAAATTTAAAAAAATCAATTTTATTAGCATTTTTAGACTTATGTCGTCACTTGAAACATTTGTGGTACATCTATCAGTAGAAGCGCTACGAGCAATACAATTCCATTGATCTGTATCTACAAGGTTGACGAAGCATTAAATCCCTAAGCCGCCCCAATACAATCGTCGATGCCATACTAATCCAACGAGTTAAGCCAACCACAAAATAACTTGAACCATTTGTGGTAGAACTATTAGTAAAAGCGATATGAGCGATACGATTCCTTTGATCTGTGTCTGAAAGATTGACGAAGCAATTTCCATTATCATAAATAAGAACTTTACGTAAAATCTTAAATTTAATAGACATTTTATAAATTTTAATTATAATTTGGTCCGCACTTTGATAATTATGTTTCTGGATTTTATTTTTCTGAATTTTTACTTTTCAATTATTCTGAATTTTAAAATTTCTGGATTTTCTTTTTCAGGAAAATGTAGTGATCCCAAAAATATCAAAAAATAATAAATTCTGGATAATGAGGCATTGAAGAATCATGATTTCAAGAAAGCAAGATTCGTCAAAAAGTAAGATTTTGATAAAAGTAAGATTTAGAGAATTAAGAATTCGATACACTCCGATATGATTCATAAATTTTTTTATAGTTATTTGGATTTTGCCCTGTCGGGGTTTTCGTCTAGTCCGTATTTTATTTTGTCTAAACTTTGTGATATCCGTATTTTATCCTGTCTGAGTTTTTGGAATTTGTGCATTTGAGGATTGATCAAAATTGTGGCGGATAAGGAACAAAACTTTCTTTTAGTTTTTTTTATTAGTGCGGTTTCGTATTTTACAATATATCTCAAACCACTCGGAAACTTTGTGGCATTTAGTCAACAATGACTTTTTTAATTCCTCATAATATTCCGGGGTTGTGTCCTCACTCAAGTATGCCAAACATTTAAGCATTCGCATTTGAATAAATCTTTGTTTTTTGCCATATATTTTGCTGCCAATCCTTCTGCCTGTATTTTTCGCCATATTTTTTTGCCGAAGTGGATTAAGTAATCTTTGAAGTGATCTGAGATTATGTATTCTGGTGTCACATTTATATCATTATCGCATGAAATTCGGCATATCTATAGATGGTACTATGGCAAATGTGCCATCCATCAGCCAAACTCTTGAATTACCAAGTAATGTAGTATTGTTTTTATTTGGAATATCAATTCCTTTTAGGTTCGCACAGTGCGGTGCAGTGCATATGGTTTTCCTTGTCTCCTTTGATTTATTTTCTATTGGCAAAATAAAGAAAAAATGTACACTGCACCGCACCGTGCGAATTATCAAACAGGCCCTATAGCAGCAGATCTTACCCTTGAAATTTTCTTTTTCTGAGCTTCCGCGTTCGCTGCGATTTTCTTTGCAAAGGGCAACGGATTCATTAATAATTTGAGATGGCTTATATTTATTGAAGTTTTAGCCATAGTTTTAATGGCATGATCGTTTTATATTTTTTAAATTTGAAAGCAAAAGGCTCATGCGAGTGCTCCGTTGGATCCTTCCATATTTTTTGTTCTGAATTTTCCAATTTAGTACTAACACGTGCCTTACAAATGTTAACCTCTTCACAACGGCAGTGGTAAACATCATATGAAAATTTCTCTTTTTTATTAACAAACCCATCAACTACAAGCTTAACATCCTATTTATTGATAATTTACTGTTTTCTTAATCATTTTTGTTTGTAAACCTATCAAGAGTAACCAAATGTTGTCGATATTTTTGCTGATTTGTTTTAATTCAACATTTCCTAAATCGACATTTTGGCTTATCGTCATATTACCAAGAAAACAAATTTTCTTTTAAAAAAATCGGCATTTTGTCCATCGATTTTATTTTAATCGACATAAAGGAGGGATCCCATTCACAATCCAGTGATACGAAACTTGGAATGATACAGCAAAAACGTAACAATCTCTTCGTTATCATTACCAGGAACCCCAACAATATCAATTAAACTGACAATTAGCGATTGTTCGACATTTTCCATCTAAGCAACACATTCATGTGGATGGGCATTAAGTAGTCTCACTGCTCTCGCTTTGTTGTTTGCAGTTTCAAATATAATATTTTTCAAGTTATTCTTATAAAAAATTATATTGCAGTACACTCTTGAAATACCCACGGAATGTCAAATTAACATTGTCAAATTGTTTTCGTTTTCAGATTATTAAATCCAAAGTGTCAAGGACACAAAAACATGCACTTGGTTTAGAAAAAATTTAGCAATCCAATTTGTTTTGTGTACATATTTACCATATGTATACCATGGTAAGTATGTGTATGCTTGAATAGGGCGAAACAATCACCATCTGTTAAATGTTTCATGATGTCATAAAAAACTAAAGAGATACAAAATATTTTGCATTTTTGTTTTGTTTATATTTACTGTGGTGCAACAACATTGCTGCTAATCTGCTATCCTATGTACGAGTATAATAAACATATGAAGTAATAACTATTTCTTATTTAGCTGTTGATTCATTCATAATATTGTGTTTGCATTGTGTGGTTAAATGGGCGTATAGATATAACTGTTTGCACATTGCATATTCGTTTACCCAATAATGTACGTAATTAGTATTAAATTAATACTTTACTCAGGTGTGGTACGAGTTTAAAATTATTTTCTGCGTTACACTAGCTTCAATTACTGCATCAAAACCAATTCTTAAACTATTCTGCTATTGTCGGAAAAATTCATTCCCACGCGTAAGTGGGGTGAACACTGTATGATGTGCATCTATCATAAATTGTCGGTCGTTAAAAAATAATTGAGATAGGTTCAATGATTTTTTTGTAAACAATAAGTGCATCGTACGAACTAAAACAATAAAATTTGGTATAATTTAAGTATTTTATGGTAATCGTATGTTGTGTATATGTACATACATACATATTTGTTTGTTAAAAACTGCAACCTTCAAATTAAAACTATGTAAACTCATTATAAACCGCCATATGGAGAATATAAATAAATAATGGTATTGTAATTTAATTGATTGATTAATGACATTAAATTAAAGTGTTAAAAATTTTTTAGTTTTATTCCGTTATAACAAATCATATAATTAAATTACATAAACATCTTAATCAGAAAACATAAACTGTTTGATATCAAAATTAAATTGTTGCGACGTTGATTAATGAGGGTAATTGTTTTATTAACCATATACCAGTGTTAAACATAAACTGTAACATGACTTTGATTAATTTTATAAAAGCGAGAAGAGTTCTATTCTTTTATAAAGACTTGTTAAACTCAGATATACTTTACAACTATTGAAATGTTGATAAATTATATGCGCATGATATTAATTACGCGGGAATTAGGTTGGATTAAACTTGTGGTTGGAATTTCTTTCTGTGCTTGTGGTTTATTAGAATTACTATAAAAAATAGTTGTCCATATGTATTCAGCTTTCCATAAACATTTTTTCAACTAGGGTGGTTAATGAAAAATTATTTTGCTTCACAGGGTTATTAATTAAATTGGAGCCCCTCTTCCTATTTGTTTGGCAGTTTCAGTTTGATTTCCTGTCTCCTAACAGCCGCTGACTTCTAGGTAGCTGTTTAAAAGAGGATACCATCATATTCCCGACAATAAAAATTCCCCAAAAATACAAAATAATGTGCCGCATGATAAAGGAATGAAGGTCACATTCAATTTTTGTTAACTACAATTCGAAAACAAGAGGAAGCTACGTAATTTTATGTCATCGTTGCTCGGAAAGGACCAATGCTAGAGTTTTTTATTTTAGTAAGTGTGAAATACAAACGTAAATATTATTATAAATGTAAATACAGGTTGGTTGAAAAGTATTGAAAGCAAAAATGAAAGAATGTGAATTTTTTAATGAAATTAGTTTTTTTATTCAATATAATCTTCCTCAACTTCAATACACTTATTCCAATGATCCTCCAATAATTGTATACCATCTCTGTAATGATTTTCCGGAAGCTCTGCAAAATACTATTCCACGGCTGCAATAGCTTCTGGCTTTCCACGAAATAATTGTGTTTCAGGTTTCTGAAGAGATAGTAATCGATGGGAGCCAAATCTGGTTAATACGGTAAGTGTTCAAGCAATTCGTACTTTAATTCGTTCATTTTAGCCATCGTTAAAAGACTCGTGTGAACACGTGCATTGTCTTGATGAAAAATTATTTTTTTCTTCTCAAAGGTCTGGTCCAAAAGGTTACAATAATATTCAGAATAAACTGTTTTACCTTTTTTAAGATAATCAATCAACAAAATCCCTTTTGCATCCCAAAAAACTGATGCCATGACCTTTTTTGGCGATCGTTCTGACTTCACTTCTGACTCTATGGTATCAGAAATTTCACGCTTAGTGAAACTTGGATCTTCACAAACAATATTATACACTTGCTCAATGATTTCTGGTCTTGTTGCACTTTTTGGACATCCACTACTTGACTCATCTTCAACGCTTGAAAGACAACGTTTAAACTCTAAAACCCATCGATGCACAGTTGGAAATAAAGGAGCAGATTCCTTAAACACTTTTACCATTTTTGTATGAATTTCTGTTGCTGATAAACCTTTCAAAACAAAGAATTTTCCCGAGTAACCACATGTCACAAAAAAGCGACAAAAATTTCACATAAAATGGTGATTGGTGGAAAAAAATGTGACAAAAAGTTGTCACAATATGGATGAAAAATGGTTGATGGGGTTGACGTCGATTGTCACTCGTACACGAACATTTTGTAAATCAAATTTGTCGGTTTTTGGTGGAATATTTTTGAAATATTTGTTGAAAATTTAGTCACAAATTCGACAGTTATTTTATGGTAATAAAGTCAAATATTTCTCGATATTTTCTGAATAATTGGTGGGTAAACTGTGGAACTAATTATGAACTATTTATTGAAATTATAACCATAAATTCGATACATTTTTTATAATATCACTTAATTATCAACAATGTTGTGGATATTTGTTGGTTTATTGATTGAACAATTTTTATGACCCTACTTAAATAATTTTATAAAAAATACTCCATTGTATGGTTTACCAAACATGTAGAAATATCAAACTCCTCCCCTCTTACTTTAATCCGAGAGTCAATACAAAATGTCTCGACTCTAAAAAATGAAAACTTTCCTTGAGTTTTCTATGTGGTAGTTTGGTTTCGTACAGATACGCTCGTACAAACAAAACGTTCGGTCTACTCATCAGGTACTCAAGTAGCTACGACAGTACGACCAAACACAAACTACAAAAATAAAATTGTAACTTCATACATTAAGTATGAGGAAAGAACGTAGTGACTTAGCGAATTATAAATTCACCAAATCAAAAGTGATCAAAATCTTTTTTTTTTTGGGGAGTAAAATGAACATATATTTTGTCACAAAATACCCGCATAAATATATTCCAAATTGTCAACAATTTTTGTGGCAAAAAGAAACTTACATTTTGTGACAAATTGGTGACTAAAATTTTTTATTTTTGGGTGGAAAAATCAACATAAATTTTGTCACAAAATACCCGCATAAATATGTATGTTCCAAATTGTCAACTTTTTTTGTGACAAAAAGGAACTTACATTTTGTGACAAATTGGTGACTACATTTTTCTTTTTTGGGTGGTAAAATCAACGTACATTTTGTCACAAAATACCCACATAAATAAGTTCCAAATTGTCAACTTATTTTGTGACAAAAAAGAACTTACATTTTGTGACAAATTGGTCTAAAATTATGTGATCACCATTTTTGGTTACTCGGGATGAATTATTAAAATGGCGTATAAATTTTGATTCCTCTACTGGTTAATAGGTGTTGCTTTCAATACTTTTCAAACAACCTGTATTTGTGAAATTTTTCTGATGTTTTCCCGTCATCCTAATGCAAAGGGTCCAAATTCACTCTTGTTCTAGGATATCAGATGTCCCGCGCAGCTGGGACACTATCAATTGTAATTCATACCTATCCATATTCCGCAATTTAAAGAAATGTTCTACCAACCCAAAATATTCCTTCAGCTTCACCTTCATTCCCTTTGTAGGATTAAAAAATTCTTTTACGCAAAAATTGTAGAATTCCAAAAAATTATTAAACATTTAGAAAAACTTGATTAGATTCGGCATAAAGAACTATTAAAAATTGGATGCTTCTGTAAAAACTCCGGTACTAAATATTTTAACTAGACAAATGAATGGAGCAGAACAGATAATGAAACGACTAACTAAGGTTAAAGCTAACATTTTTGACCTGAATATTCTGGATACCCCGACCCGAATTAGTTTCGTTTTTAATTTTAAAAATAATTTAATTTAAATTTTTCATTTAACGAGCATACATAATCTCAAATAAAATAGTGCAGTTTTGTGCAAAACTTCCCCACGGCTGAAAAAAACATTTTCGATTCCACGGAAGTTAGGTTTATAGTTAAAGTGTTGACATGCAAGTTTGTTGCAGTGAATTAAAGGGTTTTATTCCTCAAACCTAGTGCCTGCTTTTGCCTTAATTGCCACCATTTATGATAAATTGTTCGGATTAATTGAATGTTCTTTAAATTCCGTAGGTTTTAGTAGATTTGCAAATCAATCAAAAGATTTTTACTCTAAAAATTGTGATGACACCAATGACGAATATGACGTATAAAGGTTTCTACAAATTTATAAAACTTATTAATAATTTGTGTTTTATAGGCATTTTATCTGAAGATAGTTATATAAATTTTCGGGTAAGTATTCGAAAAATTTACCGCAACATTTCTCTAATCAACCGTTTTACCAAAAATTGATATTGGATTCGCTACATAAAACTCGGCATTAGAACCCTGGAATTTTTGATTTGGAGTTCTCCACACTAACCTGATATACAATTTAACCAAATTGAAATTTTTGAAACAAAATTTAACAAGCTACCATTTGAAATTTCATTTTTTAATATTAGTAAAACCTCGATATAACGGACTAATTCGGACGAGGGCAATCCGTTATAGCCGATTGTCCGTTAAATAAAAATATATAATTTTTTTTCTCTTTCGGTCATAACATGATAAGCCGGATAACCTTCATCTTCTTCCAACCACTGCGACATATCTTCCACGTCTACATTTTCACAATTATCCTGTATTTATTCCACTGTAATCGGTTACTTCTATTCCTTCTAAATCTACATCGGCTTCTTCATCGTTAGCAATTTCTTCTAACTATTCTCTAAAGTTCGAACTTTCACTTAATTCCAGGTTGCCGCAAAATAAAAAATTGTTGATTTTCGGTTACAGTTTTTTAAATTTTGTATGGTACGCTGTCCTCTAGTGTCTACTTCATCAAAATCATCTGGTAATACAATCATTACTCCCTCTACAAATTTTTTGCGGTATAAACGATTGGTGGCTAAAATTATTCCTTGGTCCATTGTGCGTAAATGGCTGGATAAGTGAAGTTGTATTTTTGTACTGGATAAGGGAAGTTGTATATAAACATAAGTAAAAATTCCATTTACATCATACCTGTTAAATTAATAATAGCTTTTTGTTTTATCATAATTATGATATTTTTTGCTAAATATGCAAATTTGCCAAAGATATTTTGTATTTCGCATACTAAAATAAAAAAAAACTCCCCAAAGCCGCTGAGCATTGGTCTTTGCAAAGCAGGCAAGAACTTATGTTGCTTCCTTTTGATTTAACAAAAATTTAATGGAGTCTTCCTTTTCAAGGGGCCACTTTAGGGGAGGGGGGAAGATTTTGGGATTTATTTTTGGAAATATGGTGGTATTGGTATCCCGTTTAAAAGGAGAGTGTCCCTAAATCCAAAAATAATACAAAAGGTACAAAATCCAAATTATTTTAGAATCCAAAAGCGAAAATCCAACGACAAAAGTGCCCAATTTTACACGCGCATTGCATATTTTGCTGATATGCAAAATTATAATTGAGGTTGTATCTCTAATTGTTTTAACTACATGTAGATGTTGTTGCATATTTTGATGATATGATGGAATCGTTTTCTTAATTCTTCCCCCTTTATAAAATCCTCGTTTCGTGGATTATAAATCCAAGCGGAGCTGGGACCATTTCCTTGTTGCATTTGTCTCTTACTCGAATAACAAATAAAAGTATTAAGATTGCAATAGTCGCTATGATTTCAATATTGGTGATGCTACCAATTCGATGTACCGTGGCCAGTTTTTAAAGTCTGGAAGATGTCTCGAATATATGTAAATTGCGTATAGGTATTCCAGATTTAGTTTAATTCCTTGTTCGGTAAGTTTGCCTGTAGCACGACAGGCGATAGTATTTGAGATGTTTTTATTTCTTTGTTTCTTAAAAGTTCAATCCTTTATTTCTAATGTCTCATTTTGATTATCTCATTAGCTTTATTAATAACAAAATTTATTAAACAATTTTTAAAAATTTTATTTATTTTATTTTCTCTCCTTATAGTGAAATAGTTATTTACGTCACAAGGGCGGTAAATGAGTTATTACAGTACGAGTTCGACGTTTATTTGAACGAATTTTGAACGAGTACTGTAACGATCATTTAACGTATACGTGTAACGTACAACGTTTTATTTCATACTATATGGGACATTAATTCGATTTTTTCATTTAAAATTAAATTTTAAAGTAAAAACATGAGTTTGAAGCTCAGAGAAAATCAATCCAAATGATTTTCAAATTATCAAGTTACCCTAGTTATTTTTTTTTGTTTTGTTTTACAGTCTACTCTACTGTAATAGCTCGTTTTCCGGACACTTTTGTTCTCTGACGTAATGATTAATTTCCCGGACTGAAATCAATCACGTAAACATTGATTTTCGGTATAGTATGAAATAAAAAAAAAATCTGGTTTTTATTTTAACAATATCGATTTCGGTAGTGCATGCTACTATCCTCAGTTGTATACAACTGTTAGATACAACTGAGGATGGTAGCATGCACTACCGAAATCGATATTGTTAAAATAAAGACAAGATATTTTTTTTCACTATAAGGAGGGAAAATAAAGTAAATAAAATTTTTAAAAAATGTTTAATAAATTTTGTTATTAATAAATAAGTGAAATAAGTGACACAGAAATAATTCATTCACGTAGGAATGAATCCTATAAGTCTTATTAGCCTCTGGGTGTTTGCTTGAATTATTGTCGCTTATCATCCCGATGTAGTTACATAGGAATATTGTGTTTTCGTTTATGGGTTTAATTATCTCATTATCGTTGAATAAAAAGTCGCATCCAACATTTAGTCCTCTTATTTACTGAATAATACATACTACTAGTTTTCTTTTAGTTCCAGCAGGTTAGAATTAATTATTGCTCCTTTGGCTAGTTGTGCAGCTCTTACTATCTCTTTTGTGATTTCCTCTAGATGCATTTGGATTTCATTGTGCTGCTTGAGAACCTGCTGAATTTTATTTGTAATGGCTATATTTATCTTATATTGTTCGTTGTTATTCTCTATTATTCTATTTTGACTTCTCAGAAATTTTTTTTCTTCCCTGTCGATTGGAGGATACTGGCGGTGATGGTGATGGCGGCGGGAGCTACAACAGAAACATAGGCGGTAACAGAGGAGGCGCGATGCGCTCGGGTGGAGATCAGGATCGCGATCGTCAACAACCATATACTAACCGAGTTAATTAAAATGCATAAACAATGTTTGTTCTTCTTCTCTTGCGCAACTACCCTTCTCTGCGCTGTGTATTGTCTCGCCGCTTGAAAATGAAAGCATACTTACTTGTAATTTTAGCCTTGATAAACCGTTGGCTAGAACAGTTGAAAATCTTTTAATTCGCTGTCGTTCAACTCTATTTTTGTTTTCAGTGATTTATTTGCTTTTGCTTCAGCGTTTTCACCCTTAGATTTGTTAGCGGTTTTGCGAGTTTTGCGAAATCTTTGCTGGAACGCCTATAGTATATTGATCCGAGAAATTCTTTTAACTCCTTGAGATTTTCTAGTGGTTTGAGATTTTTAACCGCAACTACCTTCTGTTATAATGTAGCCTAAGAATTTTCTGTTATTTATAATAGGTTCTAATGCTTTAGGGAGAGAAACCTGTAAGTCCAACAAAAAAAACTTTATGAAAATATTTTCCGAGCGCGCGGAAATAGTTTCCCGGGGGAAAGCCCTTTATTGTCGAGAGACCATGGCAACGGATTTACTTAGATTAACTGGGTCCTTAACCCGAGTCGACCCAAACGAAAACTATGGTATGCATCATAATCGATCACCCTATTTATTTATTTATTTATTTATACTGAGAAAAGTCTACAAATATGACTTGAATTTATAACATACTGAACATGGTAGAATAAAAATTAAATTAAACAAAAAAAGAATAACAATTGACATAAAAATATTTTTAGGTTGGAGCAAAATGTTGCTTCAACCTACGTTTAAAGCTGTTTTTACTTAAGTAAAAGTCGAACAGATGGTCGATTTTATTAAAACTCTTCGACATCATGTTTACCGATTCATTGTCACCATAGTTTGTTCTGTGTTTATTTAGATGAAGGAACTCATGATCTCTTAAATTCCTACTCGGTGCCTTTATTTTAATTGATTCCAGTATGGATGGTGCATCGATTTGATCAAGTAAAATATTTCCAATAAACGAACACTTTAAAAGCTCTCGTCTATTTGCCAATGTTGTCATTTGATAGGTTTTGCATCCAGTAGCATATGATGGTAATCGCTTCAGGTTAACGTGGTGCGGTAAGTCATGGTCATAATCCCATCCGTCTTTACACGTTATATACCGTATAAACTTTTTTTGGACACTCTCGATTTTTCTGATAGGTTCGTCGTAAAAAGGACACCAGATGTTGACAGCATATTCAAGTTGAGATCTCACGTAGGCATAATACAGGATCTTGATTGTCTCTAGGTCATGAATATCCCCAGTCCAACGCTTAATAAAACCAAGCATGGAATTGGCTCTAGCAACGCATTGTTCAATATGCTTAGTAAAGCACATGTTTTCAACGAAAGTAACCCCTAGGTCTTTAATCTCGAATACTTTTTGTAAAAGTACGCCATTTATTTGATATTGTTGTGTAACAGGGTTAACTTTTCGATGGAACGATAAACTCTTACACTTGTTGATGTAGGTCTACAAGAGGACTTCACGAAATATTATCGATTTTACATTTTTAGGGGATCCTCTCCTCAGCGACATGCCGGGTAAGCAGCTGATAACACCATAAAACATAATACCTAGGATAAACGCATCTGGCATATGAAACTGTCCAGCATTCACCACATTTCCCTTTATTTGGATACTATGAAGACTTACCGATTAGGCGACTTTCTTTCTTACTAATAAAAAATGTAACAAAAAATGTCATTTCAGCTCAATCTAGCCCTGGTAAATGATTCAGTTAAGCAAAGTGCACACACTGATAAAATCTTGGCGTCTTTTCATGGAAAGGATATGCGACTTTAGATTTTACAAAAGTTAGTCAAATAAACAGAGAAAGTCATTAACTATTCGATAAACATTTTTTTCAGTAACTTTGCCATACACTTAACTGCGAAATCAAAGTATTTGCCTGTTACGGTTATCAAATCTATTTTATTTGCCCCTTACAAATGAATTTGTTAGGAATTTTGTTCCACCCTGGCATTTTTCATATGACCTAATTTTGAGATAGCTACGTAAACTAACTCAAGTCATTTGTCTCAAACTATCTCAAGTCATTGTTAGACAAATATTTTGGTATGAAATACATTTGTGAGTTTACAGTATTATACTGCCATACTAAGCGCAAAGGGGTATCTGCACTTTTTAAAGTTTTGAGTAATTCAAACTTTTAAGTTTATGTAGTAGAGGTAAGTGTAGCACACTAAGCATTTTTGGTTGTAAGTGAATATTTGCAGTGTAAATACCGCTAAACTGGCCTAGCATAAGATATAATATGTACTTTGGAATTGCTAGACACTAATATCTCATTTTCCGAAAGTAGGGCAGCATAATTGTTGTTGCATTTAAAAGCATCCAATAAGATTTCCCTAAATCAAACTGACAACGTGTTAATTGCAAACGAGTGATGGTATTGTAAATGCCAAGGTCCTGTCAGCATTAGAAAATATTTTTGGAAACCAGCTACTAATAAAAGGAAGATATACATATGTAATTCTATTTGGTAAGTTCTAAAAATTTCAGTTGTTATTGTAGTGTAAAATAAACTCATACAGCGGCAAAATATACACGATCTCGTATCGTTCAGAAATGTATCCATTTACATTTTCAAGTCAAATTCAAACCAGTTAGGAAGGAACTGTGCTGTTTCTTTACCGATTAATATGAAATTGGGAATGCACGATGGAAATGGTATTCTAAAATAATATTTAGAAAAATGTCTGGAATAGGCCAATTAGGAAGACACTCAGTTTCTGGAATTTCACCAATTTGGATGCAACTTGGCTATTTCTTAGCGGATTTTAATGAAATTTGACATGTTCGACGGAAATGGGATTCTAAAATAATATTCGGACAAAGTTCTGAAATATGGCCAAGTATGATGGAACTTGACTATTCCTTAACCGTTTATCAAGAAATTCGACATGTGCGTTGGAAATGGGATTCTAAAATATTATTCGGACAAAGTTCTGGAATATGGTCAATTAAGGTGGCAATTTGCTATTTATTTACCGATTTTCGATCTGCTTCACAGTAGAAAAATCTCAAAAGCTGCCTGGTTTACTGACAATAACTTCAACCAACAATAGCTTTCATGCGATCGCCTGTTAATTTTTTTGTGAATCTGGCAGGTGCCAAATCGAATAGACCATATTTCGGAACTTCATCAAAAAAAATTTTAGAAGTCCATTTCCATCGCACAAGTCAAATTTCACTAAAATCGGTTAAGGAATTATCAAGTTCCATACTACTTGGCCATATTGTAGAACTTCATCTAAACATCATCTCAGCACATGTCGAATTACATCTTAATCGGTTAGCCCAGTTCCATCCTAGTTTGCCTTATTCCAGAACTTTATCTAAAAATTGTTTTAGAATTCCATTTCCAGCGCGCATGCCTAATTTGACTAAAATCAGTTAAGTAACAGTCAAGTTCCATCCTATTTGGCCATATTCCAGAATTTTAGCTAAAACTTATTTTAGAATCTCATTTCAGTCGTGCATGCCAATATTAGCCTTAATCGGTTAAGAAACGGTCAAGTTTCGTCTTAGTTGGCCATATTTTAGAACTTCATTTAAAACTCAGTTTAGAATATCATTTCCATCGTGCATGCTGAATTTCATCGTATTCAGTTAAGAAATAGTTCCTTTGTAATAGGCCTGCATTTGACTTGAAAATGCTATTAATGGATATACTTCTATGAGAGATATTCAAATTTTCTATTTTTCAGATCTAAATAAGAGCCAGGACAATCCCCAGTTAGTCTCTTAAACCAAAGTTTTATTGTAATATATTTTGCCTTTGCTTTTAAAGAGTTAAAATATAGCTCATAAGGAAAAAAATCGAAAACCGTGACCCATATATTTTCCTTCCGTTCTGAACAGCTAACACTTCTTTCGACTTTACATTATTACGGCGGCCTACAATAATATTATCCAAGCAAATAAGACACGTTTCCCAGTGTAATCCCTTTAGCACGCGCTTTACATAATCCGAATGGCATAACATTAAATTGTCAAAGTCCGTTACTCACACTGAAGAGCGTTTTCTTGCAATCTTCCTCCTGGACTTCTACCTGCCAATAGTCGTTAATTGTGTCATCGATTCTTGCGGCAGTGCGTAGTCACACATACTCCTTACCAGTTTGGTCCTTCCATTATTATGCTATGTACTACAGAATATTGACATGTACCGTTTGAGTAGTTGATGGGCAGAATTTTTCTGTGCCACGGTTAGATCTTCGGTCCATTTCTGGGTGAGTTGTCTTTCAATTTCTTTCTGCCCTGGACTTTTATGCTCACATTTCAGTATCGTCGATACCTCATCATATTTATCGATGACTATCTCTTCCTTGAGAGTTTTCGTCTTATCCGAGAGATTTAGAATCCTATTTGGTACTCTAAAATCGTTATCTGATTTAACTAGGACTTTCCTGGTTATACTTTATTTGGCTATACTCTCCTAGTTGTTGGCTTCCACTCCTTCCAATATTCCCCCACAGAATCGTCTTCTCCGAGCTCGGTGGCAGTTTCAGCCGATAATCTAAAATAATTCTTCTGGTAGTTGCTCCTGTATCGCTAACTTGATGTGGCAACTCTATGTTATCGTAAGTTAATAGTCCTCATCTATCATCCATTCCATGAGGCTATTCGCCCTCAAGCTAGGCCTCAGTGAAGTCAGATGGCAAAATAGTGGTGAAATTAATACAAACAATGGAAATTATATGATATTCTCAGGTAGAGACGACACACAAGAGCAAGGCGTGGGCATATTAATAACAAATAAAGCGAAGAAAGCATTGATGGAATGGAAGCCAATTAACAGCAGAATAATAATAGCAAGATTTCATACGTAAACAAGAAACACAACTATCATTCAGTGCTATGCCCCCAACCGTTGATGCAGATGAAATAACGAAAGATGAGTTCTATAAACAATTGCAATCCACAATAGCAAGAATGCACAGAAACGAGGTCAAAATCATACAAGGAGATTCCAATGCAAAAATTGGAACAGACAACACGACCTAACAACCATCATGGGTAAAAATGCATTAGATTCTGTGCGAAACAAAAATGGAGAAATACTCGTCGACTTCTGTATCACAAATCAGTTCAATCAGATTGATCACTAATGAAATAATGAATAAGAAATTCCTCACATCTCTACAAGATGTCAGAACAATGAGAACTGAAACATCTGCTGAAACAAGAAACATCTTCAATGAAACGCTCCAACTCAATCTAAATAATAGTAATGAAGCCACCAGAATACTACAAAAATGGAATCAAACTAAAGAAGCCTACATCAAGACTGCCACGGACGTACTCGGCTACCTAGAATATAATAGAAAACCCTGGATAAGCGATGATACATGGAGGAAAATTGAGGAACGCCATCAACTTAAGTTACAAATGCACCAACAAAATACGGCAGAGGTGAAACGTAGATACGAAGAAACAGCACGTGAAGTAAAAAAGATGGCAAGGAATGATTGAAGAAGATATACAGAGAGCATTCTCAAAGCTGCTGAAGAGGCTACACCAGTATGTAAGAAAAGTCACGGGAAAAATTACAAACATACCACCTAAAAGTGATGGAAATAGTCAAGTCTTAACAACGGACGAAACACAGTTAAGGAGATGGAAAGAATATTTCGAGGAAGACGCCACCACCAGCACCAGAAATCTCCCGTCATCAATTGACCACAATAACGAAACTAACAACACCCAAATTCCAACGAAACGGGAAGTTAAAAGTATCATTGAGAAACTAAAAAATAATAAGGCTGCTGGAACAGCTAATATATAACCGCCGAAATATTCAAATGAGACTCATCTACAGCTGCAAACGCATTAAACCAAATAATCTAAGGCCTTGGAATTCTGGCGAAATACCACAAAAATGGAAGGAAGGCTTGACAGTTACAATCCTCAGGAAAGGTGGCCTAAGAGAATATAAGAACTAGCGAGGTATCTCCATACTCAATACAACAATAAAAATACTCGCAATGATCATCCTTGATAGAATCTCACCTACGATCAATGCAAAATTAAGAAACGACAAACGAGCAAGCTGGTTTTAGACCAGGAAGAAGTTGCACTGATCATATCAACACTTTCCGTATTATCACTGAGCAATCCAATGAATGGAATTCACCACTGTACGTACCTGCTCTTCGTCGATTTCGAACGCGCATTCGACACGATAGATAGAAACGCAATATGGCAGACACTGTGAAATGGGCATCTCAAAGAAATTAATCGAACTCATACAAGAAATGTATCGGAATGCTGGAAACCGAGTTCAATATAAAGGCAAACAAAGTGGAACATACTATAACACTCGTGGAGTAAGGCAAGGATGCGTACACACAAGCATTCAGACATGCAGCAGAAAGTTTAACAGCTATCAGCCCTAGCTAACGAAGTTTTCTCAAGGTAAACATTAGAAAAACAAAGGTAATGAGACTCAACACGAGAATAAACACACCAATACACATCAACAATATGTATAACAATAGAAGATACTTCTTATACTTTCTGCCGTAGGCACTTGGCGAAACACACTTAATACACACATTTTTAAAAATTTTTAAAAACACTTGTTAAATATTTCGCAAAATTACAAAAGGTTTAAAAAATCACTCGATCGATTTCGGCTTATTAGGCCATCATCAGGAGTATCTACTAAACTGTAAAAATAAAAATGTAGTTAGATATATATATATAGTTGGAAAAAGCAAAAAATGAAACCAAAATATACCAATAAAAATATGTGGGAGTGGTAAACAATAAAATTGGTGACAGCAATAAACATTAAAAATTAAAAATTAAAAAAGGGGGTGAGTTAAACACAGGTAAAATTGGTGAGAGCAATAAACATTAAAAATTAAAAATTAAAAGGGGGTGAGTTAAACACAGGTATATGATTATTGATTAGTCAACGGTCGAATAATTTATTTATTTATCAACATCTGGAATTTTGTTATTCGACCGTTGACTAATCAATAATCATATACCTGTGTTTAACTCACCCCCTTTTAATTTTTAATTTTTAATGTTTATTGTTCTCACCAATTTTACCTGTGTTTAACTCACCCCCTTTTTTAATTTTTAATTTTTAATGTTTATTGCTGTCACCAATTTTATTGTTTACCACTCCCACATATTTTTATTGGTATATTTTGGTTTCATTTTTTGCTTTTTCCAACTATATATATATATATCTAACTACATTTTTATTTTTACAGTTTAGTAGATACTCCTGATGATGGCCTAATAAGCCGAAATCGATCGAGTGATTTTTTAAACCTTTTGTAATTTTGCGAAATATTTAACAAGTGTTTTTAAAAATTTTTAAAAATGTGTGTACAATAGAAGATGTAAACAATTTCGTATACCTTGGGATTTTGGGAAGATATAAGCAAACGCATTAATAAAGCCAGACATACATACAACATGTTATACAAAGTCTGGAATACTTCAGCCCTGTCACGCAAGGCCAAGATACGAATGTTCAACTCGTGTGTGAAATCGATACTACTATATGGGTGGGAAACATGGAAGCAAACAGGAAAAATCAAAATGAAGTTACGAGTTTTCGTAAACAAATGCCTTCGACGAATACTGAAATGCTTCTGGCCTAACACCATAACGAACATCGAACTGCATAGGAAAACTAATCAGTCAGACATTGAAATCGAAATAAAGAGACGAAAATGGAGATGGATTGGCCACACACTGAGAAAATCACCAACTGATATAACGAAGATGTCATTGGACTGGAACCCGCAAGGGAAAAGGAAAGTCGGAAGAACAGCAATGACATGGAAGAGAACACTACTAGCTGAAGCGAAACAAGTCGGAAAATCATAGAGATAAAAGCAGCAGCCCCCAACCGAGTAAGATGGTCCAGCCTAGTAGACGCCCTATGCTCCTAAATTGGAGATAAAAGAAAAAAGAAATTCACCCTCATAAAGTTTATTCCCAAAACGGCCTCGTCCACAATATCCGCAGTCAGCACTTCGTGTTGGAAAGAGTTCTCCCGATCCTTATTTTCACGATCTTTTCCTCCTTTTATCGTTGTATTACCTACCGTTACCATTTGTAACATCAAACCGTTAGCTGGTTGCATTATTTGCATACCTCCATATAGATCAGATCTTTACGGACAATCGTTTAATTTTTTTTATCCAAGGTGATAATGCAGTTTGTACCATCAATATCACTTGAGTCGTTGTTTCACTTACCTTGACATCAAGTTAGATCCTCGAAAAGTTGAAACTTTTTTTCAACCTATTGAATCTCCGTTTTAAATTCCGTCTTAACATGTCGAATTTCCGTCTTATACATTTGTAGACAATTCTAGAATTTTCTGGTCCATTCTCTTTTGATATTCTGTAATTTACCCCGATTTGACGCCCCATAATTTGGATTGATTGTTCAATTATCTCCATTTGTTGTTTCATTTTTTGGTTTGATTGTTAAATTTTCTCCATTTGTCGCTCGTTTTGTTGCCATTAGCTAGACTGCTTTTTAAAATTCGAGTTCACGAATTTTTAATTGTTTGAAAGATTGTTGGGACATGTAAAACACGATTTAATGTAATTTCTAACAGTTTACAGATTTAAATATTTTAGCAGAGATGACAGTTGAATTCAGCGTACGTTTCACAAGATGTGGCCAGTGGGGGGTTAACTTTTTACTCGTGAGACATCTGCTTATGAATAGCGTAACTTTACCAAATGTCAAAATAAAATCTTGACAAAATTGGTGTGACATTAATCATCCATCAAAAACTGAACAAAGTGATGAAGAAAATTGTTTCCGTAAATAAGCCATAAATAACCAAATTGAAAGATTTGATAAACAAATTATTGGCATACCAATTGCTTAACGGAATATTTAATTTGTTTTCGGTAAGTTTTATTAAAGCAAAAAATGTCTGATTTTTTTAATGCATAATGAAAACATAAAAGAGCTCTCGGAGCTTGCCCCCAGGAAACAGCTTTTGACGTTGGAAATCTCGTTTATTATCTTTATCATGTTTATAATAATTACTGATAATGTTATTAGTAGTATACATCAGTGGATATTCTATTAATTGACTAAATGTATTTCCGGATCGGAAAATTTCTAAAAAATTTGTTTATTTTAAATTTTCGGCTTATCTGTGCACTTTACAGAAAACCTCAAATGTAGTGATACAAAGGTGCTTGTGAGACACCAATACTAACAAAATTAATTATTATCTGAGGCAGTAATACAACCCAGAGAAGATGGAGAAGTATGGACCTAATATGGTTTCGATTTTGAATGAAAAATTTCAAATGGGCGAGATCGTAATTTCGGTAAGTCACTAAATTGTTTTATAAGTTAAAAATGTATAATAACACTTTTACTTCTAGATCTTGAAAACCCGTTCTCAAATGAACAGCATATCCCTACTAGTTCTAGTGAATCTAAATGACACCAACGCCATATTTTCATTTTGTCCAACACAATGGCCACCAATATCCAGTTCAAATTTAATATTAACCGAAATTTTTGAAATGGACACTTCATTCAAATTCGAAAAAGATGTTGGCTACAGTTTTATAATAGCGGCGAGTAATGGCTCCTTCACATATTTATACTCAGCCGAAAATGAAGTCCAATTTTTTGAGTTCGAAAATGTTGTACAACAAATTAGAACGGTTGTCTTGAGTACGGAAACTGATTTTAGCCATTGGTTGAATTATTATCGACAGGATGGATCAGATTATTCGTCGGAACGTGATAAAAAATTTCGCAAAGAATTAGCCCGACGTGAGCCTGATTACACGGTAAATAAAACTTATAGTATTTATGTAGCCACATGGAATGTGAATGATCAAACACCATTCGATGTGATGCTTAACGAATGGCTTTCGGTTGGAGATGAACCGCCTGATATTTATGCCATTGCTTTTCAAGAGTTAGATATGTCAACGAAGGCTATTTCGATGAATGAAACGCGACCAGATGCCAATTGGATGTAAGTGGTTTTTTGTCTGTCGGCAAATTTTTTATTGATTTTAATTCTTTCTGTTCTTAGTAAAAAAGTTATGGAGGCACTACATCCGGGTGCTTTGTATTGTGAATTGACTACCGTTCGCTTGGTCGGAATGATGCTGATCATCGCTGTCAAGGAATCGATCCGGAGAACGGACATAAAATTCTTTAATTATCAAAAGGTCGGAACTGGTGCCTTAAATATAATGGGTAACAAAGGAGGGGTCGGTGTAAGCATTATGATCAATCGTACTCGTATATGTTTCGTAAATTCACATTTAGCAGCGCATACGGGAGAAGTGGAGCAACGAAAAATTGATCACGATGAAATATTAAAGCGTATGGTATTCCAGCATGGTATCAAACGATTTACAATCAATGAGCATCATTTGGTCTTCTGGATTGGTGACTTAAACTATCGTTTGGATGATTTGACGACCGAACATATAAAATTTCTCATTGATCAGAAAAATTACAGTGATCTAATTTTGGTTGATCAACTGTATAAGCAAAAAATGCGAAATGCAGTGTTTCAAGGATATACGGAAGGAGCACTGACATTTCCGCCCACCTATAAATATAATCCGGGTACCGATGAGTTCGATAGTAGTGAAAAGGCAAGGGCGCCGGCATGGTGTGATCGGGTGCTTTGGCGCGGAAATGCTAAACAGCTTGACTACAATTGTATAATGCAGATGAGAATGAGCGATCATAAACCCGTATACTCAACATTCACCACTCAAGTCGAGATAATCGACGAGGAGAAACGCAAAAAAATTTACGAGGAAACACTTAAGACGCTGGATAAATTCGAAAATGATAATCAACCCCAAATCTCAGTTTCGAACACTGATATTGATTTTGATGTAATTTGTTTTAATCAGCCCTATCACCGGGAACTTGTCGTCTCGAATTATCATCATTTAACGGTCGATTTTAATTTTCGTGTTAAAGATCGAAAATTTAGTGATCAAGCGATAGATGCTAGTAATACGGATGAACGCAACACTAGTCGGGTATGCGAAAATTGGCTTAATCTGAGCCACAAAAAGGGTCAACTACAAAGTGGCCAATCAATGACGATTGGATTGGATATCATGATCGATTGTAAATCGGCGTCCGAATTGATGAAAAAGTTTAAAGCTGGACAAAAAATTCTACTCGACATACTGGTGTTGCATGTGAAAAATGGTCGAGATACATTCATTTCGATTATAGGCGATTATAAACCAAGTTGTTTTGGGCTCTCGATGTCACAGTTGGCTCTGTTAGAGCGACCGATTATAGAATATGTCGACTACAATGATGTGCTGCGTTCGGAGGCAGCTCGCGGGAATAATAAAATTAAAGTGCCACGAGAATTGTTTCACATGATTCATTATTTGTATGGAAACGGGTTAAAGACATCACAGCTTTTCAGCCTTGATCGACAGTTTGCCAAAAATCCGATTGTTAATGAGATTCGAGATTGGATTGATGGATGGTCAACGGAAGAATTTCGTAAGGATTAGGTTGGATAATTGTTTGTTGCGGGCGTTTTTTTATTGTTTTGTTTTATTTGTAGCCGGAACACCGCATACAACGGCCGAAGCACTTCTAATGCTGTTGGAGAGCGCACCTGAAACTTTGCTACACGCCAAGGAAAAGGAAATACTCGATAATATTTCGCGGCCCAATATTTGCCTAGGCCTTCTGCAACAAATCGATATAATTCCACGTAGCATATTTTTCTATATAATTCTGTTCTTACGAGAATTAGCCAAGTATTATCCATTCAATCGGCTCAACGATGAGATTGTGGCCACAATTTTTAGTAAAATATTTTTTAAGTCATACGCTAGTAATCGAACTAAAACCACGATATTTGTGAAAAACGCGATTAACAATTTCAGCCTGGGCGAGTATGTACGATCGCAATTTTTCTAACTGGCATCACTCGAGCTCTAAAGCCGAATTTACTTATCAATATTTATGTAGTCATGTAAAATGTATTTATGTTTTAATCTCATATGTGCGCAGTGTCACGATACGAGTATTATATTTATGTCAGACGGTTCAGGCTCATTCTATGTGGATGAGAAATCACAGGAAAATTCGCGCTTTTTGTATTTTGCATCGGAATTGATTGTTCACTTTATACCTCATCCACTTTCTTCTGTTGTATGCCACATTCAGATTTACAATTTTTTTAAATGTATATTTTAAAGTATGAAATAAATTTATCTAGGTAGTTCCTAAAATAAAACTGTTGGTAACTAATTTTAATCTGCAACAGGTTCAGAATTAAATTTGGCTTGACGATAAAAATGTTTTCGATCAAATAGCTACTTATGAAATGGTTCGCTTCTTTGCTGAACGTTAGACGGAATCTTAAGGGACCGAAAATTCCGTCTTCATAGGTTTATTGCGTTTTAGAGGAGTTTCTTGGGATGATTTGAACTCACCTACTTTTAAATAGTGCAACTAAAAATGTAAATATTGCTGAAAACCTAACCTCAAATATTTTGACAAGATACCACCGGTACGATGTTGAAATTATTACGGAAGTATTCAGTACAAAAAATAAATTTGCATACAATTTACGCTCTGTCGTCAGGTAAGTTAAATCTGTTTAATGTACCACTAGTACGCAATTAACATTTTTTGTTGTATATGTATTCTAGGCCATGGCAAATGTGGTGTAGCAGTAATTCGAGTATCAGGTCCAGATACAAGAATCGCCTTAAATAATATATCCCGATTTCGTAAACAACTTCCAGAACCGCGAAACGCTTACCTACGATCTTTATACCATCCCGCATCAAATGAATTGATTGATCGGGGTCTAGTACTATGGTTTCCGGGTCCAAAAAGTTTCACCGGTGAAGATACCTGCGAATTTCAAGTACACGGAAGCTCGGCCATTATCGATTGTATGTTGGACGCTCTATCTTCAATCGATGGATTTCGGCCAGCAAAACCCGGTGAATTTACAAAACGTGCGTTTTATAATAGCAAACTAGATTTAACTGAAGTGGAAGGATTGGCCGATCTAATTCATTCGGAGACTGAAGCACAACGGAAACAAGCGCTTCTTCAAGCAAATGGATCACTATCTAAACTGTATAACAATTGGAGACAATCTCTGTTAAAATGTGTAGCACATCTTGAAGCTTATATTGATTTTGCAGAAGATGAAAATATTGAACCGGAGATTTTTGATGAGGTGAACTCAAAAATTAGGAATTTACGAGTAGATATCAGTGCACATCTGAATGACGGTCGAAAGGGTGAATTGTTGCGATCTGGTGTTCGGGCCACAATACTCGGTGCCCCAAACGTTGGAAAAAGTAGCTTCATAAATCTAATCTGCCAAAAACCAATTTCCATTGTAACCAATATTGAGGGGACAACGCGAGATGTAATTGAATCCCATTACAATATTGGCGGATATCCCGTTATATTAGCAGATACCGCTGGATTACGAAAATCGACTGCGGATGTTATCGAAATAGAGGGAATTAGCCGCGCAATTGAATACGCCAAAAATTCAGATTTTATTATCGTCATGTTAGATGCATTGACATTCATTAATTCAAAAATGCCCGAAAATAGTGTCAAGAATATTACAAGTGATTACCTTCGTGAAATCGGATTCGAACCGAAACATTCGAACCATTGTCTGATACTAACGATTTTTAATAAAATCGATCTACTCAGTGTAAAACAATTAAACCAGTTAAAATCGTCAGTTGACGGTAATGCCGCATTTTTATCGTGTAAAAGCAATCAAGGACTGGAGCATGTCCTTTTGCGTATTATCGATGATTTGAAAAGTTTGTGTGGAACTCCGACAGCTGAAAATCCTGTGATAAGCCAAGCAAGGCATCGTCATCTATTTGTCGAATGTGTTGAACATTTAGATCGGTATCTGGATGATGTTCAAAATTTAAGCGATTTTACGGATTATGGAATATTAGCGCAAAAGTTGCGGAATGCAGTGAGGTCGGTTGGACAAATTACGGGTGATGTCAATACGGAAGAAGTGCTCGATGTTATATTTAGAGATTTTTGTATTGGAAAGTAGTTAATAATAGTTTATAGCTTAAATTGAGTGCACTTTGTTTTATAATCTTTTAATCCATAATTTTTTGTTTCAATTAGAAAATTTGTTTTGACGTGATAACGTTTAACACCGCACATGTTCAGAAAATTGACCCGAAATTTAGCCCTTGGTTGTAAGCAATTACTCATCAACTATAAGCATTACCTTTAATTTAAAGATATGATTGCTTAGATTGGTCCTTCGGCTTTATGTGTCACGCTTAATATTATCCCGACGACGTCATCAAGCGGCAAATGAACTCGCGCCACGAACCTCTGATTTCGACCGATTTAAATGCTTGAACCAATGTAGCGAGAGAATGGTTCATCCGATCGGAAACACGGTGGTGTCAATTTTTTGCGTAAAAAACCAGTGGTGGTAAATTTATTTTAAATTAAAATAATTAACCTCCACATAAATTTTAATTAAAATTACAAAGTACAAAATAGCGATTTACAATCAACCATGAGAATTCCATATCTGACCGGAGCAGGTGAGAAATGGCCTAAGAATAATGAAGACAAAGCTCGAGAATTTGCTGAACACCTTGAAAAAATATTCCAGCCACAAGACGAAACGTTAGAAGCCGAGATAATAACTGAACAAGCTGTGCAAGAAAGTAAAGAAATCCTACTGACAACACCAAAAGAAGTCGTGTGTGAGATAAAAGCTAATGAAAAAACCTCCTGGCTACGATCTTATTATTGCAGAAATCGTAAAAGAACTGCCAAGGAAAGCTCTGGTGAAGCTCACCAATCTTATAAATGCAGCATTTAGAATCAAATATGTACCAAGCTTGTGGAAAATTGCAGAAGTGATTATGATCCCAAAACCTGGGAAACTACCACATATAACCTCATCTTACAGGCCAATTTCGCTATTGCCAGTCATGTCCAAACTCTTTGAGAAGCTACTGGTAAAAAGGTTAAATCCGATAATCGAGTAAAAACTTGATCCCAAATCATCAGTTCGGTTTTCGTAACCAACACTCAACAATTGATCAATAGAGGAGATAAAAGTCTGTTCAACAAAATTTGTAGACATTGCTCAAGCGTTTGTTAGAGTGTAGCATGAAGTAGTTAACCATAAATTAAGAAATCTTCTACCAATCCAATTTGCTAAAATACTGGAATCTTACTTGAAAGTAAATGATGAAGTTAAGAAATGAAGTTAAATGATGATACCTTTTCTGAATTGAAAGAAATCAACGCCGGAGTTCAGTATTAGGGCCGGTTTTATACCTACTGTACACTTATGATCTTCCTGCATTAGAAAACAACATAGTGGCGACTTTTGCAGATGACACGGCGATCTTAGCTGTTGGCACAAGCAACGAAGAGTCAACACAAAAGTTACAATCAGCAATAACTAAAATGTATAAATGGACAAAAAAATGGCGAATAAAACTAAATCAGTTCACATCAACTTTACAAACAGGCGATTTGAACATATCCCGATAAATCGAAAAATAGTACCATATGCGAAAACAACTAAGTATCTCGGCATGACCCTGGATGCTAAATTGCGATGGAAAGCAAATGTGAAGAACTAAAACTTAAATACATAAAGATGTATTGGCTGATGGGAAGGAACTCTTCTTTATTCACATAAGCAATTATTGAAACTGGTTTGGCCTTATGGTATTCAACTTTGGGGTTGTACCAAACAGCAACGTAAATATCCAAAAATTTCATAATATGGTATTAAGGAATGTCGTTGATGCTCCTTGGTATATCAGGAACAACGATCTCCATAGGGACCTTAAAGTGAACCTCATCGTAAATGAAATTAAGGAGAAAACGCGGAGACATGAAGAGAGGCTCCGGCAACAACTCAGCTCCTAAGCAATACGAATTTAATACGTAGTAAAAGAACCAAACCTTTTGAGTTGGTGTAATTGTTAGCTTAAACAGCATTGTGCTGTCTAAAACCTACTACAAAGATGTGGTTTACTTGAAGTACCAGACTCTATGGAACGCCAATGGGAAGAAGCCATAGATTAATATTAAGTAAATTAATTAAGTCAGAAACAAATTGCTCATTAGGCCAGGAAACTAGATTGTAATTACATAAAAAAATAAATAAAATTTATTTGGAGATCTGGAAATGCAGGGTGGCTCAGATTTTTGAATCGAGTGAACATATCGGGTTTAAATAGCAACAATCGTGTGAACTTAAATTTTCGTGTTTACAAGAATCTATGACCGGCGTTATTTGTTCACAAAAAGCACGGTATACACATTTGGAACCACGTTTTGTGAACTTTTCGATAGGCCATTTGAAAATCAAACGGCTGGAGCTTGAGACTCCAGCGTGCCAACCGTTCTGACAAATCCTTTTGCGACATCAACATTGCTGGCGTGGTCCGTATATATGGTAAATGGGTACCCTTCAATATATGGTCTGAACTATTTGACGCTCAGCACAGCAGCGTAGCATTCCAACTCAGTAACCGAATAGTTTCCCTTAGCGGCGTTTAGTTTCTGAGAAACAAAAACTATTGGACACTCTGCTCCGTTGGAATCGAGTTGGAACAAAACGCTACCTACTCCTGTTGTGCTGGCGTCACATTGCATAAAGAAGGGTTTACCATAATCAGGATTTGCCAGGATGGGAGATGTCGATAATGCAGTTTTCAGTTCGTTGAAAGCAGATTCAGCATTTGCAAGTAAGTCGGTAAGAGGAGCAGACAACGTTGCATAATTCCTTATGAACCGGCGGTACCAACCACACATTCCCAAGAACCGTCGAATTTGTTTTACCGTCTTAGGAGCAGGAAACTCGTCGATTGCACGAACTTTCTCGGGGTCGGTACGCAGACATCCATCACCGATAAGGTACCCAAGATATTTTGATTTATTTAATAAAAACTTACTCTTATCAACGTTAATGGTGAGTCCAGCCGTTTTTAAACGAGTCGCAACCTCTTCCACTAAAATCAGGTGTTCATCAAAAGATGCCGGAGTTACCGAGAGGTCGTCCAGGTACACAAAGATTCTGTCATGCAGTTGGCGCGGCACATTGTCTGAGGAGCGTTGCATAATCCGAATGGCATGACCGTGAATTAATACAAAGGTCTCCCAGGTACGGTAAACGCCATCTTATCTCTGGATTATTGGTCCAACGGGATCTGCCAAAAGGCATCTTTGAGGTCGATGCAAGATATATACCTGGTTTGATCCAATCGGCCCAACAATACATCGATAAGTGGTAGTGGGTACGCATCCTTAACGGAGACCTTATTCAACTCACGGGCATGGGGCATCCAAACAGAGACGAACCTTGCCGCTTGCTTTACGCACCAAAGTGACCGGTGAGCACCAACTGCTCTAACTTTCTTCTATCACGCCTAACGCTAGCATACGATCGAGCTCATCGAAAAGTTGTTGCTGTATAGCTGGCGAAACAGAATAGAATCTTTGTTTGATTAGTGTCACTGTACCAACGTCGATAGAATGTGAAAGTACAGTCGTTTTTCCGGGGCCAAGTTTAGTATAGGATGGGAAATGATCAATCACTGAGTTTAATTTTATTTGATCAACTGGCAACAATGAATGGTATTTACATGATTCGGGATCAGAAGAAATATTAGGACTCAATGAGCATACAGTGAGTGATCTGGAATAAATTCCAAAAATCTATCCCTAGGTATAAAGGCTGGTCCAGACTAGGAACGATATGTAGACGCATTTTGTGACACTTGCTATTAAATTTTACTGTTGCACATACAAATCCAAACACTCTCTGACTGCCCGTTTGATGCTTTTATGTACGATGGAGAACTATGAAATTGAACACCAGTATCTCTTAAAAATGTTTCTACTCCAGCGCCTAGAACGCTAACTGTAGCAGCACTATCTAACAAACCCTTATATTCAACCCCATTGATTTGAACTTGTGCATATAGCCTTGGATCTTGTAAATGGTTCATAAGGATGGAACTAACTATTTCGGATTTGAGATTATTTCGGTTTTGCCAATATAATCGAGTTCGTTCGAGCAAATTGGCTTGGGACAAGCTTAAGGAATTGGCTAAGGTTTCTATCTGAAAAACGAACATATCTATTGGAACACTGGATGGTGAGCCGATATAAGATATTCCACATCGAGAAAGGCTGCGATGCTCGAGGGGATATCGTAAACCTTGCGAGGTTGGAGCAACAGTAAAATTTAAATATGGCTGTGGACCACTCGCTGGAGGGTTCGTGTAGATGGAACTATATGGTAACGGAACGGTTGGAGCAAAAGGTGCTGAATTGACTTGAGGTATTGGAAATGATGGTGCAGGTGGTAAATTTGACGAAACAGTTGTTGCTTGTTGGAAAATAATTATTTGGATTAGTATAAGCTGACTGGCTAATTGTAATATTCGGTGAAGTTCAGACTTGTAAACAATGGAGGTGGTATGCTATGATTCTCATACACTGATGTAGGGGCAGTAGGGATGAATGAAGGATATGGTCCTCCGATTGGCCCTGCCTGGTTGACTCACGCTTGTTGGGATGGACATATGAGATGGAATTGTATATTTCATTTGGTCCTGCATTGCGTCTTGGCATTGATTTAATATGGATAATTGTAGACACCAGTAATTTAGTTTGAACTTCTTGGTGAACTTTATTCAGTAAATCTTCCAGGGTGGATCTTCTACCTGAGCCTTGGTTTGGAGAAACTGATTCACTTGGTTGGGCTTTTGACATAGGCAAATTAGAATCATTAATTTCATCCACTTCTGAGTGTCCGACCTCAACCAGTTTGGCAGCTTCAATATACTCGTTCAACTTATCATGGTTCTGCATAAAAATCTGAAGCTCTTACAAACAAGTTCATAGAAGATTCATTTCAAAGTGTACGAGATGCGGCTACGACCATGAAATGTCCTGCAAAATTTAGGAATTGTGCATACTGTCGAAAAGTGGGACACGCAGTAAGAGTTTGTTTTAAAAAAAGAACCGAACAAAATTCGTCGAACGGTGTCAGGAATAATCAAGGTGAGTCAAAATATAGCAAGAACTACCGTGATAATCCAAAAAGGAATGATGGCATCCATAATATTGAAGATGGCAGCTACAAGAAAGAGGGTGAAGACGTTATTAATATAAATAATTTAAAATTAGGTAATATAAGTTTAGTTTTAAACGTTCAGGTTAATGATGTGGAATTACAAATGGAGTTAGATACGGGAGCTTGTTTATCAGTAATAAGTGTAGAAACGTATAATAATTATTTTTCAAATATTGAGTTAATTAAAATAACTGAATTTTACTTGCAGGTAGTGTCAGGTATGAAGATTAAAGTGTGGTAGAATTCCTGTCGGCGTAGTATATACGGTGATTCAAAATTCCAATTGATTGCTGAGTCGGATGTTCCCTTTATGGAAGCAATATTTATTAAATTCAGAAAATAAGGTAAATAAAGATGTTCTTACTATTAATACACCCCAAGAAAACCACAAAGTTTTAAGGTTATTTAAAAACGTGTTCAATCAGCGGATTTACCGCAGAACTACGCTTAAAAGAAAAATATAATCCTATATTCTACAAAGCATATTCGGTGCCATACAAGTTGCGCGATAAAGTTGGGCAATCTTTAAAACAATTAAAAAGGGACAAAATAATTACTTCGATTCGTTACAGTGAGTTGGCTACCCCAATAGTTGTTGTACCTAAATCCGATGGACGATTAAGAATTTGCGGTGATTTCAAACGTACCGTTAATAAATGTTTACAATGCGACCACTATCCAATTCCGCGGATAGATGAGATACTTGCTTCATTGGCAAATTGTAAAGTGTCTTGTGTAATAGATTTAGAAGGAGCTTATCAAGATTATCAAGTATTTAACAATTAACACTCATCTAGGATTATTCCGATTAGAGCGTTTACCATTTGGCATTTCGACAGCGCCAGCTAAATTTCAAGGAATTATGGACCATATTTTATTAGGAATTCGAAAAGTAAATTGTTATTTAGATAATATTCTGGTGGGCGGTTAACATATCGAGGAATGTAGGGAAAATTTATATTTAGAGCTGGAGCGTCTAAATAACCATAATATTAAAGTTAACAATAATACGTGCAAATTTTTTCACAACAAAGTGAGCTACTTGGGTCATGAATTATCAGATAAAGTAATTCACCGGAACACCGAAAAAGTAAAGGCTTTAGTAACTGCACCGGTTTCCAGTGATATAACCGAGTAAAAAGCATTCTTAGGTCTAGTTAATTATTACGGACAATTTTTACCGAATATTTCTACAATATTGCATCGTCTATACGACCTTACAAAAAAAGTCGACGAGTTTAGATGGACTAAAGAATGCTCAACAGCTTTTAATAATACTAAACAATTAATAGTAAAGAGCAATATATTATACCATACGATTAGGATGGCCGCCCCGGTGGCACAATTGTTAGCATGCTTGCTTTAAGCTCCGGAGGTCCCGGGTTCGATTCACGGTGGGTGATGAAAAAATCACGGCTGGTTAATGTTGTAAGGATCAATGAATTAATCACTCATTATCCGTTGTAAAAATGATTACGAAATTTTACTATGAAGCGGCCAAATCCCTCTATGGGATGTAGCGCCAGCGAAAAAAAAAAATTAGGATAAAGATGTAATTATCTGTGATGCAAGCCCTTATGGAATGGAGGCAGTTCTCGCGCATGTAATTAATAATAAAGAAAAACCGGTATTTTTTGCTTCTTCAGCACTAAGTGCAGCCGAACGAAATTATTCGAAACTCCATAGGGAAGCTTTAGTGATAGTGTTCGCGGTAAAAAAATTTCACAAATATATTTCTGGTTATAAATTTGTAATATATTCTCATCACAAGCCATTAGAAGAAAAGTTTTTTTATGTTTGGTAAAACATTTAGGGTACTATAGTTTTGGGTTCATGTTACAAGCTGCGTTAGAATGTTATGTTAAATGTTGCGTTAAAATGTTACGTGTCATGTAAAATGTTATATCACATTAAAAGAAAAGAGTTTGTTTTTGTTTCCGCGCATCAGATGTCATTACCGTCGTGATATAGGTTACAATAAATGTATTGCTTTGGTAAAAAAGGATTAGATTTAGGTTTGGATTTAAAATTTCAGAAAGCAACCCGCAAAGATTTATTTTTGAATTTAATTTTTGTTTGATGTGTTTCATATGAAGCAAATTCTAGTGGTAGGTATTGAAACTAAAAATCGGATTTGATTTAGCTAAACTCAAAAAATAATTGGATTTAGCTGAATCTTTTTTGGATTTATTTAATGCAATTGTTGTTGTATTTTTTTGTAAATTTACCAAAGCAATACACTTAATAATGTTTAACGTTTAATTTTATGGCTACGAAGTTCGAACGCGTCGCTAAATGACTTATAAACATTTTAAAATATTAAAATTCTTTTGTGTTATTAAATTCACAATACAGTTTCGATACAAAACACTAATACCATTTGACATTCTAACCTTTACCGAGGGTGCTGCATTTAAAAACAGCGGCGAATATTGTTACTATAAGCATGCCCCATTGCAAAAAAAAACAAATCATGTCATATAGCAAAAATATTGTTACGAACTGGGCTACTGAGTTCGTTTGGATTTTGAAATTAAAAACACTGTACGTTTTTATTTCACTCTACTTTTATACACTTTGATATTTGCTTTGACTTTACTATTTAATTCTGTCCGCTTGCTACCAGTAAGCAGAGCTTGTTGTATGATGGCCAAAATCGCCATAATATTTACCTCTATTTTTGATTTTATGTTTTACCAAACATTTCCGGTTCAGGAGGAGCTTGAACCCCATTCATTTTTTCTGAAGTTATTGCAAAGTTTGGATTATGCGACACTTTAGTTTCAGACAATGGTCTACCATTCAAGAGAATTTAAAATGTTTTGCAAAGTAAATGGAATAAAATTACTGCAAAGTCCGGCTTATTATCCGCAAAGTAATGGATTAGCGGAACGTGGTGTTTAAACTGTAAAGAATGATTTAAAAAAGTATTTAACGGAATGTCTTGGTAATGTGGACATTGAACAACAAATAACAAATTTTTTATTCAAATATAGAAATATACCATCAACGGAAACCGGGAATTCACCAACACACTTGAATTATTAATAAATATTCCAATTAGTGTATAAGTTTAGTAAAGCAGTTCTAATTATGATGTAAACCTTGTTTTGATAAGTTGGGAACGTACAGCTAAAAAGGGAGGAATGTGATGGAATAGCATTGAAAGGATTTTACTGTACGTAAATAAATTATCAAAACTGGTATTAAATATGGATGTATTGATAATAATAAAATCGATCTATATACTTGAGGTTTGAAGATGGCAGAACCAAGAGTACGGCCCATCTGATTTGATCAAGAAATTGTTTAAATAAAATACAAGATATAAAATAGAGAGATAACAGTTGCCAATTCTCCAAAATGTTTGTAGACCTGTAAAATACCAATGTTTTCCATTTTTCATTAGTTTTTCAGCTTTAATTTATATTTTGAGATATTTTCACTATTGGTAAATGAATAAACAAACACATTTGTAAAAGCGACTTTGTAGCGGCAACCCTGTTTTCTTATTTTTTTTTTTTTTTTTTTCGTTTTGGTGTGTAGCACGAGTGGTGCATATTATTTTTGTTAGTTGAAGTTGCGCTCTTGAGAAAAAAGGAAAATAAAACGAGAGTTAATGTCATTTTGTTTTTTTTTAAATAAAAATTAATATAAAATATTTGTTTGGTTTAATTTGTTTTTTTTTTATAAATAACTGCTACATAATTGGCATCCCAACAGTGGGCTCGATATAAATAAATAATAAATATATATTATAAGTACATTTATAAATATTTAGTGTACCGTACGAGAAGAATCGAGAACAATCGTGTTTAAGCACATCGCGTCGCTTTGGTGATATTACCGACCGTTAGGTATATACTAGTGTTAGTGTACCCGTGTTTAACGTTGCGCAGTTTTTATTCTTATTGTTCTTCGGATTTGGTTATAAAAAAAAAAAGAGGAAGCTAACCTAAAATTTATTTTTACATATGACTTTGATTCCCGCGCCGAGTAAATCATTTAATAAAAGGAAACATTCCTCAACAATTCATCGACCAGTTACACGATCACAAACCAAAATGGCTAATTTCACGAACGATCAATTCAATCAGTTGTTGGAGACTATCAAAACTATGGGGATTGCACAACAACAAGTGGCCCCTGTAATTATCAACACGACTGGAAGTTTCTCGAAATGTTCATGCCGATATGACGGTAAATCGAATGTAGACATTTTCATTGCCGATATTGATACCTTTAAAGAAACAGCGAACGTACCAGATGATATCGCTCTTCGGGGTTTTCGCATTTTATTAACCAACGAAGCCGCATTATGGTGGGAGGGAATAAAAACAAGTGTACATTCTTACGACGACGCGAAAAAGATGTTACAAGCAGCTTTTGGAGACCAGCGTCCAAAATACATAATATTTCAGGAAATTTACAATCTGAAGCAAGGCAGTGATATGCGAACCGACCTTTTTGTTGTGAAAGTTCGAGTACTGTTTGCAAAACTTAACGTGGTGGAGGAAACACAGCTGGATATGATTTAAGGTCAGCTGTCGCGCAAAATTCGAGAACGTGTCAAACGAACTGACTTTGAAACTTATGACAAATTGTTAGAACTGGCTCGAGCTGAAGAACTTTTTATTAATGAAGGAAAAATGGCGAATCTAAGCGAAGTCAAAGTCAAGTCAGAGCGAGGAAAGATTGAGGAGGGATCATCAAGAAAAGATCGGTGTAATTATTGCAGGAACATGGGTCACACCAAAGAAACCTGTTTTAGACTGAATAGACCACAAAGTACGTCGTCTGAGAAACCGTTATCGCCCGAAATAAAGTGCTATGGATGTGGTACCCCAGGGGTAGTGCGGACAAATTGTCCGAAGTGTAAACCAAAGTCAACTACCTCGTCGAGTTCAATAAATTTCAATTGTTTAGACACTTGTGCAACCGGGTTGAAATCCCGAGATAGGCCTATTTTAAACATCGCTGTTTTAGGCAAAAATGGAGTCGGCCTTTTAGATACAGCGTCACGAGCATGCATCGCTAGTGTTTCATTAGCTAAAATTCTTAAAGGAAAGGAGTTGTCATTCACCGAGATGCGCGTTGATGTTAAGCTGGCGGATGGGTCATGTCAGAAAGGGAAACGTGTATCCTGTACCCAGTGTGACGTTTCGATACCGATTAGTTTTAAAACGGTGCCGACGACTTTCATTATAATCCCGGATGATGAAGTACAAAATACAATCCTGGGGATCGATTTTATCATGGATGCTGGAATTGTTAGCGACTCCGGAGAGAAGCTCTCCTGGTTTAACCACGATTCCAACAACAAGCATTCGCTCAAATTCGAAACGTATCAGCAGCCTGTTTCGATGGATTTTGCAACAATTGAGCTTCGACCAGATGAAGGCGTCGAAATAACGGCGGGAGAAAAAGTTCGAGTGGAAAGTTTGCTAACAAATTTCTCCGATAGTTTTGAACCAGGGGGAGACCCAACTGAATTCATCGAACATGCTATCAAGACGATAGATCCAAACCAGCTTCCTGTAGCCGTTCCGCCATACCTCATGTCTGGACCCCGCAAAGCAATTTTAAAACAAGAGATTGATAAGATGCTTGACAACGACGTCATCGAAGAGTGTGAATCACCTTGGGCTTCACCTGTGATTATGGTACATAAAAAGAATAACGAAGTTCGCGTTTGTGTGTGGATTATAGGCTCTTAAATTCGGTTACAGTCACGGATTGCTATCCGTTACCTAGAATCGACGAGCTTTTACATTTGGCCAAGCAGTCTTTGTTCATGTCAACGATTGACTTACGTGCGGGTTACTGGCAGGTTAAGGTTAGCAATGAAGATCGCGATAAAACAGCGTTCATCACGCCATTTGGTCTATACCGGTTCAAACGAATGCCGTTCGGCCTGAAGAATGCGCCGGCGACATTCCAACGACTCATCGACCGATTTCGAGCTGGATTGCCGAACGTTACCATCCTGGCATACCTCGATGATATAATTGTGATTTCCAATAGTTTCGACCAACATTTACGCGACCTTGAAATGGTTTTCCAACGGCTACAGCTATTTAAATTACGAGCAAATAGAGGGAAATGTCATTTTTTTCGGCAGAGTATCCAGTTCCTGGGGCACGTTATAACCCCCGATGGAATAAAGACCGACCCAAGCAAGGTGTCTGCGATTTTGGAGATGACTCCGCCGGTGAACCTATCACAGGTTCGCACCTTTTTACAAACCTGTTCGTGGTATCGGAAATTTATCAACCATTTTTCTGATGTTGCCCGTCCTTTGACCAATTTAACGAAGAAAAACGCACCGTGGGTTTGGAGTGACGCTGAAAGCTCTGCTTTCGACAGTTTGAAGCGTTTACTAACAAATTTCCCGATTTTGCGCCAAATGGATCCAGAAAAGCCATTTATCCTGATGACTGATGCAAGTCGCTATGCTTTGGGTGCTGTCTTATTGCAAGGCGATGGATATGATGAGAGGCCAATCGAATATGCCAGCCGTTTGCTGATCGCCGCTGAAAGAAACTACAGCACCACGGAGCGAGAGGCACTCGCAGTAGTTTGGGCACTAAACAAGTTCCGAGGCTACATAGAGGGTGCTGAAATCGTAGTTCGGACTGACCATCAACCTTTGAAATGGCTCCTGACAACGAAATCTCCCATCGGCCGTTTAGCCAGGTGGGTCATGTTAATTCAATCATTTAATTTAACAATTGTTTATACCACAGGAAAGACGAATGTGGTAGCTGACACTCTGTCCCGACCACCTACCACCAACGAACCTATTTTAGAATCAAGTGCCTTTGAAATCGATTTTCCCCAGCGGGGACCAACCGATTTGAGACGATTACAGTTGGAAGATGAAGAAGTGTCTAAGATTATCAACAGCCTCGAGAAGCACGATGATCCGAACTACGAAAATTATATTTCCCGAGGATACCTTATGGAGCAAGGGGTACTTTATCGCTACCATAATGAGGAACTCGAAAATCCCAATTCTCTTCGAAACCATATTTTAATGTGCAACCATACCGATCCGACCGCTGGACATTATGGTATCGACCGAACTCTGTCGAAGATTCTGGCCGGGAATGCGCCGTTCTATCACCGAGTTCTGTCGCAATTGTGAAGACTGTCTGAAATATAAAGTTTCAAACTTGAAACCAAGTGGGCTTTTGAAAACCCCGATCATGGCACAACGAATGGAAGCTATGGCTGTCGATCTCTTTGGGCCGTTGCCTGAAGCTGACTGTGGTTATCGACACATACTAATAGTCGAGGACGTTGCCACTCGATGGGTGGAACTATTCCCGCTAATCTCAGCGACCGCCCTGGATTGTACGAAAACATTGATTGACGAAGTGTTCTTACGTTATGGGCTACCCAGACGACTCATTTCCGACAATGGAACGCAGTTCGTTAGCGAAATAATTCAACATACTACGTGTTGTTTGGGAATTGAGCAAAGTCTAACACCGTTGTATCATCCCCAGGCCAATCCGGTGGAGCGACGTAACAGGGATCTGAAAACGCAATTAGGCATTTTAGTTGGAGATCTTCATACTGAGTGGCCGAAGTATTTACTCAGTATTAGATTCGCTATGAACACCACCAAATGTGAGGCTACCGATAAAACTCCTGCCTTCCTAACATTCGGACGGGAGTTGCGAACACTCGAAGATGTCACCAACGACCTTCGCGAAATTATTCAATCGGAAAATTTCGTGCCACAAATTTCCCCGTATTTGTGGAAGTTACAAGGAGTGATGAAAGATGCTCGTGAAATCAATGAACGAGAGCAAGATCGGCGAAAAGAATATGCAGACACGCGACGTCAACATCGACCATTTAAAGTCGGTGACCTGGTATTGATCACTTCGCACGTTCAGAGCAATGCAGCCAAAGGATTTAGTCGAAAATTAGCTCCAAGGCGGGACGGGCCGTATCGAATCTGCAAAGTGGTAAACTCAACTACCTATGAAGTGGAAACCGCCAATCGTGACAAAACCCTAATTGGGAAGTATCATGTGTCGGCCCTGAAATCGTACTCTGGCGACAGCACCTCATTGCCTACAAACCCTATTCGACGCAGAGGACGACCGAGGCAGCAATAGATAAACGTTGTGTGTTTAAACTTTATCGAGACGTTTTAAAGTTTAAAAGGGGGAGTGTAGCGGCAACCCTGTTTTCTTATATTTTTTTTTTCGTTTTGGTGTGTAGCACGAGTGGTGCATATTATTTTTGTTAATTGAAGTTGCGCTCTTGAGAAAAAAGGAAAATAAAAAGAGAGTTAATGTCATTTTGTTTTTTTTTTAAAATAAAAATTAATATAAAATATTTGTTTTTTTTATAAATAACCGCTACAACTTCACTTTTCTGCAAGAGAAATATCAAATTAAGACCATTAAGCCCACCAAAATTGTCAGTCTTACATAAGACTATTTCGTAAGACCAATGACAACTAAGACTCCCAGTAGAATACGAAATGGGTCTGAACTAAGGCAAAAGCCTGTAACGGGCACATGTCATTACCCGTGACCCAATCTATATTAATCCTATATATATATAAAAACTGCATCCCAACCTTGAAGATAATTTCTTCCAAACAATTAAAGTTCCATGATAAAATCAGGATGCAGTTACCATTTCAATTACGCGCATTAATTTGAAGCAATTTTGTTTGAAACAACTTAACGTAAATTATCTGTTCCGCATTGACTCGCGACCCATAAAATTCCTTTGCATTTATGTTTACTTCCGAGTCTGTTGGTATACAATAAAATTTTGTGCACTCAGCTTTTCGTAAGTAAACATATGTAAATACATTTTTTCTTTATGGAACAAAAAATTTATTTTTTTTGTTTTTTCGTTTATTGAATTGGGAACATTTACCAACGGGGTGAATGTAATAATTCGGTGAATAAACGTAAAAAGGTTTTTTTATGTGGGTTAACTCCAACGTGTCCAACATTGCAATAATGCACTTTTTTCAATAAAACCAAACAGAAAATAGTGGAGGGGAATTATGGAATTTTCTTTATGAAAATTGTATAAAAACCTCAAGAATTTTCTGTTTGAGGTTCTTCTTCTTGTTCTTTTTCTTTTGTCGGTTTTTCTCTTTGGTTTGGAATTTTTTTTTTGTTTTCACCTCCTGCCTAGTTGCAATTGGCAGCTCATGATTTGGGGAGCTTTAGCTCCACCAAACGATTCGTACCGACTTTGAGCAACTAGCTCACACAAACTCCTAACCCATGCGGCTACCACGATCTTACTTGTGAGTACCTTTACCCACACCACATCCTCTACCTGACCGAGCTGCAGGAATCATGCCGCCGGTACTTCATTAAACGAGTAAGATGTAACAAGTGAAATCAGGTTTTCAAGCTTAATTTCACACGAATTGTTACAAGCCTTAACAAACAGAAATAGTCTTACCCATGATTCAATAAAACAAAAGGTTAGCTCGAAATATGTAAACAAATGGCCATCTTTTTTTTTTTGACGTCACTCAATTCTCAATACGTATATAAATTACAACAACAAATAAAAAAACGAAAAGTAAAAAAGAATTGCATGACGTCACAAACACGTGTTTTGAAAAATCGAGCTAACCTGGGATTTATAGAATCATGGTCTTACCTAAGACTGTTTTTCAGTCAGTGACTGCACTTCAGAATTGAGGGGTTGGTACCTAACTACAAGATTTTATAAACACTTTATAAATAAAATAAATGAAACACAAAATTTTTAATTATCTTAATTTCACTATTTATTGTACATACAATTTTTTTTTAATTTTCATTTTCATTTTTCTGTTTTTAAGAAATAGTTTTTTTTTTTTTAATCAATCTTTAATAAATTAATATCAATATAATAATAATTCATAATAAATAATCAATAATTTAATAATAACAAAATCATGTATAATTATATAATTATAATTTTTAAAACAATTTACATATTATAATGTTATTGTTATTTATATTTTTTAAACTGCATTTCTGATTTTTAATTTTTTTTTTTAGTTTCATTCTATTTTTTATTTTAATATTTATTCATAATTGATTTTGTTTTTATTTGAATTTAAATTTGTTTCTTATAAAATTAATTATATAAATTATTATGTTAGGAATTATTTTATATAATTAATTTTGAAGAATTTAAATTGTTATTATTAGTTTTAATAAATTTAATTGTAAAATATAGTTTAATACATAATGAGAAACAGTTGAAGTTATCTACATGGTTCATGTTAATGAATTTGTTTGTTTTGATAGAGTGAGAGAGATAGAGAAAAAATAAAATATTGAGAGAAATAATTTTTGTTCGCCGACTCGAAGATGTCTCATGTATCGGAATAATAGAGTTAATTGTTGAATATATATTTGTTTAAATTAATGTATGTATATATACTTATATGTGTGTATGTTATGTATATACATATATAAAAGTCATATAATATAGAGCTGTATAGGTTACTGACTTTAGGTATGTATAATGTCATAGTAACAGTTAATCCATGTACAAATTTGTATAATTTATTAATTAATGAATCAATTAATTAGGTTTACAAAACTTAAAAGCAATCACGAATAGATTTTTTTTTTATGATAATAATTTTTTTTTTTTTAAATATTTTTTTAAATTTTCAACAAAACTTTTATGGTTTTTTGTTTTTGTTTTTGTTTAACATCGATGCATTAATTTTGAATTATATTTGGTGTTTTTTATATTTTTATGTTAGATCCAGACATGTGCTAAATAAAAATTAAATCATCATTTTACTCGTACATATGTAGTAGTTTTTCAAAATTTTCTGTGCGCGTATTACACATAAAATGTATATAGATAGGTATGGTAAATTTTCGATTATCCGGTACCCGTCCGCGTTTGTGTATATATATGTGTATGTGTCTGTTATACAAATTCTGTATTCATGAATCAAGGAAGCACAATTATTTGTGTTTAGATACCATCCGAATATCAGGCCATTCAATATTGGGGACCAAATATTTATTCAAAGATGGCAAAACACTAATCGAAAATTTACCATTATTTAACCGCACTTTGCGAAATAGTAAAATTTAGTAAACATTATTTATGTTTAGTAAATTTTAACATTTCAAAATTTATTAAAAAAATTTAAAAAAAATTTGTTTATTTAATTCAAATGCGAAATTTCACCGCGCTTAATATTTATTTGGTTAAAAAACAAATATTAGGAAAATTGATTTGAATTAAAGTGGTTTGATAAATTTTTTAAAAACTTTTATAATTTTATATTTGTTTAATTCTTCTGATTTGCGTTTTAATTAATTTTTAGTAGTTAGTTATTTACAATAAAAAAGAAAACGAAAGTTAAATTTTAAATTATAATGGCTCTGATTTCATTTTTTGCCATAGATTGTGAGTAGTTTTTTTTAGTTTCTTTTGCAAATAGGTTTATTTAAATTAGTAGACTAATTTTTGATTAATTTTTGATAATAATAAAAACGAAAAAATTAAACTTTGTTTCTTTTAAGAGAGATATTGTTTCTTTATATTTTTTATGAATTATGTTTGTCAATTTTTTAAATATTTATTTTATCGGTTTCCATTTTCGGTTTGTTATTATTGGTATCGACTAGCGATGCTGTGCCACCGGTGCCCTGGTCAGCCACCGGCCCGGGATTTACTGGTTGAATTGGTTGAATTTGTTGAATTTGTTGACCTCCTTGTGGTTGTTGAATGTAAGTTGGTGCTTGTTGTTGTGGAGTATCGGCCGGCATGAATTTAGCTAAAATTGTGTTTTTTGTTACAATGAATAAAAAAAAGAAATGAAAAATTATATTAGTACACAACATTGTAAAGGGGTAAGATTTTTATTATTATAACCATTTTTTTTTTAAACTACATATCGGCCACGTCAATAAAAACTAAATCGATCTAAAAAACTTATTATTAGTATTTATAGTGGGATTCGCGAGAACCCTAGATAATTAATTGTATAACGCATATTTTAAAATTATCCAGTGCACTACACAAATCTAAGTGAATTTTCGTTATACGTTTTAAGCTGTTGTCGACATTTGCGCGATGAAACGAAAATTCCCGAACCATTTCGATTATTTTAATATATCGAAAATTCACTTTTATATGTTTTTTGTATACAAGTATATTTATGATTGCGAAGTTATCGATGAAATATTGTTGCTATTCAAATAAGTGCTGTAAAAAGGTTTGATTACCTTATCTAACCTTGGGGAAGTACCTTCCTTGCTTCAAATAGTATTAAGTATAATTACGTCCCGAGTATAAAAAATTTAACCACAATTAAAGTTTAACTTCCACATAATTCCCTAGTTAAAAACGGGTCGTGTTGTTGTCTGATAAGAGCAAGTCGATTTTCTCAATATAGGTACTCGGTTTTTTCATGAGTAATGTAGGATTACTCTTACAAAATTTATATACGTACTCGATTGGGATTGCCGCTAAGAAATCGTACATTTATTTATTATCGTTAAATTTAGAATTTATCAATATTTTTACAAGAAGAATAGAACCTTGAATCTTCTTGTGGTTCCTCATCTTCCTCCTCGTCATCCTCGTCCTCAGATCCTCCCTTCTTCTTTGTTTTGGCGGCAGCGGCTTTTGATTTGGTCGATTTTTGTCATTCTTTTTAGGTACAGCTGCTTTAGCTTCGAGTTTTGCGGCCCCACGTTTTTTTTATTATCGATATCTTCATCTACTTCCTTATATATGACCTCTTTACGAGCACGAGAACCCCTTTTTGGTGGCAGTGTTTCTACCGGGATTACATTGTCATCATCTCCGATCTCTTCAGCATCGTTATCGACAGTTTTGGCGGCTTTTCCTTTAGCACCAAGGCCGCCTTTTTCCGGCGATGCTGTAGCTGTTGTTCCAGTTTCTCTATTTTCTTCAATACCCTATTCCTCATTTTTTTGGCAACGTTTTTTCGCTTTGTTGCTCCTTTTTTGTGGCTGACTGTTTCAGATTCTTGCGCCTTTTCGTAGTCGTCGATATCTCCACCACGACCTTTGGATGTTGTTACTGCGGCTACCGACATTTTGTATCAAGATTTTAAATAATTATTTTCTTCAATGAATAAGTCTTACTTGAGATGACGAACCATACCACCCAAAGTCAATTTTATTTGGTACATCCAATTTGTATGTCCTGAATAGTTCATTGTGTTTTACAAATTGTTCACAGTGTAATACTACTAAATAATGCTTACGAGAATTTATTTAAATGGAATTTTTTATTAATTATTTATAATTTTATAAGCCGAGGACATCGTCTATATTGATACATCCACAGCTCTGTGAATATTTAATATTGCGAGTCCATTTAGCCGCTTAGGTTGTCTATTTTCCTGATTCATACAGTTCAATCCTTGAGAGTGAGACTAGTTTTTTTGGGCATGATAGTCATCTCAAAAAGTGACTTTGTTTAATGAAAGTACTTTATTTTAATGAATTTATACATAAGACATAAAAGAATTGAAAAAGCATTCTAAATGATAAAAAAATATTAATTTATAAACAGTCTTAGTGGTTTAATGTCACCTAGTACTACATTAGATTTATAAGATTCCATAAGTTCATAAGATTCATAAGATTCGTAGGATTCATAAGACTCATAACATTTATAAGATTCCCGAAACGGACAGAATCATAAGATTTGTAAGACGCACAAAATGTATAAGGTTCATGAGATTCTTAAAATTAATAAAATTCTTAAGATTCCTATGATTCCTAAGATTTGTTTGAGTTCATAGGATTAAAAAATCATAACATTCAAATATTCTTGGGAGTTCAAAAGATTCAGGTGACCCACAAGATTCATAGGATTCTTAAGATTAATAACATTCACGAGATTCTTAAGATTCAAAAGATTCATAAGATTTATAAGATTCATAGGATACATAAGATTGATAAGATTTATAAAATTCATAATATTCATGGGATTCATAGAATTCATCAGATTCTAAAATTAGTATGTTCATAGATTCAAACGACTCATTATAAGATTCATAAAATTCTTAAGATTTATAAAATTAATAAAATTCATAAGATTCGTTTAAATTCATCGAATTCAAAAAATTGTAAGATTAATAAAATTCTTGAGATTCATAAGAATCCTCAGATTTATGAGATTCATAAGATTTTTAAGCTTTATGAGATTCAAAACATTGATAAATAAGATCAACATTCAACAATTGAACACAAGTGAATCGATAGTGATGGATAATTTGGAAAATATAGAATAATTTTGTGAGAAATTCCTGATAAATTCGGAAAGTTTTGTGAACCAATTCAGTGTGTAACGTTAGGGCTAATTCGAGGACACCGTCCTTCGTCTATAGATATACAGTCACATCTCTGTGAATATTTAATAATGCCAACCCATTTAGTCGCTCCTCGCCGATTATGTTTCCTAAATAATTATTAAGGCGCCTAAGCGCCCTGGAACCCTCCAATTGGAGAGATTATCCATGTTAAGAGCCCTTCTAAAATGTTGACAAATATTTTGTGCTTAGTTTTGTTATTATAGGTAATACCATCCAAGGTCTACCTGACCGTCTTTTAAACATTTTAATTAAGTTTGCTTCGGTAAACTGATTTCGGAATAATCTGGATAAAAGATCTATATAGATCTATACAAAAACAAGGCTAATATTATGCCGCTTTGTTTACTTTTCTTTTAATTGACGAATCAAATAAATATTAAATGTATTATACCTCAAACAGGTATTGATTATTTTCCTAATTCGAATTATAAAATATAAAGGGCTAAAACCTCACGAGGTGATCAGAACTTCGGTCTTTGGTATCTTCAATGGGGATATCATTCACCTGTGTCATAAAGTTGGTTTGACAGTTTTGACAGTATTGATTTCTATTTTAACCAACAAATATTGACTTATACAACAACAGCCAAACAGGTCAAAAGCTTCAGTAACATGGGTACAGCCATCCAATTTAACACGAAAAATGGTATTCTAAAACTTTATACCGAAAGTAGTATACAAAATTATACTGGTATTTCTAACCGTCCAACTGGCCATATTTCAGAACTATCTCCAAAAATCATTTTAAAATCTTATTTCCAACACACATATCAAATTTCATCATAATCGGTTGAGAAATAGCCAAATTCCATCCTACTTGCCAATATTCCAGACATATCAAATATTCCCATTTCCATACACATATCAAATTTCATCATAATCAGTTAAGGAATAGCCAAGTTCCATCATACTTGGCCATATTCCAGAACTTCATCCAAAACTCATTTAAGAATCCTATTTCCAGTACACATGTTGAATTTCATTATAATCGGTTGAAAAATGGGCAAGTTCTATCATACTTGGCCATATTCCAGAACTTCATCCAAAACTCATTGTCGAATCCCATTTCTAACACACATGTCAAATTTTATCATAATCGGTTGAGAAATGGGCAAGTTCCATCATACTTGGCCATATTCCAGAACTTCATCCAAAACTCATTTAAGAATCCTATTTCCAATACACATGTCGAATTTCATCGTAATCGGTTCAGGAATGGGTAAGTTCCATCATACTTGGCCATATTGCAGAACTTCATCCAAAACAATTTTAGAATCCCATTTTCAACGCACATGTGATGAGAAATAGTCAAGTTCCATCATACTTGGCCATATTCCCGAACTTCATCCAAAAATCATTTTAGAATCCCATTTCCAACGCACATGTCGAATTTCATCTTAATCGGTTGAAAAATAGGCAACTTCCATCATACTTGGTCATATTCCAGAACTTCATCCAAAAATCAATTGAGATTCCCATTTCCGACACACATGTCAAATTTCATCTTAATCGGTTGAAAATTTATTTATTTTATTTATTTATTTATTTATTTATTTATTTATTTCAATCATTACAATTTGTACAGAATAAATATGATACAATATGTATACAAAATTCAAAAACAAAAACTAATGAAAATTATAAAATATAAAATACAAACCATTAAATTGAAATAATTAGAAATGCAAAATGAACAAAAATGTTCAGCAACATGCATTTCTTCATTACATGAGAACAGATTATTAGCATTAAGGGGTAATGAAAAGGTTAATAATAAAAAACTATGTAAATATAGAAACTAATTAACAATAAATGTAAAATACACAAATAATAAGTTTAACAAAGAAAAAATCAAAATATAAATTCATAAATCTTTAGTATAATATAATTATCGAAATGCAATAAATTTTAAACCATTAAATTGAACACGAAATCCAAAGTTTTGTTCTGCAGTAACCAAGTTTTAAGTGACGATAAAAATATTTTTTTAGAACGTATCTCGCGAATGCTTTCAGGAAGTCTGTTGAATATTGACGGAGCCGTAACTAAGAAATAATTACGAAAATGAGTTTTGGAAAACTTGGGTATTAATTTTTGACATACGGAGTTTCTGCGTAGGCAAGTTACATCATTTAAAAAATTTGTTAACTACTCACTACGTCCTAATCCATCCCCAACTCAACTCCAACTCGACTTGAACTCAACCCGCAAATTGACCCCTAACTTAACCTTCAAATCAATTCCCAATTCAATGCCCAATTCAATAATCAAACCAACATATTATATAAAAAAAAACCGTAAATATTTATAAAACCAGGTATTGTGGGTCAATTCGTATGGCAGGTACCTCACCCTCTTGACATACAGTATCCAAAAGCGTTTCAAATCTCCTCCTTGACCATAAAAACAGATTGGCGAAAAAAAAATTCAAAATCGGACAAGCCGTTCTTGAGATACCACTGGTACAGACATCCAGACATCCAGACGTCCAGACATCCAGACAGACGGACAGACATTTTTTTTTTTTTTTTGCTTTTTCAGACTCAGGGACTATCAAAACGTCGAGAAAAGTGGAATCATTTTCGACCGAAGTAATGAGCTTGTTTACTGTGTGGAACGACACATCACCATGTAGTGATTTTATGATACATGAAGCTCATGAATGATGTATGGGTCCCCCTCCCCCTCCCATCTTCCCCCCTCCCCCACCCGGATTGCTAAATGTAATTGTTTCAAGGACAAGTTAGACTCCGCCCTTCCTCCCAAAGTTTTCAGGCGTAATGTCAAAGCAACCTTGATTATACAAGCCATAATCTAAAAAACGAAGCTTTTCCATAGTAAAACCATAGACAATCATAATAGATCTCTCATTTGTCTAAAAACAGAAAATAAAAACAAAAATTTTCCATTCAAATATTATCGGTGTATTGCATATACGTATTATATTTGCAACGCATTCTAAAATTATTGCCTTATAAAATACACAACACAACGATACATTGGAATTATCAGAAGTTTTTGTTTTTTTCCTTTAGTTACTATGAAATGAGAAATCTAGTATGAATGTCTATGGTAAAACACATAAAACATATGGGAAATCACTTTTTTTCCTAAGACAAATTTGTAAATGAAAATGTTGAATTCTTAATTATGATTTCTGAAATATTTTCATAAATGTTTGAATTTCAACATATATAAGTCTCGTTTAAGTAAATCGTTTTCATTTTCTTGTAATAATTGATTTATTTAAACCAAAATATAAAAAAAAGTTCATAACAACAGCATTCTGGTCAGATTAAAAAGAAAAGCTTACTACAAATCGTGTGCATTAAGTCAATATACATTGCATAGATGGCAGTGATGGCAGAAAAAAATTTGTAAAATCGTACCAAAATTTGCCACCTGGAGAAATTTCAAGTGCAAAAATTGTTGGAAAAGCAAAAAAAAATTCTCGAAATATTAAGAACGTGTCATAATTTTGTGATTAAACAATTTTTTTTCATATTTTTCTGTATAAATCTGAGACATCTAACGTACACTAGTAAAACTAAAGATAAATTTAGCAGGTATTATTTCAATTCGTCAGAGCCAACTTTGATGTATTTTCAAAATGAAAGTTCGAAAAATATATTTTAGAAATAATTTAATTTTAATATTTCTGCAATTAATATTTACTTAATACCAATATACCCTGCTTGTATATTGCTGCTAAAGATATGTAGAACACTTTAGTATAAACATTTTGTAACATTTTTGCTTTTTTCATTGTAAAACTTGAAGCTAAAAAACACCATTTTTACTATGAACTCCTATGGAAATCAGTGAAAAGTTATACCACTAAAAAAGCTTAAAAAAAATACGTAATAATGATTATGGCTCTATACTCTAGAAGGCTCTGGTAATGTTCGTAATAAATAGGCCTAAGCAGTTGCAAGAGTAGTTCTAGTGGGGTGTTCAAACCCAATGATATCAATAGTTATTTTTGCTCTAGTTTGAACTCTGGCAGTAGTACCGTCGATTTGTTCTCTAACGCGTCCTCTAATTCGTTTTCGTTTTCAAATATTTCTCTCGAGGATTTACAGTCTGCCATTTGGAAGGTTAAATCGGAATCTGCTGGTCTGTCAATTTAAAATTTGTTAAGCGAGTTTACCCTTTCTTCTCAAAATACTTGTTAACACGTCCGCTTCCTATCCAGATCAGTGGAAGCTTAGTAAAATAATCCCCTTCCAAAAGATAAGTAATCCTTCAGAGCTATCCCATTTGCGGTTAATTAGCATTTTAAGTTGTCTCTCTAAAGCTTTCGAGATAGTTGTTAAAAATCAAATTCAATCGCATCTAAATAGCAATAGTTTAATTAGTTTCTTCCAACCTGTGTTTAGAAAGCTTCTGTGTTACTAAATGTATGTGATGATATTAGGCGTAATATGAATAATGGGGAATTGTTTTCTTTAACTTTGTTAGATTTTTCTAAGGCCGTTGATTCTACTACTCACAGAATTCTTTTTAATAAACTTTTATCTCAGTTTAGATTTTCGGTTTCCGCTGCACAATTGATTTTTAACTATCTTTCTAATGATTCTCAGCCATTTTTTTTTTCAACAATTCTTTGTCTGATTTCCTTCCTGTAATTTCCCGCGTTCCTCAGAGTTCAGTGCTGGGTCCTCTATTGTTTTCTATATACATTAATGACATAGGAGCCTCTATTCACCATTGCTCATTTCACATTTTTTGCTGGTGACGCCCAAATTTATAGAAATAGTCGTTTAGATCAGGATTCTATTGATAGGAATATTTCTCTGATGAAGACTTAATTAATATCGTTAGTTGGTCGGTCTCTAATAGGCTCGTTTTAAATGCGAATAAATCTCAGTCGATTATAATTTATAAAATATCGTTAGACACCTCGTCCGTTCCTGTACGTAAATTTTGTTCGCAAACCGAGACACGAGAATTGAGAATTTTGTATTCGAACACGTTGTATACTATACTTATTGTGGTTGTGTTGTATTATTTTTGTTTGTTGTATTTGTGCGTTTTTTAGGACAGTAAGCATAAAAAATAATTAACGGGTGAAATAGGTTGAATTTTTTTGGTGCTTATGTTCGTTTCTCTTCTCGTATTTTTTACTTCTCTCTTGCTTTTGAGTTGAGAATTGAGATTTGTCATTCTACAAACAAAATAATTTTTGAGAGACTTGATTTGTTGTTGTTTTTGATTATGGAGTAACATTTTTTTTTTGAGTTAAAGGATAAATTATCTTTCATTATCAATCAATTAAAATGAACCGTCCCTAAAAGCAATAACTTCAAGATGCAATTTACGGCGTAGGGACAAAAATAACCCAGACGGAAATTTGATAACAGGGAAACTAATCTTACAACGGTCCGTTTATACATACAGGCATTTCAAAAACCGATAGAAACTACCAAAGGAAATGGCAACATACACTAAAAAAAGTACAACGACGGAAAGTAACGGGCAATTACCAAGAATTTTTTTTGCTAAAATAGCAAGCCTGTTAAATCAGTCTATTTTGAGTCACGTGTACGAAATAAACCAATCAAAATAACATTACACTGATAATTTCCCTAGGGTGTACAAAATAACACGTGACTCGAAATTGACTGATTTAATAGATTTTAGAAAAACATACTCTGGCTACTAGATGAAAAGAATTTATAGTTTTATTTTACAATAAATACTGTTTTAAAATGACACTTTCATAGAACAATTTACAATCTAGCAGCCTTACTACTAGAATAAAATAAAATTGCAAAAAATGTTCTCGTCGAATACCCCTCGAGCATTGATAAATACCTCATAATTTTATTATATTTTCCTCAAGCACGTTGCTTTTAGGTAACAGCCCTCAGCCTACGGCTTCGGGCTGTTACCAAGCAACGTGGTTTCGAAAAATATAATAAAGTTATTTCGGGAAATTATCATTGCCCTTGGGATAATGGCGTGTCGATTCAATGTAAATTTTCGATTTTTCTTTTTTTCTATTCTGCTATTATTTCTATTGACGATTTTCCACGAAAGCTTGCCATCTATAATGAACTAACATTAGTGCTATACAATCAAATTTATGTTTGATTTAGTATGTGAATTAAGCATTTAAATTTTAAATGATATACAAACGAATTCAAATGATTAATAATTTAATTTTAATAAACAAAATTGTACCTACCAGCCATTTCATACTAAAATATTATAATCCATTAAACGTCAAATTTGATTTTTACATAGCAGTATAGCACTAAACCTACGCGACATCTATATCAGTAAAATCGTCAATGGAAACTAGATTCGATTTCCGAACAGTCCATAAATTAGTGACTTTCCCAAATATAATTGCAACGCTTGCTGACTGGCGGCTAAAATATTTCGTATGTGATTTTATATGGTCAAACATGTGTATGAATATTTCATTAAATTATTAATTTCGACTAAATTAATTTTAAAATTTGATATTTATTATTAATCGCAACATACTCAATTTTATTAATCATAAAAAAAAGTAGGGGGACATCCACTAATTTAGACAAGAAACTTGTATTTGTAAACATGATTTTACTTGTTTTTGCATGTAAAAAAAAAAAAAAAAAGTAGTCAGCGCTGCCCAAGCGAGGGGACAAATGAACTAAAATCGATATTGGGCAAATCCCTCATTAGTGTCGATTTTTTTTTTAAATCCATCGAGTTTTCTTAGAAATAATAGCAGAATAGAAGAAAAGAAAAATAGAAGATTTACATTGAATCGACACCATTACTGCTGATAACATAAACGTTTTACATATTTTATTTCAGCTAAAACATGAGTAAATGCGTTTTTTTTTCTTGAGTTATTATTTTGGTATTTTAAACCGTTTTACATTATTCTAATTTATGTTTTTCAATTTTTCATTTAATTACGCCGATAAAAAGAACTATTTTCAAAGCGCAATCAGTTGGCAAAGAACGCCCCGAAAAAAACCAAAAAAATACAGGAGTTAAAAATATACCAGTCTTTTGGCTGTGCTGTATAAGACATTCAATAATTTTTATCCTGATGGTCATCAGTGGACACTAGGAGTATCGTAAACTAATCATACCTTTGGGCTACCTAAAAAGTAAACGACTAAAATTGTTATTTGAATAGCACCAATACTTACCGATAAATTCAAACCTCATAAAGTATGTTTTATATAATTATTTAAAATTTGTTAGTTTTTATATTGTGCATTGTGATACATTTATGTATACGGTTCAGGAGCCACATAAATTATGTGTTTATGTTTGAACTGCGCATAAATTTATCGCATATAGATAACGTATTCATGTGTGATTTTTATACTATGTTCAGTGAATGTAATTTTATGCTTAAGTTATTTGCTTGCGCTTATTAATGAAATGCATTTCTATGTTGTTGCATTGATATGTGTGATTACTATAAATATAGTTTGTTTGGTTTCTTGTTTGTATAATACACATTTTAACAATTACTCAGCTAGATCTGTAAGCAATTTAAGTAGTACACGATTATAAAAAAAAATAATAATAATAAAAATAAAAATTGGAAAACTTGAAAATTGAAAACGAAGAATTCGAGCTACTCGTCTGCTTAATGTCATATATAAGACCAAAGAAAACAGATTCAATTTGTTTAATAGATTTTGTAGATTTTACAGAAGTTTACACAGAAGGAATGAAGAAGTATTTGGCATACGATAGTTTTACTAAATACTAAAGTTACAGTATCTTATGTTATTATGTTTATGGTATTTATATCAACTAAAAAAAAAAAAAAAAAATCAACTACAAATCATACTTAGCACCATGCTTTAGTTTTAGTTTTTTTTTTTTAAATATGGTACATGCACAGAATTTTATGTCCACTGCGAGTTTGGTAATGACAAGTTTCGTGTGGTGTTTACAGTGGAAGAAATATGTGTATTACTCGTATGTATGTGATCGTTTCGTATTCCACTTTCGAATTTACTGATGAGTAAGTAGGTAGTGTAAAGGAAGAGGGGTATTGCGGTGCTGATAAATATTAATAATAACAAATTGGGGTTCTATGACAACGCTGGCATAAAGAGACATGTTTGGCTATTCTTGTGATGGAGTAGTGTGTGATTTGAGTAAACAACAGCTGAATATATCATAAAATAAGAGTTTTAGCGAAAAATGTTTAAACAATAGTTGTATGATTTAAAAAGGGCAATAATACTAAATAATGCATTTTTTAGACTGAAGTCATTTTCAAGGTCATTTGAAGGTCAAGTTTGTTTTTAAACAGGCATGTTTGTTTTTTCCTACAGTTTCTGGTTCTAGTATGTATTCAAAATATAATTAAATTTTAATGCCATGGAGCGTGTCCGCAGGTGGCGGATAAGGGGAAACCCGAGTAGATAGGAAAATAAATACCATTCGTGAACTAAAATTAGCTAAGGGTGGTTCCCTGAATATAATAACCACTATGGGGGACTTGAATCGAGAAAATATTACGGCGCAGGGAAATGGATACCCAGTGCCGGCGACTTTGAGGGGTGAGCAAGCGAGCTCCCAGTCGTCGATATCCAATGACCGTAATACTTCAGAGGTGATGAACTCTGAAAACTCATTTGGAAGAACATCCATAATATCAAGATCACCAACAAGACTATATGCAATGAGCAATCCATCTTCTTCGAAGGCTGGCCCTATGGATTCTGGGGAGGGCCAAATATTGCATGACAGAAGTGATGACAGCGGAAATTTTACATTGCGAACAGCTGGATCCAGTGAAAGAACTAGTGACATAGAAAAGGAAAATATGGATCTCAGGCTACAGAAAATAGAGCAATCATTTGCCAAGCTAAGCAAAGAAATTAAGTACCTAAAGCGAGAAAATGAACTTCTAAAATTGAATCGGGATGCTAAAGAACATAGCGAATTAGAGAGTATTGAACCAGAGAAATTTAACTATTTCAGTTCAAAACATTTATGGTAAAAGGAATTCTTCACATGAAGGTAAAAATTGAACCAATGAGGAGAACCGGTGCACGCATACTACAATGCAACAAATGCCAGAGATTTAATCACACTGAAAGATATTGCAGCCGGGATCCGAGACAATATGGAGACATGTGCCAGCTAAGTGTATTTAAATTGTAAGGGTCAACATCCCACCAATTAACGAGGCTGTGAAGTTGCTAAACAACTACAAAAATTAAGAGATAAAACACGAAATCAATCGCAAAATCATGAAATTCGAAGGATTCAAGCATCAAATCAGAGGGATCAAAATCCACAACCACAAGGGCAAAGAAGAACATTTGCTTAGGTAGTGAAAGGCTCGGGTTTAACCAAATATATGGACTCTGAAAATTACCGAATTATGGAAAAATTATGGACAGCATCGAAGCTATTACAAAGCGGCTAGATGACCAAAGTAATCTCTTAAGAAGAACACATCATTTAGAATAGCAATCTGGAATGCGATTGGGCTTTATTTTTAAATTCAGAAAAAACGACATTTTCCTAATATCCGAAAATCTTCGTTTATTAAAATCCGGGGTTATAGCTTAAATCATCCCATTCATCCAGCGGAAATAGCAACAGGTGGTTCAACATTACTAATAAAAGAAAATATAAAACACCATGTGGAAACAAGTCGCTACTGTAAGGATTCACATTAAACACAGACAGCTTACTGTCTCTGAAATATACTGTCCTCCCCGGCACAACTTGAAAAGGAGGACTACATTAAACTATTTAAATCGCTAGAACGTGATTTTATTATTGGAGGTGACTTTAATGCGAGAAACACCTATTGGGGATCTAGGCTTACGACGTCAAAGAGTAAAGAATTGTTTCAAGCAGGGCAGACATAAAAATGTGATTTTTACTCTGGTGGTCCCCAACATACTGGCCCAGTGACGAAGCCAAGATACCGGACCTAATAGACTTTTATGTAGCAAAAGGTTTATCTCAGAACTACATTCACATTAAAAACAGCACCAATCGGATCACTCACCGGTTATCATGACAGTCAAAGGGAAAGTGCACCCAGATTAACAAATTCCAAAACAAACTGGGATCTCTTTCGTGAATTAATGGAGGAAAAAATCAATCTCCAGGTAGGTACCGATAAAAAATTCTCAACAGTTGGAAGACGAATTGGAATAACTCAATGAAATAATTCACTATGCTGCGTTAGCAAGCACCTCCTTCATACAAAATAGGAAAACGTTTAACATATCCTACCCAACGGAAGTTAGAGAGTTGGTAAGAGAAGAATGTCGGGCTCGTAAAACCTGGCAAATTAATCGAACACTGGAGAACAAAACAATTCTTAACAATTTATGTAACAGTTCAAATCTCTTCTTAAAGAAGTTTAAACTGAATCAATCAACAGATATCTAGATAGCCTAACTGATGCAAAAAATTCTGATTGCTCACTGTGGAAGGCGACGAAAAGACTCAAAAGCCGTAAAATGCAAGTGCCTCCACTTAAAAAGGTAGATGGGATCTGGGCAAGAGGTCTGGACAGAAGTATCTCCAGGAAACCTTCCAACCACTACCAAGACAAACTGCCAATGAAAATATAATATCAATTCACAAGCTGGATGAGTTTGACATAAGGCCAGAAACTCTCAAAGAATTAAAAGAAGACGTGAAAAGTAACATGAATGTTAAGAAATCCCCAGGGTATGACTTGACCAACGATTCCTTAAGCTACAACACATAATCAATGCGACTCTTCCGTTAAAATATGTTCCGCATCAATGGAAACGAGCAAACTCAAGAGGATGAACAATGCGGGTTGTAACTGGACAAAACGTTGTCGCATCTACCTATAGAAATTAACTCGCGACTCGCGACACGTGCCATATGCAAATACAGCTAAATACCTTGGCATGACCCTCGATGCCAAGCTCAAGTGGAGAGCGTATGTAAAAACAAGAAAAACTTAACATAAAGTTCAGAAAAATGTATTGGCTCATAGGTGGAGGCTCTGATTCTGAGCTTGCAATTCACAATAAGCTGCTGATATATTGGCAAATTCTGAAACTGATATGGACCTACGGTATACAACTCTGGGGATATACCAAGCAAACAAACGCCAAAATGTGATAGACGTTTAAAAACAAGGTTCTTCGTAGCATCGTAAATGTTCCGTGGTACACAAGAAATGAAGACCTACCTAGCGACCTACGGATAGAATAAGGCTCCAGGAATATGGAAACGCCTATATTCGCTATATGATAGATAACCCTGCCGTTGAAAGAAAACTCCAAAGAACGAGGCCACTTGACCTACTTAGTGAACTTACCAAATTAAAATTAGTAAATAGGTTTAGTTAATTATGGAACTAACCAGCGGGTTACACCCCAACAAAAGAGAATTTTACTAGAAGTATAAAAATTTGTATTTGAGAGAAAAATTGCTAGATCTGGAGGCATTGGAAAAAACTACAGTTTATGAGCTAAAAGAAGCATATTTCAAGGTTATTGGAAAAGCTGAAATTATTTTTGTGTACGGTAAAGCTGGAAAAAATGTTGATGATTCTGTTTTACGTCTCAGGAAAACTTTGGCATTTGTTGGAATTGCCAATACATATGTAGGCCATTTATATGTCGATTGTCCAAAATCTCCCAAAATATTCTGCTTTGGATGTGTGCGTACTGGAATTCTAAAACCCAAATGTTTTAGATGTTCGGGAAACTCATTGGCGAAGGTACGAATTACTGAGAATCAGATACCTCAACCCTCACCTCTTCCCAGCATGAACGCAGCCCGTACTGCGGATGCGGAATTTATCCCGCTATCGAAAATTCAACCTCAACAATAACTGCAATTAAACCCACGTATCAAGTTGTCGGAGAACCGACCCTATGCTAAAGTGGTTTTAGATGGGCAAGAATATCTTGGATTGCTCGATAGTGGGGCAACAATAACAGCGTTGGAAGTTGGAAGTGAAAAATTTCTTGAAGATCCGAATTATAAAATTTTTTACATGTCAACAAAAATAAAAACTGCATCGGGGCATCGAGAGAGGATATTTGGATATTTATATAAAACTATTAAGTATAACGGACTAGAAAAAAACTTTAAAGTCTATATCATCCCAAATTGAACCCAGCACTTTACTTAGGGATAGATTTCTGGCGTGAATTCAATATTCATAGAACACCTCAATACCTTAAACAACACCATAAAAGTATTTCCATCTTTTGAGGAATTGGGTTTAGGTCGCACTCAAACTGTCACTCATCACATTGATATAGGAGATGCTAAACCCATTAAACAGTGACACTACGCCGTATCCCCTATCAGACAGAAAGCACTATATGACGAGCTCGACCGAATGCTGGCACTCGGTGTAATAGAGGAGTCCAATAGCTCTTGGAGTTCCCCGGTGACATTGGTCACAAAGTCTAATGGCAAGGTTCGAATGTGCTTGGGTGCCCGCAAACGGAACGAAGTGACGGTTATGGATGCATATCCATTACCTATAATCGACGGACTGGAGACGCTGGATAAAACTAAATTCATTTCTAGCATCGATTTGAAGGATGCGTTTTAGCAGATCCCGCTGTCTCAAGAGTCCCGAGATAAAACTGCGTTCACGGTCCCTGGTCGTTCTTTCTACCAGTTTGTAGTCATGCCTTCCGGACTTTGTAATGCGCCCCAAGCAATGTTTAGGTAGACTAATGCACCGGGTGATACCACATCAACTTCACGAAAAGGTATTTTTATATCTGGATGACCTCCTAGTTACGTCTGAGAATTTCGAAGTGCATATTGAGTTATTGAAGCAAGTTGCTTCGTTACTCGGTCCGCAGGCTTAACCGTAAATCTTTCGAAAAGTATATTTCTTTTAAAGGAAATTCACCACCTAGGCTATGTGCTAGGAGATGGTTGCCTAAAAGTAAATCAAGATAAAGTTAACGCTATCCTATCGTTTCCTGTGCCCAATACCGTTAAAAAGTTCGTAATTTTTTGGGTCTGTCAGGGTGGTATCGTAGATTTATTTCATCGTATGCTACTGTGACAGCCCCGATATCAGATCTTATAAAGAAAAACAGAATGGAGCGAGACATTCAATGTGATGCTAGTAGAACGAGCGTTGGAAATGTGTTATTCCAGATCGGTGATGATGGTGGCGAGCACCCCATCGCTTATGTGTCCCAAAAGCTTAACGCAGCACAGCGGAACTATTTCGTAACGGAGTTCAGAGCGTATATCGTGGGGTACCCGTTCATCATCATCACTGACCACGCAAGCTTAAAATGGCTCATGACCCAAAACGACTTAAACGGCAGACTGGCAGGTAGGCGTTAAAGCTACAGGTGTTTAATTTTAAAATTATGCACCGACAATGTACTCAAAACGTTGTACCGCATGCCCATCACGTGCCTTTATGGAAGAGGTTTCTCAAGAAAAGTCTAAAGCTGATGAACATCTATTAAATCTAAATCTCGATTCTCCTGCTTTCAAAGACTCTGAATACCAAGGACTGGCAATTAAGGTACAAAAGAATCCATCCAAATATGTAAATCTTCGTGTCGAAAAGGGTAAGCTCTTTATTAATCATTCTAATTGTTTTAAGAATAGCTACACGGATATTCCTGTATGGAAATTGTATATTCCACAGAATCTAACCAATCAATTGAATAAGTTAGACCCTCGTTAAGCCAAAACCCTCGATCGCTTGCAGCGATACTATTATTGGCCAACTATGTCCAAGAACGTCCGAGACTACGTTGCAAATTGCCAAACATGTAAGAAGTCAAAAGCTCCAAACTATTCGACACAACCGCTGATGGGACAACAAATAATTGCAGAAAGGCCAATGCAGCACTTGTACATGGATTTCCTGGGGCCTTATCCAAGGTCTTCCAATGGAAACACTTATAGCAAATACATATTTCTTAAGCCGATGAAGCAAGCGTTAGCTACCGCGCTGTGCCACTTCTTGGAAAAGGAAATATTCTCCGTATTCTCAGTTCCAGAGATAGTTGCATCTGACAATGTTAGCCAGTTCAATGCAATTTGTTTAAAATACCTCAATGCAATGCATCTGAAAGGATGAACGGATCCATCCTCGCGGCCAAACGATCTTATATTAAAGACGATCACCGTAAATGGGATCAGCACCTTCACGAAATCGCTTTAGTATTAAGGAATGTAAGCCACAGTGCGACAAAATACTCACCACATATTTTGATGATTGGGCAACATTTCATAGGACACGGCAGCGAATATAAATTATTGAAAGAATTAAATATTGTCGCAAATGGAGAAATTGGCATTCTAAGTAAAGCTAATCGATTGAGTATGGTACAGCAAAATGTATTGTCACACCTAGAAGATGCTTATAAAAAAAGCGCCCACAAAACGGTTATCTCGAATGTTTGTTACTCTTTGTCTGCCCGTATTTTGTCGCCTGGTATACAACCCTGTACGGTACTACGGGAAATCCGAATCTTCCTGCTTCTCTTATCTTCGAACAATGCCACGATTGCCGCTACACCTTCTGACTTTAGTGACATAATGAAAACGTAGCACACTAATAGAGCAAAATGTAGACTCGACAATAAAACGATTAAATATCGCAAAAACAATTTCTCAAATTTTCGACTGTTAATTTGCCAATACAATTAAATTTTCTATGGTATCCCACATTCCCACATTTTGGATTATTTTATAGATTGTTTTGAATGCCCTAGAATTTGGTTTTTGGTCATGTTTACCGGTAGTGCGGTTATATTTTCTGAACCTTGCACCAAAAAATAAATTTTTTTGAGGCCTTTTTTTTCTGCCGGTGGGGTTAACAATTTTGTATAAACCGGATCATCCGTCCGGTGGCGGGACAAAGGTTAATACAACGCAAAATCTCTCTATCAGATTCTTCTTAATTAACATAATGCAGCACCCAATCAATTCAGTTTATATTTCGGTAAAAATAAATGTAAATGTTGCCCAACTGCATGATGACGATTTTTTACCTGAGAGTATTCTTATCCGGTTATTTTAGAGATTGATTAGTTAAGATCAGCATCGTGCATCAAACATGAGTGATTCGAGTGGCTACTTAAAGAGCTCAGAAATATATACCTAGGGTAGAAAACAGACCTCGCGAATCCACCATCAACGAAATTTTGAAGATTGCTGTCTTGAAAACACCATAGATACAACACTGAAAAATCATTAAAGAAGAATAGAGAAGCTCACCTAAAATGTTTTCAAATTTGAAGGAAGGAATACATTGGGCATGAAATTTGATGAATTTTTTGTTTCGAAAACCAGTTTTGTTTCGTAGCAAATTTCAAATTATTTGAGTATTCTACAAAAAAAAAAAATCGAAATGAATACAAAATTTCCACCACTGTACCACCACATTTTGTCTGTGTCAAAATATATTTTTGTAGTATACATCTAGGCAAAACAAATTTTGTGACGATGTTGAACGGTTTGCAATTTTTTTGTTATATTCAAAGAAGTGTTCCCATATTTTTTGTAATTAGTGTTTTTGAATTTTTTTGGCAAAATTTTTTTTTTTTTAATATTTTGTGTTGTAATATAAATGTTCTGCTGATTGAATGAGTTGTTGTATGTAATGTATTTTTGGTGGGTAGTTTGTGAATTAGTCTTATGCCGTTTAATCCGATGGAAAACATGACCTCTACTAAGTGATAGTTTTTTTTTTGTTTGTTGTGTTTTAAAGTTGTTTAGCTTTGAACGGTATATAAGACGATTAACGATTAGTAATTTAACAAATTTTGTAAATTAAAATAGATAAAATGATGTTTCTATAAATATTAACAATTTCCTAACACTGCGACTGAAAAATATAAAGCGTTTTAAATTTAATGCATTAAATTGAACTTTGGCAAATTTTTTTAGGTTAACTCTTGAAATTCATAAAGTGCAGAAAACATTGGTTAAAAATTTCAAAAGCTAGGCAATTAAATTTGCCAAACAAATTCAACATTATATTGCTACATAGAAGCTAAACAACATCATGCCTAAATTATTTAGTGCGTTTGGTTTGAATTTTGAAATATTAATGAGTTCGATAATTATTTTGATTATTATAATACAATATAATTATACAGATCTGTTCGGAAGTCATTATTGTCGTGTTAACGTGTAATTCATATTAACAATGTATAGATATAATAATTAATAGTCAATTAAACCATATGTGTGATCAAATCAATAAAAAACTACTGTAACGATAGTAAAACAAGAAATTTGAATAAATTAGATTTTTAGGCAAATCTTTGTTAACTGAATTATAATACATATGCATAATATAAACAAAGATCGAAGAAAAGAAGTGATAATTGTGGCCGTGAACTCACCGGAACGAGTTTCACTGCTCACCTTTAACAAAATTTTAACATTTTTTTTTCTGTTTGTTTTTGGATAAATTAACACGATATACGAGTATGATGTGGACTGCACACAATGTTTGACTAATATTTTTAAATAATAATATCGAGATAATGACGTTGTGTCTAAATTAAATTGATAAAGAAGTTTTTCGCATTTATAAATGTTACGTTGTGGACATCAACCTCTCTACATTAATAACTCAGCCGCGATATTCTCAAATTATGCAAAACCTAAGAATATTCATACATAAAAATGAGTATAATCAAGACTGGCCAGATTGTACTTGGTTATCTAGTTAACTATTTGGTTACATGTTTCCACTCGTTATTCCCTTATAGAATAGATAATTAATTAAAAGCGAGAGTTCCTAAGATCTTGCCTGCGTTTTCGAATAACTTGGCCAAATGCCAGTATATGTGACCAACCTGATACAATAAAAAAATTGAGTAAGGTATAAATTTGAAGGTCGGGCGCATTTTGGCTTCCCCTTTTGTGTTCCCTGATTTTTGTTTCCAGGATTCTTTCCGAGATTTTCAGATTCAGAATTTTTTCTGGATATGGTATAGTCAACCCTAAAATTGTCTATAACAGAGGTTATTGGAGTTTCTCGTTGAGTTCCGTCGTATGTTACCTACGTTTTATGTATGCAAGGTTTTATTTAGATGTTTTCTAGGATTAAAGTTAATTCGAGATTTGTTTGACGTTGAGTGTTATAGAACCTGTTATTCGAATTTTTACAACTTTTTGGATATTTTCGATATTATTCGATTTTAGCTTGCCGAGTTGAATTAAACATAGCATTGGCAGAGATGATATTCACGAAATTCCAGATTCTATAATATACCATAATTCTTCTTTCTTTCAAGATCTAGATTTTTGGATTTGAATAGTGCGGAGTTGCTTGGCATCGAAAGTATTCGAAATTTTCGACATTATTCAATGTTTTCGAGCTATTCGAGGTTCTGCAATGTCCATGATATTTTTCAGATTATTCGAGATTTTTCAAAATTTCAGGAATATTCTAAATGTTTTGTGTATATCGAGATTCTAGAATTAATCTATGAGCATTCGAGTTTGTCGAGATTATTCGAGTTTAAGCTTGCTTGTTACATTGTGATTTGTAACCTGACAATTTCACAGTATTCAAGATTTATTTAAGTATGTAATGTATAAAAAATATAGGTAAACAAATAGATAGGTACGAGGCCTGCTTTACTGTCGCTTGGCCAATACAACTTTTTAATCCATTCATGAGGAATTTTCAACATGTTTAACTAATTCTGAATTTATTTAGCTTTCTTTAAATAATATGACGGACATTTGAAACTCTGTCTCACCTTCCTTCCACTCTCCCAAAACCGGAAAAGCAAAATTGTGTTAGTGTACGGTTTTTTCAAATTAATGTGAAAAATCAGTTCTACAAATATTTTTCATAGGCTTCTGATGCAGTCGTGGTGAATATTTTAAACTAGGTTTACAAAGAGAGCTGGCATACCCTAAATATTACTTCAACAAGGTGTTGGTTCGTTTTTGCACGTTCACACTTGCAAACTCAATTGAAATTTTTTTTCGCCATTTGAACAGCGAATATAAGTTTTAATGGTAGCGTAATGTATCAAAATTAAATGAAAATATTGAATTGCTTGAGAGTTGGTAGTTATAGAGTAATGTGACACTTAAAGAAAGAGATGAGAAAATAGTTTATTTAAATAAATTAAAATAGTTAATAAACTCTTTCTCAAGCCCATCCTAAAGATGTACAAGGAACTTGTCCGCATTGTCGGATAGTTTAACCATGTTTATCGTTATTCTACCAGCTTTTACAAAAAGATCGGTGTTTAGCCAAGCTACCAAAAACATGAGCAAGACCTCAGTGGGCGTATCTGCGATCGGTGGTACAATTTTTTTTATGTTCTGTATCTGTATTAACAAAGTTTCTAAATTCTGTGAAATATTGTAAAATTCTTTAAAATTGTGTCGACTTGATCTCATAGACAGGTTTAAGACTTAGCTACTTATTTAAAAAAAAAAACTTAAGAAACCATTTGGGATCGGTGCTAAGAAATTATTAAAATTATCAAAAATCAGTCACGATTTAAATTCTGTGAAATATATTAAAGTTCAACACAATTGGATACCGTTGGTCAAGGGGGTAATTAAATAATGCCCATCTCTCTAAAAATGATGGCAAAAACTTCAAGGTTTAATGATTCAAAAGGTTCTAAATCGTAAAAAATTCAATTTTCCATGTATATGAAGTTAGCCCGAAACCTATCGCGACAGTTTTTAGTCTCTGCCAGAAAAAAAGTCACTACAGCGACAGAATTTACTGTCACGACTCACGACCAACCATCGTGACATTTGTAACTGTCATCCCGAAATAATGCAAATAATTTTTAGATAAAAGCGTACAAATATTTCAACTCCCGTCATTCATTCATTGCAAAGAATTTGAATCGGGAATTTCTGACATATTGTCGTCTGACATATTCTCACTTCTCGTATACGGCCATGTTCATTGAGGTTGTAATACCTGTTTGTCCGCAACTATAGTCTAATGGTCAAAATCACAAAAATATTTGTTAACCATTTTTACGGCGGCCAAAGATTGAGGACCAAAACCAAATTTTTCTTTCACCCTCTAGTTTTTGACATATAACCGAAAACGTTAGCTGAAAGGTATGCCACCCACAGATTATTTCCAACCTGGGAAATCCAATTTCAAAATCTAATATTTACTTCCAACTCAAACCCTAAATAAATCCCCAACTGAACGACTGAATCAACCACAACTCAACCCTCAACCACAATCCCCAAATGTACTTGGTCTGCAAAAATACATGCGAACGTGAGCTAACTTCCAACTCAACGATTAATCACTCCAAATATAAATCCTCAACTGAATCTTTTATTCAACCCAGACTCAACCACAACTTAACTCCCAGCTGAACCCTTATCTCAATTCCAAACTCAACGTTCACTTAAATCTCCAAATAATCACAATCTGAAAAACTACATGAACCCAACTCAACACCGCTCAAGCTAACATCCAATTCAACCGCTGATTCAACCTCAAATCAATGCCAATTCAACCCCTACTCAACCTCAAGTCGACCCTAACTGAACGCAGGAAAATTTATCCACACGTGTGATCAATTTTTCGGGATATTATGTCCATAATATCGATGTGTACTATTTCCGATGCGTACATCGATATTGGTGTTTCCTGTAGGTTAGGTTTCTTTGGGTACCGATCGTATTTATTCTCGGTGCAAGTTTCGCACTATTTTGTGAATTTCTTTATTAATCTTGCCATCTGTGGGAAGTAGTACTTTTCGAGAATCTACTGTTTATTTTCTCTCCAATTGCGATGATCTTTTGTGTATTCCTCCTAGATAATTCTGAGACTTCCTGAAGCATTTGCATATATTTTTCCGGGATTTTTATACCATTTAGCAGTGTCGGGTGTAATTTTTTTCTTTAAAATGTTCCTTACTATATCTTTGTTTATGTCGGGCAGTGCGATGTAGTGCCGATGGTACTGTGAGGTTCTTCGAAGATGTACATATTGTCGCCTCTCGTGAATGTGAATTGAGTTTTAAAATCGTTTATGGCGATTCGCTGTGTTGGATAAACCGAATTCCATCTTCTTCCGCGCTGTGTATTCTATCACTACTTGATGAAGAGAGGGGTTTACTTTCAATTTTAACTTTGAAAAAGGATCTGCAACCTTAGGGATGCCCGTTTTATACACTAGTTTATAATTATACTCCTCAATGCGAGCCTTCTACTTCAGTTTGCTGTTCTTATTTCGGTTATTCAAGACAAATGTCATTGACTATCTTAATTTTCATTTGCAACTGCACCGTTCTTTTCTAGCATTTAACGCATCCATTATTGATACGATTTCAATCTGGAAATATCAGTAAATCCGATGATGACAATTGTTCTTTCAGCTGTTCGAAAGCTTCTTGTTATTCGTTGCCTAGTTCGATTTTGATTTTCTTTGGATTACTGGCTTTTACTCGAACATTTTCTCCTCTTGTGAGATTTGTGAGGGATTGATAAACCGTGAGTAGTTAGTTGAGTTTTCTAATTGCTGCTACTTTTTTTTGGATCTGCCCTTATGCCTGAATTAATTATGGCATATCCCAGAAATTCTGTCTCTTCTTTTAGGAATTCAGTTTGGTCCAAGTTAGCTCGAAGATTGGCATCTCGTAATTTATTGAATATTTTCTTGATATTATCAAGATGTTACTCCTTTGTTTTCCTTCCAAAGAATATTATATCATTAATGTAGAGGTAGCAGATCTTTCCAATAAATTCTTTCAGCATATCGCATATCATGGATATTTCGATATTTGTTCGTCTACTTTGGTCCTTATGTTTATTGGATTGCAGGTTTTTTTGTATTCAGGTTCCTCTGTAATTGCCTTAATCTTCGTTCTCACATTGGTGTCGATAATTTGTTCATCGTTGGTTGATCCGAAAAGTGGTAACAATTTGCTGGTTATGGGTTTTATTTTTAGCTTTGTTTCTTTATCCAAATGGTCGTCTCTGATTTCAATGTTGTTGACTTGGGTTGAAATTTTCTCTTTCAATGGAATGTCGATACCTGGAGAGACGCTTAAGATATTTTTTCTCCTGTCTATCATCGCCTCTACCTCTACTTTTTTTAAAGTATCATCCGCAATTATACCGTCGAATCAGGTTAGGCCCGGTAGCATAAAGAAGGCCACTTGAATATTATTTCCAAATTTTTTGAATACACCTATGTACATAGGTGCGGTTATTTTCGTTTTATTTTTTAATCGCCTCTAGCTGATTTAACAGTGAATGGCTTGTTTACGCGCTGAGCACCCTTAGCGAGTTTCTTTTATACAAAATTTTTGTTTCCGCCAGTGTCTATGAGGAATTTTAATATTTTATTATTGCGGCACTGGTACCCTAAGTTAGGTAGGCTAGAGAGGCCTCCTCTATAAAATGTATTTCATCACTTGCACCTGAGTCTTCGTCCTCGTTGTCATCGTAATTTATGATTTATCTTCCATGGGTCTTCATCGTTCTCGTGTTCCAGCTGAAACACTGTTTGTTGTTGCTGCCCTTTTGTATTGGTATATGAGTTTTGTTCCCTCTTGAAGCTTGTGTTTGGATAATTATTTGGTCGGTTCATGTAATTGACTTTCTTGGTTTTTATTAATTTATCCAACTCCATCGATATTGGTGGCTTTGGATGTTGTGCCCTTTCTGGTACGTTCTAATGTTTTGTTGCTGTTGATTTATACTGTATCCCCCATGTTCCTTTGCTGCAGGGGTTATTTTGGAAGCGGCTTTGGTACTTTTTGATGGCGTTTATTTTGTAAAAAAAAAATTGTTTAACAGGGATCGTGATCGGTTTCGGAAATTGAGATTTGGATTTCGGCTGATAACCCTCTTATAAACACGTCTAATGTACGGTTTCTATACATCTCGTTAGTACATACTCTCATTGTGTCCATATTGTAATTTTCTGTTTTCACCTTGCTTATTATAAGTGACAATTAGTGGTTGACGATTACATAGAATTCGTCTATGCTTCTATTTCCTTGCGTTAATTTATTAAGCTGATGTTCCAGCGAACTTTGGTCTCACTTGTCTGCATAATGGAGTGACAGGCAGTTCTTAATTTCATACCAATTTCTATTGAAGATGTTGTATAATATAGCTGCGTCCCTCTGATTTTCTGACGTATACACTCTGGAGAATAGCGCAATATATAGTTGTTTCTTTTACTATTTCGTAGCCCTCCAGTAAACTTTCTACACTGTTTATCCATGATAAGTAGTGTAGTGGTGGGCAGTCAAAAATCTGTAGTTCTTTCACGTAATCAGGGAGTTTACTACTTTCTTTTAAGTCGTTTTCGTCTTTTGGCCCACTTGCTGCAATATTGTTAACGATGGGTTGATCTCGGGTTTCTAGTTGTTCCAATCTTTTTTCCATTTTGTTTATTAAATCAATGTGGGCAATGAGTGCTCCAGTCCAGGTTAATGTAACTAGCAAATTATAAGCATTATAACTAAACATATTCCTTCAGGTGACCTTTTGAGGTCATGCAAAATACATGTTCGGGCCATTTTAAAATATAAACTTGACCTCAAGATGGCTTTGAAGATGAGGTTCAAGGTCACCAAAGCTCACCAATAAATTCCTTATTGAAAATTACTTAAGATTTAATCTTGTTAATTTTTTTTTTTGACCGAACTCCACGAATTTTCTAGAGGTTTCCTTACTTTTTGAATAAGCCAACCTTACATGATGGAGACTCGACGCGTTCGAGTTTTATAGTACAAAACATCATAACAAATTAAGGCGACATTCAACATTTCAGTACAATTACCATTTACAAACTATAACTTTCCTTTAGTGATTGAGTTTTATGGCTTCGGTCATTATGGTGTTGACCTGTACAAGTGATAATATCAGTGAAATTTATTTTGAAAGTAAAAGTGCAAAATGGAAACCAATTGTTGCAATCCATTTAAAGATACTAAACGGATAGTATCCGTTGATTTTTACATCTAAAATCAATTTTAAATAAACTCGGCCAGTAACACGATATATTGTTGATGTAGCAGGGGGTCTAAATATTATTTTGGTGCCGAGTATAATGAAAATTTGTAACACCTGCCGTCCACTAATTAGAGTTGCACCGATTATCATCGACAAAATTAAAAGTCACAGTCGTACTGCCGCAATGCAATTGACCAAATATCAAAGAAACTGGCAAGCAATATTTTTGAAATATCGTTGGACTCCACTGCATCTGAGACTAAAACATCTAGTAGTGAAAATACCATCTCATTTTCTCAACCAGTTAAAAGTTAAATTTGCTGAAGCCACCGATAAAGGGTTTAAAATAAAAATACTGTCAGTTCTTCCTCGATCATGGTCAGCGCGAAAAATTGTCAAGGAGCTCAACACAGCGCGGTGGCACGAATCTCATCAATCCTGAGATTAAAGCGAGCTTATGAAAAAATTTTATGTGAGTGACGATATCAGTCGTGCATGTGCTGGAAAAAGAGAATATGTGATTGTCGATGAGAATAATGTGAAGATTTCAAAACAACGGCGACTAATTCTCATGAATCTCACAGAATCATATGCTCTATTCAAGCAATAAAATATTGGTCGCAAAATTGAATTTTCCAATTTGCACTGGGCCAATGCACAATGTACCATTTATCCGTTTGCTGTCTATTAGAAGGATGAGAATGTCGCCTTGCAACACCAAAGCCTCTAATAATCGCAGAGAGACATTCAACGAACGATTTATATTTTTAATCAACGAATTTTGTTGCTCAACTCAACCCTAACCCTAACTGAACCCTCAATAAAAATCCCCAAATAAATCCCCAACAGAACTGCTCAATTAATCGAGAATCCCCAACTGAACTGCTCAATTAATCAGATTAGCGAAAAAAATTCCAAATCTGAGAATTTGTATAAAATCGCCAGCTGACATTCATTTTTTACTTTCGGCTTGAACCTTTTTCAAATTTTCCGAGATTTCCCACCGAGAAGCTTAAACTGATTTTTTTTTCTTGCGATAGCTATTGATAAGTCACATCAATGTAATGCATCTCCAGGTATAACACTCTACAGGCTGATTTTATTCCAATTAAAAATGTTTTTTGGGTTTCGCGAGTTTTCCACAATTTTCCACGAGGAACTCAAACCAGGTTTTGCAATATAAGAATATTAAAAGAAAGTCTTCATTCTATTCATGCATCCTTAGTGATTTTTAGGCTAAACACTACCGATTGATATTGACTTCAGTTTTTATTTTCGGCTGGGATAGTACAATCTGGATTGCCGATTTTTTTTACTTTCGGCTGGAGTAATATAATCTGCTGTATCGACTTTTCACTTTCGGTTGGCTACTTTCGGCTAACTTTAACAGTATTATGTTATGTTGAATATTTGTCCTGGTGGTTTAAATATTAGCCGTCTTCCAATGGGAAACATTTGCTACTTGGAAGTACTTGTGACCCAAATGGAACGAGAAATTGAGTGACACAAGTAAAACATCCTTTTATTCAGTTGTTTTGTTTGTCTTTTGTATGTTGTTTATTATGACAAAAAATTGGACATGTAATGAAGGGAAAGGATTGATATTTAAATTTAACATTTTTACATTACCAAAAAATAAAAAAAACTCGAACATAATAAAAAACTCACGAAAAATATCGAAAAAGTTCTAAAAGCCATCTATTGGAATTTTCGCAACTTACATCTATAGTACAAATTTTATGCGTAACTACTTCTGTTTTCTACACCAACGTAAGAAAATAAGTAGTTGTGGGTAGATACAAGTACTTGCGAGTAGTTTGCTTTAGCCAATGGAAGACGCTTATTAAAGCAGTTTTCTACCCAAGTTTGCCTAGATTGACTATACTATAAAGACGATGCCCTCCAATTTGCATATTCTCTTTAACAAAATTTAACGTTTTGCTATTGTCACTGCGATACACTTGACACTTGATTTTATTTAACGAAATTAATCCGACTCTCTTATAATGAAGTTTGTTTTGACATCAAGCATAAATTTCACGTCGAATCTTTAAATTTTAACAAAATTAGGTTAAATAAGTCTTATCATTGAATTATTCGATTCGTTCTTTGTTTATTAATTATTGCTATTGTTGTATGTATATAGCTAATATGAATTACACGCGGTATATTAGATAGCACTGTCATTTCTATAAATCTAACATTTTATATTTTTTATTTTTGTAGCAAAAGCACAACGTAATTATGTCTTCGGGATGTTAGGTTTGACATTTCAGATAAATAGTATTGGTACGTAAATAATAATAAATGTTATCAGGTTGTGGAGTTTTATTTAAAAATGATAATCATCGGGTTTAAGTTTAACGAGAACGTACGTATGTAATAAAAATAAAACAAAAACAATCAATTATGAATTATGATTGACATTTACATAAAATGTAATCGATTGGCATTATAAAAAAATGTAATTAATTAATTAAGAGGTATGTGTATAGTATTGAGTACTAGTTTTAAGGTATTGTTATTCGAGTAAGATGGTATGTTATGTTTTATCATGTTGTTTGTATTTATAGTAGTTGTAGGAGAAGACGTGTGTAGACATTGAAATTACAACACTTAAAAATATAATTTATATTTAAAAAAAAAATATCTAATTTTGGCATTAAAAATACTAATTACGTTTATACTGAGCCGAACCTGTTTCGATTTTTATTTTAACTTTACAGATCTTTTTTAATGATTTTATTGTTTTAATGTTAATTTTTTTCAATTAATTATTGTTTAGGCGATATAATGATGAATAAATACTTTTTTTTTTGTTTAGTTTAATGATTTTTTTTGTCTTTATTTTTATTTAGCCGTCTACATGAAGTTTGCTACAATGGGACAAAAAAGCAAATCGAATTTTAGTTGAGTACATGAATTTTTAATTTTTTTTTTTTATGTTATAAATTTATTTTTGGATATTAATTTAATCAAAAATGACATTAAATTAATATTTCAAAAAAAAAACAAAACATAGTATTAAATAGTAGTTTAAGAAAAAGTTATATTCACCTTTGTGTTCGATGCGTTTTTAGAACTTACCTACAATAATGGCAAGTATAACGAGACCAATGACACCCATTATTATCATCATCTGGAATTAGATTAAAAAAAAATTATTTATTAAAAAAAACGGGTTAGTTTTATTTTTTGGTGATTGCAAATTTAAAAAATAAAAACAGAAATTGTGCAATTTTTATGTTTACTGAAAATCCTTGAAGGGAGATATTATGTCATACAAAAAAGAAAAAACAACGCAAATCCAATCGATAACCCACAGCAAAGTGCTAAAATAGTACAACGCCAAAACAAATCAGAATTACCTAGTTTCTAGGTGAGTAGGTACACATAATGGTGGTTAGTTATCTTTTTGTAGTTGCCGAAACATATAACTTCGTGACCCAAAAACTTTTCTCTGAAAATTAAATTAATTTGACATTTCATTTAGAAAGTGTTTTGTTAAATTTTTGTGACAAAAAACAGTAAATGAAATAGCGATAAGGTATTTACACCATTGTACTAAAAAGTTATGGATCCTCTTCATGTGGTGTTAGGCAAACCTTATTTGACCAAAGAGTATATGCAAAATAAAGAGAAACTAAACTGAAAACAAATTCTCGTACACAATAGGTTAAGCAATCTTTGCAATACTTAAATTAAAAAATTGTTTTAGAATTGATGTTCGAAATGAAACCGATCTGCTCCATTTAATACAATGCCAAATTTTCCAAAAATATTGTTATGAAACGTTGATGAAATGTTTTCTGAATAAGATTTAAAGTAAAAAGCAAATAAAAAAAAATATAAAGGGCTGAAAAACCTAACGAGGTGATCAGAACTTCTTACCGAATAATTCTATAAATTTAATATTATTGATTATAAATCAGTTTTATATTTACAACAAAACACTATTAATTTAACACGCAAAAAAGCATTCTGGAACTTTACCCCTAAAGTATAGTATAAAAAATTATACTGATATTTCTAACCGTGTAATTGGCCATATTCCTGGATTTCATTTAAAAATAATTTTAGAATCGCATATCCAGTGTTAAATTTCATCATAATCGGTTGAGATATAACTAAGTTCTATCCTAGTTGACCATATTCCAGAACTTTATCCGAACACTATTTTAGAATCCCATTTTCCTCGCGGATGTCATATTTCTTTACAACCGATTGAGAAATAGCCAAAATCTACCTTTATTGGGTATATTCCAGAACTTTATCCGAAAATCATTTTAGAATTCTATTTCCAATGCACCAGTCGAATTTCATCATAATCGGTTGAGAAATCGGCAAGTTCCATCATACTTGGCCATATTCCATACTTGACCAAATAACATTTTAAAATCCCATTTCCATCGCGGATGTCAAATTTCTTTAAAATCCGTTAAGAAATAAATCCTATTGGTCATACTATAATATAATTATATACAATCTGGTTACAAATTTTTCAATAATACAATAATATATACTAAAAGCAAAGTAAAACAAACATGAAAAATTACCAATAAGTTAAAAGAACATTAGACATCAATTTCTTAAATGCCTCCCTTGACAGATTAAAATCGAAAGCCGATCGAACTCTATTAAAAGAAACAGTAGATTGATAAATAGGCTCACATTTACCGTAGTTATGCCTAATGTAAGGCAGCTTAATTTGGAAGTCTCTAACGCGAAAGGTCCGTAACGGAGTATATATATCGTACAATACCAAAATCTCAGGACAGTCAATTTTAGACATCAACAAGTCTCTAACCAATAACGCGCCAATTTCGATTCTGCGGATAAAGAGCGGCTCAATATTTATTAATTTACATCTACCACGATACGGTGGAAGTATAAAAGCGGGTAGGTTCTCATCTCTGCGCAACCTTCTCAGAGCAAACCTTAAAAAGCGCTTTTGAACACTTTCAATTCGGTCTGAATAGTTACTATAAAACGGATTCCAAATTGCTGCACCATATTCCAACAACGAACGCACAAACGAAATATATAATATTTTAATAGAATAAGGATCTTGAAAATCCCTCGAAAACCTTTTAATAAACCCAAGCATGGAATTCGCTTTAGAAATGCAAATGTCAATGTGCTTATTGAACGATAAGTTCGACGTAAATGTTATACCTAGATCCACAAACGTATCAACCTTATCAATAATGCAGCCATCCAGGAAAAAATCAAAACTAGCGGGCGCGATTGCACGGGTAAAACGGATTGTTTTACATTTGGAAATGTTTAGGGTCAAATTCTGAGCTGTGCACCACATACTAAAATTATTTAAGTCGGATTGGAAATCTCTTGCGTCATTGATGCATGAGATGGTTTTAAAAATTTTAATGTCGTCCGCATAGATGAGGATGTCGGAATAACTCAAACAATCAACTACATCATTAATGAATAGTATGAAAAGCATAGGACCCAAATGACTACCTTGAGGCACTCCCGAGGTGACATTAATAACTCTGGATGTGAAACCACCAATCTTTACTATCTGAGTTCTGGAATCAAGATAAGATCTGATCCAGTCCAGTGGGAGAAAACTACAATGCAAGGAATCAAGTTTCCTCAACAGCAAGTCATGATCAATCTTATCAAAGGCCTTACAGAAATCAGTGTACACAACCTGCACAATTTTCCCCCTATATAAGGCATTTGAGACGCAATTGGTAAGCAAGAGTAAGTTAGTAACAGTTGATCTGCCTGGAAAGAAACCATGCTGTTTTGGAGAGATAAAAGTTTTCACATGAAAAAATAATTGTTCTTTAACAAGCTTCTCAAACAACTTGGGTAAGACTGAAATTATACAAATACCCCTATAGTTCTCAATGTTACCACGAATCCCGGATTTGAAAATAGGTTTAATAAGCGATCGCTTCCAAAGAGTAGGGAAATATCCCTCTCTTAGACTTCTATTAAATAGAAAGCACACCGGGGCTGCAATTGCGTTACCGGTCAATTTTAAAAATAAAGGCGGTAACAAATCAAAGCCGGCACTATGGTTAATGTCAAGATTTGACAATTCCGATAAGATTGTATCAATTTCCAAACGAAACATTGAAAATTTCATATTGCTCGTGACATTATTCAAGCCGCAGAAATTAGAACCTGAATCTGGATTATAAACATTATAAATATTTTTCATGTTTGTTTTACTTTGCTTTTAGTATATATTATTGTATTATTGAAATTTGTAACCAGATTGTATATAATTATAAAGTTGGTAAATAAATAAATAAATAAATAAATAAATAAATAAATAAAATAAATACTATAATATAGTTTGATAAAGGTTCAACTTGAAATGTAAAAATTTCAATATGAAGTGTAAAACCTGTAGTACTATACATATATGTATATCAGGGTTGCCACCCATCCTCGTTTGGCGAGGATTGTCCTCGTTGGACTATTTTGTCCTCGCGTCCTCGTCGATACTGAAAAATGCTCGTCAAAATGACAATATTTAAACTATAGATTTAAACTGCTACACGGAGAAAAAAAAATACTAATTTATTTCCTATATATATTTATAGGAATTTAATTATAGCATCCCGTACTATATTTTTCGTAAAACATACTATGTACATAGCTGACTTTCCACTCTACATAGTATGAAATGCAATATTGGAATCGCTACTATAATAAGAGCTAATTTATTATGCCATATAGGAATATTTCCTATATGCATTTCTACAAATCCAATGTATTATAGGAATAATTCCTATAAGATACAATTTCCTTTGTTTTATACGATTATCTTTATTTTGAACGTAAAATCATTAAAAATAAATTGAATCCTCTCCTCGAGAAAGAGCGTATGTGTCTAAAATAGGGACCACTCCACTACTATATAAAAAACAATATTTACCACAAAATATAGCTGTTATAATTCCATTCGTATTCTCTGAAACATATTCATGTTATTTTCATTTCATGAGTATAATTCGCTAAGTCAGTACGTTCTGTTGATACTTAAGGTATCAGGCGAGAATTGTATTTTTGTAGTTTGGTCGTATGAAACCCAAACCATAGAAAAGTCGAGGAGGGTACTCACTTCTCATTTTTGAGAGTCGATCTTGATACATTTGTATTGACTCTGGGGTAAAGTAAAGGTGGGGGGTAATGACAAATGATATTTCTACTTTTTCCAGTAGATAGTGATTGGAATCGAAAATACTTTGAATGTCATTACTACTAATATTTCCTATGACGACGATCTGCTACAAAAATATGCTGGGGAAAATACCAATTTTATGGTAATAAATTCTAACTTGAAATGCATACTTTCCTTTACTAAATAGGAAGCGCTTATTACTAAAATAGTACATTTTACTATTTTTATGATACATTTTACTATTTTAATGGTAACAATTTGTATTCGCATCTCTTTAAATTAACTATGTGTTATAGTAAAATGCTTTCCTATATTAGGCCACAATCCTGTGGGCTCCTATAAATTATAGAAATGTCTCCTATAATTTTTTTTCCGTGTAATAATACAATATTTGTTATTTATTTTTTAGTAAAATAAATTTATATCCCGTCAATATTATTGATTGGGTATAAAAAAGTAACAAATTATGTAGTACCTTTTTTTAAAAAAAAAACAACTTTATATACTCAGCTAATCAATTCACAAAATCGCTAGAACAAAATGGCTTTTAAATGTACAATAAATTTCTCATCTCTAGTTGTTTGTAATACAATTAACTTTGGACAATTATCAATGTCTATAAATTACTCTTAAATATTTTTGTTTGCAAAAAATGTTATAAATAAAATTTGCTAATTAACTGTTACTTTTATAAACACTGACGACTTTAAATTTGACATGAATTTTCTAATGGTAGCAATTGTAACTTACTTCACGGATTATATGGAATTGGTCTTTGATTGGAGTAAGCAATAATAACCTTATTTAAACGTGAAAATAACCTCTTTTTTTGTATAAGAAGAGGCACAACTTCTTATTTTATTATGTTGTGTTTTAAAAGAGATCAGTTTAAAATGGAATATTAGTTTGTAATAAGGGTTGTCGGGCCCAGAAGACCACGAATGAAAAAAAAAATCACCAGACAAAATTAACGGATGCCGGTTACAGTGCTATATTCACTAATATGCCGAATCGCTTAGTTGCATTGTTTACCACGCCAAGTAACATTAAAGTTTTAATATTACTTCCATAAACACAAAGCGGCTTCTACGCAAAACGTAGCATTCCACTGATTTGTCACGACAATGGTCATTTCAAGTGACTACCACCACAGCTCCTGAAAATATATCATGACAAAAACAGTCTTTTGAAATAAAAAATCCTATAATTTTTATAGAAGTAACTTTAAAATTTGAATATTACTTGACGTGATAAACTATACGACTAAGGGAATAGGTCCTACATTCTAAAATATGAAAGATAAAATTGATGAAGAACTACAATAGAAGAATTTGTCCATATTTAGAGCATTGTAGAGCATTTCGACACCAAAATTGAAAATAAAGTGGATTGTGGCCGAACCAACGCTGAGGCGATTGTGACAGACGTATTGGCTCCCCAAGAAATAGTAGACGTTATAAATAAATAAAATAATTTCTAACAAAATTTGTTATTGAAAGTAGGTGTTTCGATTCAAAAAACTAGAAAATCTTTTCTTGTAGTATTACAATATTACACGTTCGAGAACGGAATTGAAAATTAACTTGTATATTTTTTTGAAAACGCTGATGAAACCGCAGGTGGTAGGTTTAGTACAATACATGAATCGTTCAATTCCTTAGGATTATCTCTAGAGAAAATTTCAGCTTTCAGCGTGAGCATACAAATTTTAATTTTGGCAAAGAAAAATTATCTGTATCGCAACTTGAAATCGTTCCGTATGTCTTAAAAGCGAATTGTTATCGCGAATGTTGTCCATAATTCTTTGAACGTTGTTTAAATATGCTGTCCTTTTGTTTCGATAATTTTATTCAAAAATGTTTTAATTTATTTTACTAAATCAGCAAACGGACGGGAAAAGCTAATTTTTTCAGAATTATTGTAATCTCGAGTTTAGGGAGCTAATCAAATACTGCCCTACTAAATGGGTTACTTATTACTTCCAGCTTTAAAAATATTTCACTTAAAATTTATGTGTATTTTGTGCAGTACATAACCAACATTTAAGTTTGTAGTGTCCTCGCGAAGCATTTTGAAAAGGTTGCAACCCTGATGTATATGTATATACGGGATCCGCTCGAAACGCGATATTTTAAAACGCGATATGACGAAACGAGATATGGTACAAAACGCGATATTTTAAAATGTGATATTTCAAAACGCGATATGGTACAAAACGCGATATGTTACAAAACGCGATATGGTACAAAACGAGATATTTTAAAATTAAAATTTTAAAATATTAATAAAAATTAAAATAATAATAATTATTAATCTTCCTTTATTAAATAAAATTTTCCTTCACCATTATGATGAAATTGAACATGTACAATCAGAATTAGGAAATCGCGTTTTGAAATATCGCATTTTGAAATATTTCGTTTTGTACCATATCGCGTTTTGTACCATATCGCATTTTGAAATATCGCGTTTTGAAATATCGCGTTTTGAAATATCGCGTTTTGTACCATATTGCGTTTTGTACCCTATCGCGTTTTGAAATATCGCGTTTCAAATGGGACCCGTATATACATACATACAAGCACTCACTTTTATATATATCGATTGCTCAACTGCTCACTAAACCCTAATACAACCCCAACTCAATCCCAGTTCAACCCGCGCACGGAACCCTACTCAACCCTCAACTCAACCGGAAACTCCACGCCAAACTCAATCCTCAAACGAGTATAAATAAAAAATTGTTCATAATACACTAATCTAACCACATCCCAACTCGAACTCAACTTCAACTCAACCCGTAAATTGACCCCTAATCCAACCTTCAACTCAAACCCAAACTCAATGCCCAACTCGATATTCAAACCAGCATATGTGCATATATAAAAAATTGGTAAATATTTATATAACCAGGTATTTTGGACCAATTAGTATGGCAGATACCCGATTCTTTTGACGTACAGGTTCCAAAAGCTTTTCAAATCTCCGCCTTGATCATAGAAACTGACTTTTTCAGACTCGGGGATTTTCAAAACGTCGAGAAAAGTGGTTAGGACCAACCAAATTTTTGTTTATTTTTGACAGGTTTTCAATACTTAGGTCTTTTTATACCTAAGTAAAAAAAAAAACTTTGATTCTTGTTGAGTAAATGAGAGTAGATCAGTTTTGTTTTAGGTTCTTGGTAATTTTTTAATTGTATAATATCCGCAGTTATTAAGCCAAAATTTATATTTTGTGCAAAACTACCATATGGCCGGCCCAAAAGGCACTTTCGATTTCACGGAAGTTAGTTTTATAGTTAAAAAGTGTTGATAGGCTAACTAAAAAAAATCCCTTGTAATTGTTTACTTTAAACGAAACTGCTGCTCATTTTATAATTCTAGTCAACTCTGTTGCGTTGAATAGTAAAGGGTTTTATTCCCCAAACCTAGCGCCTATTTTGTCAACTTCATGATAAATTAATCGGATTAATGGAATTCGCTTTAGATTTGGTAGATTTGGATAGATTTGCAAATCAATCAAACGATTTTTAGTCTGAATTAAAATGACAACAATGACGAATATGACATTTTTATGTGTAAAACCAAGGTAAAGGTTTCGATAAAGTTATAAAACTAATAAATTAGTAATAATTAGTAATTTGTGTTTTATACATTTACCAACATTTCGATAATCAACCGTTTTACCGAAAATCGATATTGGATTCCCTACAAAAAACTCGACATTAAAATTCTGGAATTTTCGATTTAAAGTTCTAAACACTAACCTGATATACAATTTAACCAAATTGAAATTGTTGAAGCCAAATTAGAGTAAGTTTTTTGTAATCATATAGACCTAAGTTCCTATAGGGTTTAGTTTAAATTTAGCTCCTAAATTTCCGAGAATTTACTTGGGATATCGACGTCTGATTTAAAAATGTTACTTGATAAAAGCACTCAATTTTAACCACGATTTTTTGTCCCGCAGATCAAGGTTTGCGATCTGAAATTCCTGTTCATGTGCATTGTAGAATAAGAACTTGGCTATCAAAATCTTTGTGATTGTGGAATTGATGTATACATCACATATCTTACAAAAACCATTAACAGTACAGAAAACCGTAGCAGTAATTGATAATAGGCAAGATTCAGAAATTTGGGTGCGAGAAAATTTTGCGGTTTACAGATATTAAGGCTAGGTTTTAAGGCTCTCTGGCAACAGCTCCACGGCTCCCTAGGGGGCCGTAGCCCACAGTTTGAGAAGCACTGGTGTAGAATATAGTGTAAACGAAACAGCCGTAACAATTAAATCTATCAAGATATTCCAAAGTCCTTTCTACCACCGAACATGATTTTAAGGTGCATACCTGCATCGTTTCTTTCTGTTATTCTAGAATCAGAGACAGAATTTTGCATGCTTCGTTAACATGTTGGCCAAAGAAAAGTTTGGTCGAATTTGATATCCCGAAAACTATAGGGGTCAACTCGTTTACTACAATCGTGCTCAAAGAGGGAATTTCGACTCTTAATAATGGAGCCGTAGAGTATAAGACAACTGACGTTCAATTTCTGTTTTTGAAAATTCATTTTTCTGTTAATGATCTAACTAAATATGCTTAAAGAGATTATTTTAGAGGTTAGAGAGATTAACAACACGGTGTATCTACGTTGGATAATATCGATATACCTTATGATTTAAACTCCATAAACTCTAGAATATCATCATAAGTTACTTTTACATCCTTTCATAATAGCGACATGGGTGCACCAGCATACACATCACAAATCACGACATCTTTTTCGTTCTGAAGTATTTCAATTGATGAAGTTGTTCTTGCTATTGGCAGCCTAAAACCAAATTCCATTGGTGAACATAATATACCAATCAGGTTTGTTGTGCTCATTAATATCTACGATTCCTGACCCTCCTATAACCATATACTTACAACGTTCATTTTTCCTTCCTATTGGAAAATCGGCCGAGTAATCCCAATAGCTCACACAAACTTTGTTAGAACAATGAAAGACTTGAGGCGTTTTAGTATTCTTTCCGCGCTATCGAAAGCTTTTGAAAGAATTCTTCAAAAACACCTTGCTATAAATAGTTTGTGTCTTCCTCGCAATCTGGTTTTAGAAAAATTCACGGAACCAATACAGATTTAATCTCCATTATGGAATCTCCTGCATGAAAATGCTTTTATTTTAGGGCCTCTGTTGTTTTCTATGTTTATAAATGATCTGCCTAAGACCTTGTCGGTAAAGCAGATAGTGTCTTAGCATTCTCAGACGAAATTTACCAGCCGACAGATTTCAGCCGAAATATATTTAATATAAAATGAAAAATTGGCAAAACTACCTATAAACTGAGTTTTCCATATGGAATGGATGTGACTTTATGGCTGGGTAAAGGCTCATTTTGGTTTGTTACAGCTGACCATAAGAAATACAAGTTAAATTTCATGAGAGGAGCGCAATATGTGTTTAAATTCAACCTTTAAAATGTCATGTTTGGAACGTGTTTCAATAGAGGTGCCTTTTGCCTACTAGAAAATTTTCAAGCCAAGTTTCATGTGGGGAGCCCTGGAAAATCGTTTGAATTAAAGGCCCAAATTAAATTTAAAAATGTGTATAAATTTAATACCTAAAGTGTCATATCTGGAAAGTATTTCAGTTAGTGTGCCTAGGCAACAGGTATCCCTAGAAAAATTATCAGGTCAAGTTTCTAGTGGGGACCCAGGGAAAATTCGTTTGAATGAGAGGCCCAAATAAAATTTCAAAATTTGTATAAATTGAACGTTCTAGTGTCATGCCTGGAAATTATCTAGATAAATTATCAGATCAAGTTTTATGTGGGGAGCCTGGAAAAATTTGTTTGATTGAAAGGCCCGTAAAAAATTTAAAAATGTATATAAATTAAACCCTTAAAGTGTCATCTCTGGAAAGTATTTCAATAAGTGTACCTAAGCGGCTTTAGAGGGTCTTTTAAATTGAGCTGCTCTTTTTCATTAATTTTTTAAAACGCTTAATTTAGATTAATTTCAAACTTTAGTGTAATTGCTCAAATCGAAAATTGTTTATGAATTGTCCCTGTAAACATACCCTTTCACGTACCACCAAAAAAAAAAAGCCTAGGTGTGTCAGGTCGCACGATTTTGTAGCCAATTAACATCACTCCTTCCTAAGATTATAAATCCGCTTCCATTCGGTTCAACCCTCCTAGTTTCTGTCATGAATGTTCAGTTATCATGTTATACTATACATTTCCAGCATCATTTTCTGAGAGGTGTCAGCCAATTGTACCACCAGACTAAAATGAACACTGAACTGTTGCTCGTTGTGGATGGAAGGGACGTTCAACCAACTCCCTTCGACCTTCCTCTCCCTCAAGTAAGACAATTTTGCTTCTTAACAAATCACCCATGTCAAAATGTGCTTAGTCAGAAAAGAAGTTTTTTTTTAGAAGGCTTGTTTTTCAGTTTATGATACAAAAATTTAACAATTCCCAGTTTTTAACACAATATGACTTTATTATTTAAAATGTCGTCCATTCCAAATATAAATAAATTGCACATTCAGTGCACTTCTGGTATATAATGTACATATGGGTGGTATAATAATAACCAGGGAGGTTCTATAGCGATTTTGGCTATATGAATCTTGTCCAATATGTTCACTAGATATTGATTTACGTAGCATCTAGGTGAAATATTTTGGGAAATCGCCTTTATAACTAGGGATATGGTATCGAAACGAAAATATCATTACTCATTACAATCGTAATAAAAGTATCGATACTCTTAAGTATCGAGTACAATTTAAAAATGCGTCTACAAGGGGTCAAATTGATATTTGAAATGCCAGATTAATTTATGGACAAAACAATCCAGATGTCTGGATGAATGAATTGATAAATGGCGTATGGCAATTACACCCCAATGCATAAATGCCCAAAACAAAAATAACAAAATGCTGCAAAAAGTTGTGGTGTTTTTGCGTTAAAAAATTATACCCTAAACAGAAACGTTTAAGTTAGCCCAAAGTTTTCAACCGAAAATACAATGATGTCGGTAATGCTGATATTGTCTTAGCTATCTTAGCCGAGATTGCTTATCAACATACATATTTCAGCCGAAACATATGTCTTACGATATGAAAAATTGTCAAAACTACCTATAGACCAGGTTTTGCATATAGTAATTTCAAAGCTGGCTACCGGCTCATTTTCGTTTGTCACTGCGTGCCATTAAAAATTCACGTTAAGTCTCATGAGAGGAGCGCAATATAAAATTTAAAAATTTGTATAAATTTAACCCTTAAATTGTCATATAAGGAAAGAATTTCAATAAGTGTGCCTAGGTAACTGTTATCCATAGAAATATTAATATTAATATTCCGTATACTTAAGTGCAAACAACCGAAGTTTGATTTTTATAAAATAATTTAAGTGTTTCTGCTCGCTCTTTTGGCGTATATTGCTCCCTAACAAATTGTACAAGTCAGCAAGCACCTCAAAAAAATCAAATCGGATTGAGTAACGTCAAAAAATAAGAAAATAACGTCACGTTTTTGATCGTTCACTTATTTATGACTCGCTCTATAGATGCAAATGAAGATTTTACTATATTTTACTAAAATGATTTTGGTTTTTGATTAGTAAAAATTTCACTGGCCTACATATACACAGCAATATGAAGAATTTACTAATCTAAAACTAATCAGAAATATGTATGTAGCTACTCAAATAATGACATTTAGGCGAATTAGGGATTTCAATTTATTTTAAATTTTGTGACTGCGAAAGAGACGTTTATAGAAAAATTCGCTAAAATACATAATTTTAACAAAATATTTAGCCAATGGAACTTGATGTTTAGAAAATTGCAAATCGTGAACAATTTATGATAGAATTCGATACGTACAAAAGAAATGTGATTCTAAAATATTTGTAAACACAGTTCTGGAATATGAAAAACTGGAATGAAACTGGACCATTTCAAAACCAATTCAAATGAAATTCGAGATGATTAATAAAATTCCGATTGATGCCTAACTGGTAAAATTTAATTTAATGTTGTCTTGAATTTATGTGATATACCCAACTAAAGAACCAATTTTCCCTTACAATATCCTAGGGATTGCAAAATCCAAAGAATTTTCTAAAAATTTCCATAAATGTCATTGGGTTCAGATTGATGGAAAATCATAATGAGATTGATGCATAACATCTGTTTTTCTATTTTGGGCCTACCAGTTGACTTTTAAATGCTAAGGGAACCTAAACTTCTAATCTTATAATTGGTATAATTGGTAACGAACTAAAATTAATATTCTATGAAATGTTTGAAGAGATTAGTTAAAAGAAAGTAAAATAGATGTTTCTAAAAATTATCAAAATCCAGTATAAATTTGCAAGATTATCTAAGATAATTCTATTTCTTAATGAAATATCCCCTAATGTATGAGTTTGACTAGCAACCTCAATTTTATTTAGTAGAAGTTAATAAAATCTTCATTCGCATCTCTATTGACGATCTAGTGACGATCTAGATCTATCTTTATTCCATCTAGTGGAAACATTTCAAACTGAGGTACCTGATAATTTGACGTTCGAAATTATTGTAAACAATTCCAATTTTGAACTGTAAACACAATTTTTTTTTACCGGATTGCTAATAATTGTAAATTATTCCAATTTCGGACTATAAAAACAATTTTTAATTACCGCATTGGTAAATTTTCTTTCGTCGCATTTGTGATAAATGTCATTTTATCAGGTGCATCATTTTAACTATTGTCCTCGAGAGGCGCTTTCTCTACTTTTAAAATCGTCAATAGTAGTATTGAAACTTTTTGTAGAAATCCTTTCATATTCTTTAAAGTTTAAAATATGCTAAGCACAAATTTTAAAATTACAGACACAATAGGTGCGTAATAACATATAGAAAATTTGGGTTTTTATAAAATGGTCTTTCTACGGTGACGTATACCACAATTTCTTCATTTTTCAGTATATGCTGAGTTAAGAAGAAAAACGGTCGCAGTTCCTCTAAAATAATCACTCTCATTTTTTTTTTTTAGATGTATCGGCGTTAAGTAACCGGGCAAATTAATTAACCTATAATTATTTAAAATTCTACAATTGACAATTCGTTGGACGTCTACATAAATGTAATTAAGCAAGCCATTAAGGAAGTGCTACATATGTACATATAAGCATTCAATCGATTAAAATACAGGGATTGTGTTTGGTACACATACTTATGTACTTGCACTATAAAATATTCAAAACATTGTAAAAAGAAAAAAAAAATACCGTTTATACAAATGTAGTTTGCATATCGATCGAAACAATAAGCCAACAAATTTTATACAATATGAAAATATTTGTATGGCTTTGGTAAATGACGTAAACAAATGGTAATCGGTATTTAAAAAAATTTCGCTTACCTTAAGATTTTGTAACCAGAATTTTCTTTTTAATTTTCCCGCTTGCTGTTCAAATTGTGATGCACCTTGTTGTAATGCATCAGCTCGATCATCTAATTCCGATAATTTTTGATCTCTTTCAAGCACTTTTTCGACATTTGTTTTCATAATATCAACTACCTGTAAATTAAATTAAAAAAGGGTAAACTTAGTACAAAGTTATTAAAGAATCTACCAACAAATAAATAGAAAACGTTATACCTCGTCGACTTGTGCCTGTGTTTGTTGCAAGCGTTTCTGTGCTGCAATTTGTTGTGGTGTCCTTGGTCCACCAACAACTCCATCTGCACCAGGTTCACCTCCGGCATTTGGTGCTAAACCTTCAGACCTATAAACCGAACATAAACAAACAAAAATTTAACTTTTTTATGAATGCAAGAGCTTGAAGCAAACAAATAAAAAAGTTAATAAAAACAACTCCTCCACAACGGTACGAGATAATAAAATATTGTTAACAGTATTTTCGCTACATTTTTATTAAACCCAATAAAAAAAAAAAATCCCACACACTATTTACTCGCACGGGCTAGTACTTAGTCTAAAAGCGAATAATTTTCTTATTCGTTTGGGTTGAATTTGAGTTACTTTGTTGTTACATAAAATCTTTGTTTTACCGTATTATGCTGAACACAATTTATAGAAATAAAAATATTCTTGTGACAATTTTCTAGATTACTTATCTAATTATTTTATTCACCTACAACTTATTAGATACACCTACCAACGTTATATACACATTTGACACGAGTTTGTATTTTCCAATAAACCATAAATCATCTACCCAAGGTGTAATATTATCCAATTCAAAAATTTTATGATTATATGTTGATGCTGATGATAAAACATAAATATGTGTAAGTACGTAAAACACAAACAAAACGTTATGTTTTAATATTGAGGTGGGTGACTTTTATGCTAATAACATGCAAAGTGCATGTAACAAAATTTAGCAATTAACGAAATTCAATTTCATCAAATCGCAATAGAATTTCTCGCATTGCCACAATTCGTATTCGTCTTTCTACAGGGCAAATATTATTGAAATTGCAGACTTTATCAAAAAATATCAAAATGTAAAGTTGTAACTATGCATGTTCAGAAAATTGTCCCGAAATTTAGCCCTTGGTCGTAGGCAATTACTCATCAACTATAAGCATTACCTTTAATTTAAAGATATGATTGCTTAGATTGGTCAAAGGAACCCGCGCCGCGAACATCTGATTTCGACCGATTTAAATGCTCGAACCAGTGTAGCGAGAGAATGGCTCATCCGATCGGAAATCAGATGGAGTCAGTTACACATCAATAGGGCTGTGCATTTTTTGTGCTAAACAATGCATTTTCTGTGGTTTTTTTGTAGCATTTTTTTGTGTTTTCGGGATCTTATATGTTGATTTTCTTGTGATTTTTTGAGTGCAACGATTGTCACATTACAAATTGGACAAAATAAGATATCCATCGGTGAAACCGACTGAAAAAACCTATTTATGCCAAATTTTCCTCATGGATGCCAACAAAAGAAAAAAAAATACTTTTAAAGTAGTTTTGGAACTAATGTAAAAACTTGACTTTATAAAAATAAAAATAATGATCAAATGTGTTGTCTTATTCGTATTTTCTAACCGAGGAAACTTTTAATATCGCTTTTGTCCCTTGTTTTATAATTCATTTCCGTAGACAAAAATATACGATACCAATTTGATGTAAAATCCGGACATTTCATGATTATTTTGGAAATAATTTTGAATACTATACAATTTAGGCAACAAAAAGGTTCGAAAATGTTTATTTAGGTCAAAAAGGTTCAAAACCACGGAAAAGGTGAGAAAAGGTGCTAACAAACCGATGCCATATGAAAAGAAATTTTATGAATCATGTTTCTATGTAATCAAAACACGTAAACCTGGCTCCAGCACAAAAAGGTTTTAACCTAAAAATCACAGCCCTACTCATCAACTTTAACCATTACCTTTAATTTAAAGATATGATTGCTTAGATTGGTCCTTCGGCTTTATGCCTCACGTATAATATTATCTCAATGACGTCATCAGGCGGCAAAGGAACCCGCGCTGCGAACCTCTGATTTCGACCGATTTAAATGCTTGGACCAGTATAGCGAGAGAATGGCTCATCCGATCGGAGATCCGATGGTGTCAATTTTTCCGCAAAAAACCGATAGTAGTTAATTTATGTTAAATTAAATTAATTAATCTCCACATAAAATTTAATCAAAAATTCAAACTACAAAATAGCGATTTACAGAGGTTGAGGGCACTATAGCAAGAGAATGCCTCATCGGATCGGAGCAATTCGAGTATTAATTTGTGCTTAATAATAATGTGACAGGTAATTTATTTTAAATTAAAATAATTAACCTCCACATAAATTTTAATTTAAATTACAAAGTACAAAACAGCGATTTAACCATGAGAATCCCTTATCTGACCGGAGTGATTCTGGAGTCAATTTGTACGTACAATACACGCTACTTAAAAGTTTTTAATTGGTTATTTATGATTTAGTTGTTCTATTTATGTTTGTGAAACTTATGGTTTTTGTTTCAAAATTCGAAAACCTCATACCGCATGTTTAAAAAGAGTATATCTGCAGATCAGATTATTTTTCTCCTTTCGGCTTCTTTACTGTGAGTAATTTTTTGTCATGGAATACAGGCTTAATGCCTCAATTCCATGGGTAAAATTGACTAATGCCTCAATTCCATGGGTAAAATTGACTGACAGTCATAAAAATCGAAAAGAGAAAAATAATCTGATACTCCATATAAGAAACAAAGACAACGCTTTTTTTTTGTTTATTATTTTATAGCAAAACAATTTTGCTATAAAATAAAAGACACGTTGGCTTTGTCTTGTATATGGGGCATCAAATTATTTTTCTCTTTTCGTTTTTATTGACTGTCAGTCAATTTCTCCCATGGAATACAGGCATTAAGCTTAATTTTTTACGTTATGATTTTATAAAATAAAGGTTCTTTTGGTAAAAATTATTAAGTTATTTTCACTAGACAAAAGAGACAAAATTTGCATTGGCTTTTTACGATTCTAGGCCTATTCCACTAGCACAATTCCACTAGACATAATTTCACTACACACAATTCCACTGGCACAATTCCACTTGGCACAATTCCACTGGGCACAAATCCACTTGGTACAATTCAACTTGCATTTAGGGTTTGACTATCAAAAAGTTAAAATGTTCAAGTTGAATTCGTTTAATTATACAACAAGTTAAACTTTAATAGTTACCTAAAGAAGGAACTACGAATGTTAAACTAGAGGAATTGTGCCAGTGGAATTGTATGCAGTGGAATCGTGTTTAGTGGAATTTGTCTAGAATCGTAATAACCTCAGCAACGGAAATATTTTTTACCATTGCTACCTTCACCTTTTTTTTTTTGAAAGGTTACCCTTTTTTTGTTAAATATTAACTTATTTACCTATTTCAGTTTTTATTAATTTAAAAGCCATAGTTATAATTATCTTCGTAATTATGTTTCAATAACACCAATATATTAAACTACATAATGTGTTTGCGTTTCCGTGTAATTGTTCACGTGAAGTATTTACTAAATTATTCTTAAAAAAAGTTAGGACCAGTTTAGGAAAAGCTTCACGAATTTGAGCAGAGGCATTTGAACGGCTGTAAAGTGCGTAATTAACCCGTAAAGTGCGCCGTGGAAAAAGTTACATGGAAAAAATGGTGTGTACCAGCGGAACGCAATTTTATATTAATTATTTTTTATTCAATTAGGAAGATACTAAAAATTACAGAAAAAAAGTAAACGGAGCGGGGATATCGTTTTGACGTGATAACGTCTTACACAGCATGTTCAGAAAATTGAAACGTAATGTTGCCTTTGGTTGTGAGCAATTACCCATCAACAGCAAGCATTACATTACCTTTCATTTAAATCTATGATTTCTTAGGTTAATTTATTATAAATTAAAATAATTAAGTTCCTCATACATTTTAATTAAAATTACAAACTATAAAATAGCGATTTAGAATGCTTGAGAACACTGTAGCGAGAGACGCTTCTTCTAATCTCAATTTGTGAGCAAAGAAACTGTGGCGAATAATTTATTTTAAATTAAAATAATAATTAATCTTCACATAAATTTTAATTAAATTTAAGATCTGTAAAACAGCGATTTACATTAGTTGAGAACATTGAAGAGAATCCCTCATTTATGTGTGCATAAAGTGTGGCAATAAATTAAAATAATTAATCTCAACATCTTATAAAGGTTATCACGCGAAATACCTACGGCGTGTACACGAAGCAGCCCACCCCGAATTATTTGTTGAAAATTAAAGCGGACCCACGGACCGCACAACGTTCTTTAAGGATTAAATCTTAAACAATATTGTAGCATTTCAATTTTTTAGTTTCTTGATCCCCCTAAAAAGCGATCACTTTACAGCGAAACTATTTTGAGTTTCAGTAACCATGAAATCTAGCGGAATAGGTATAGAATAGGATTACACATTTTTTAATTCGCTTCCACTAGGGCTATATATCGATTTTCCAAAATTTTCCTGCAATTACTGAAAAGCGCATTCTAGCGGAAACCAATTTTGAGTTACTGTAGACCTACTGTAAAGGAAAACCATAAAAATTTCAGGAACAGCAGGAAAATTTTGGAAAATTCAGAAATCTTCAATCCTAACTACCTGTTCCCATAGATTTCGGAAAATTTGTATGGTTTGCCTTTAGAGTAGGTCTACAGTAACTCATAATAGGTTTTCGTTAGAATGCGCGCTTTTCAGGAACAGCAGGAAAATTTTGGCAAAATCGATAAACAATCGAAGTGGAAGCGAATTCCGAAATCTTCAATTCTAATTACTTGTTGCTTTAGACTTCGAGAAATCAGTATAGTTTACGTTTTGATTGGGTCTACTGTATTTAACTCAATATAGGTTTACGTTATAGTTGGTATAAGTTAGGAACATCCGGAAACAGTTTTAATTTTAAAATAATTAATTTTGCCTAATAAATTTTTTAAGATAATTATAATTATGTAGTTTTATTCGTTTTAAATAAAATTGTATTTACTTCTATGTCTTAAGGAAAAAAAATTTGGTTAAATTTTCGTTTTGTTAAAAGTATTTTTTTTACATACTTGTAATATGAATTTTTCGTTTATAAGTAGTTTTTTAGTACGAAGTTTTAACACATACATTAAAATGATTTGTTATTTTTAGGAAACTTAGGAAAACTTCACAATCGTGTGTCATTAAACAAGTTACAACGCAAGTTAAATTGTTCCTCAGTCGAATTGTGTCAAGTGGAATTGTCCCAGTGGAATTGTGTCTAGTGAAATTGTGCTAATGGAATCGCCCGATCAGCCTTTAAAAATTGGACATTATCTCAAATAAAATTTGGGGATAAGATCTATGGAGGCTATGCCACGGCACCAGGTTTCTTATTCTGTCTAACCTTTGGTTAATTAATTTCACAAGAGCTAACATATTGGGGGGAGGGGGCATGTCACTGAAAACCGTATCTAGCTATTAAAACCAACTTTGGTTTCACTTTAGATACATACCCAGATTAAAAGATTTCCAACCCAGCAATACTGATTGTTTTAGCTGTATTAAAATCAAAGAACTGTCTACCAAATAATTTTATTTCTACAATAACCAAACGTCATGCGAACAAATATTAAAGAGTGAAAAATATAAAAACTGGAGGGCTTTTCCTGAAAACAATACGTATACGTAAATATAAAATTTTTATTTGAATTGAATCAGATTCGTTCGCTTTTTATTTAAATCAAATACGAATGATTTTTATTTGATTTCATGTTGTACTCAGGGATAGCTGAAACGAAAAGAATATCTAACAAATTTAAGCTTCTAGCTCTTATAGTTTGCGAGTTGGAAAATGACCTTAATGAAGTTGAACGACTCAGAGATCATTCATGTCAAATTTAATGAGCGGGATAATCCAGAATCCGCCAAGATAGAGGTAAAGTTGTGTGGCAAATTTCAAGTTTCTAGTCTTTAGTGTATGGGGAAATTAGTCAAAAATGACCTTTAATTCAAATTGGCAAATTTCAGTAAGGCACAAAAGAAAAACGGGAGAACCCAAAAAAAATACGTACACTCTAAACACCCTCTAACAAAAAGGTAAAGTATTTCTGAGCAAACGAATTCATAAAATAAATGAGGGAATGAACCGCTACGTAATATTCGTTTAAGGTATGCCGGATCGCTTTGTACACGGATATTCGAAGGTTCAAGTTGAGGTGTGATTACACCAAAAAGAACGCTATTTGGGCGAGATGGTTGATAGGGAATTGGAATACATGTCAGAACAGGTTATGTCATTTATTGTTTAATTTAATATTACTGATATGATTTTCACAAACGTGTATTTAAATACATGTATATATTTAAGGCTTAATTTCTTTTACAGGAAGCAATTATTTGGAGGGGAGGCAGTCAATGATTGGAAATGAGACATACAACTATAATTGGAAAATAAATTTTAGTCAGACAAGAAATTCTAAATTTATACTAAATTTATATAAGCGGTATACGCCACAGTTTACCGTATGCCGTACTAACAACGCCATACTGAAACTTTCCATAGTATCATATTCCGTAATGAAATATGCCATAATGACTATTCACAACATGCCATAACATAACGAGACATTCCTTATTTGTTTGTGGGCTGCTATCTGCTCCTGCGACAAAAATTGACAAATTTAGGTCATTTTTTCCCTATCCCATCTTTAACAAATTTAACGATGGGCAATGCCTCTTAAAATAAGTTCTACAAGTTCTTCGTGTTTTTTCTGTGTGTCCTGTAACAGAGAAAAGCTGGTGTACTAAAACTGATTTAGTAATACTTTCTAGAAAAATCGCAGTGTAGGATCAAAACTAATCAAAACTAAAATCATCTGTTAGTTTTTAAATTCATTTAAAGTAGCCGGCTAATGGGAATGAGTTTTCATTTTTTTACAAAACTGCTTAAACCAAATATTTTTGTAGTTTAATAAAATAAGTAATATTTAGTTTAGGCTTTGACAGTCAATTAGAGATAAACGTAAAGACAGCTTCAGTGGGTTTTTGGGCAAAACAAATTGTGCGACACTCAGGGAACAAGTTGCTCAATTACAAAACTGAAAAAATTGCGGAGACAAAAAAAAAATTAATTACAGCTTTTCAGAAAACTTGCGGCACTGAGATTGTGTTGTCTTGGGATTGGGACTAACAACTTGTTATCAAAAAAAAACTAACAAAATTTACTAACTATATCGACTGCATAGGTGGCTGAAACTGGGTTGAGTCTATAATACTAACATTCCTCACCTATCCTTCGGTCTTGTTATATGTAAGTGTGTACGGTGGACCCGGCGTATCCCGGAAATCTTGCTCTTAGACTCGGTCGAACATTTAAATCAATCAATCAATCAGTTTTACTAGTGTACGTTAGATGTCTAAGTTGTTTACAGAAAAATACGAAAAAAATTATTTAATCACAAAATCATCACACGTTCTTAATATTTAGGGAATTTGTTTTGCTTCTCCTAAAATTTTTGAACTTGAAATTTCCCCAGGTAGTAATTTAATTTGTATAAACACGATTCATAGTAAGCTTTTATTTCAATTTGACTAGATTTATGTTTGAAAATGAAAATTTTATAAATGTTGGTTTAAATAAATTAATTATTATAAACATTTATGAAAATATCTCCGAAATCATAATTAAAAATTTGTAAAATTTACTTTTAAAAGTTTGTCTTACAAAGAATAGTATATTGTATAATTAGGAGGAAAAGTACTGCATTCCCGGATGATAGTGGACCGCCAACCACGGGAGTCCGGGAATGTACTTTTCCTCCGAATTGTACATACTATTTTTTCTCCGATCGGACTTTAAAACGAATATAAACCCAAAATAATTTTTAGTATTATTCATTAATTATCATATGTATTAAGAAATCAAAACAAAGTAAAAAATCGAAAATAACATAAAATTATTGCTTAGTTAGCCACGACATCATAAGACATAAATACATTTTGTTTTTGTTTTTTTCAAAAGTTGTCAAGTTTGTGTACCTATTTGATTTATAAAAAATGTGTGATCGAAATTTAAGGGATATGGACAGTGAAAGCGAATTATCCTTATCTTGTACCCCGCCGGATATAGTGGAAGCAGCTAATTCAGCTACATGTGATTTACTATATAAACGCTTTATGGATTATCGTCAATCTAAACACATCAAATCATTTTTGGAAAACGTCATTCTGGCGTATTTCGCTGATTTATCTACAAAATTGAAATCATCCACATTATGGTCAAACTACTCAATGAAATAAATAAATGCATTTGACCTTATAAGTGTACTTTTATTTCTTCTAAACAATTAAAAATCCATACGGGAATATATTCCCGGCCTAGGCCAGAAAAAATATTCTCGTACTATTATTACTTGTTGCTTAGCAACAAATACAACATACTGGAATCATGAGCTTGTCGTTTCGAAAAAACAACGGAAAGATATATTTTTTCCTACGATCGGAGAAAAAAATCATTTCCCATATGTTTTATGTGTTTTACCAGAGCCTACTGTAAAAATAAGAGCCTTCAGTATCGACTGTATTTTTTAATAATTTTAAAATAAGGCACATACAATTTTTTCTTTACTATCAAGCTATATGGGAAAACGATTATTTTCATTTACAGTTTTAATTTATTAGAAATGTGAGCTTTTAATTTGTTTTTATACAAAAATGTTCATAAAACATATAATTTTATTTGAATATTGTTGTTTTTGTAATATACGTCATAAACTTAACTCGAAATTTATAAACAATTTGAATTCGAATATCTTTCTATTGTTATTTTGAAGTTACAAAGCATGCTACATTGTTTTGATTTTTTTTGTTTTCTTTGCACTCATTGTATTGATTTAATTTTTTCTGTTTGGCTCTTTTTGATTTATTTTATTTTGATTGTTGATCGGAGACGTGTTGTCTTTTTTTTACCATTGGTTTTAAATGTGGACAAATGATGACGTCATTAAATTGAATTTTCTCTTTTTAAGACAGATTGTTTATGTTGTAGAATGCTTTTTAATTTAATTTTCATTATTTTATTTTATTATTACTGAAAAATAGGGAAGTTTGAGAATCTGTGTTTTATCATAAACGAGTAAGGCATTGAGTTGTTTGTTAGCGATTTCAGAAAATATTATTTAACTGGGTTTAACTTTCATTTTTCACATGGCGGCTCTATCTACATCAAGATAGTTCTGATTTACATCAAGATGGTTCTGGTTTGACTATGGAAATCTTATTTTTTCTCCGGCTTTATATAATCTAGGTTGTTTTGCTACAACGCATTACCATGTAGACGTTTTTTATATTTTTGCAGGAGGCTAGAAAAACCGATCGTGTTTATAATGAAGATTCTCTACAATAAACTAACAAAATTGAATAATTGTTCACGCTTGAAGCTTTTGTGACCACAAATTTAATTAAAACAGACAGGAAGCATTCATTTTCTTACCGATAACCCAGTAAAACGATTTTGAGAAATTTTGTAGATAAACGGTAATGATTTGAAACCATCGATATTTCTGATTCTATAGATCGATTCTTTTATATTTATATTATTCGCTCGCTATTCGTTTGCTACGGAATAGTATTCTTGAATTTTTGGTTTACTATTTAAGATCGAAAAAGACAAGCGAGAATTAAAAATTCCATTTAAAAATAATAGAAGGGACATAAAAACAAACTGACGATTAGTTTTGCACGCTGCTAAATTCTAATCTATTTTAAAAAATGGAGAGAGGGACAAAATCTCGGGGGTCATAATCCCAAAGATTCAAAATCCCCAAGATTTTATAAAATCCCGATGGCCCTGAGATTACAAACTCCTGAGGGGAACAAATCCCGGAATTCTAAGAAAAGCCGATAAAATTATTTTTTCTCGAATTTTGATTTATTTTTGCGAATACGTTTTTTCCTATTATCGGACTGAAAATTTCCATTAATATTATACACAGATACATATTATTGAAGTAATAAAGTTTCATTTATTTTAATTTAAATATTTTATGTTTAGCAATTTGAATTTTTAATAAATTGTATTACCTACAAGGTCGGATATTGAATGTTTTGGAAATTTGACTAAATGCTTATTACTATTAGCAATATTAGCAATCGGAGATCACTACATTTGCTCGAAAAAATAATCCAGAAATTAACATAAAGGTAATCCAGAAAACGCCGCCCGGTGGCACCATGCTTACTTTAAGCTCCGGAAGCCCTGGGTTAGATTCCAGGCGGGTGATAAAAAAATCACGGCTGGTTAACGTAGAATCAATGAATTAAGGCTGGTTAATGTAGGATCACTGAGTTTTAAAAATAACCTGATGATGAGCGGATTCGCTCGAAACTAGTTGTTTTATGAAAATAAAATAAATTCACATACATGAAAGAAAGTCTTTTAATTAAAACTACCAAATTTGTTAAATAAAATATTCATTATCCGTTAAAAAAATGATTACGAAATTTCATAATGAAGCGGTCACTTGAAACATTTGTTTCTGGATTTGTTTTTTCTGGATTTTCTTTTCGGGATTATCAGTTTCTGTATTATTTTATTTTTTTCTAGATAAGGTAGCTAAGGGATACTATCATATTCCCGAACGAAAAAATCCTTAAAAAAATACAAATTAAAGTGCTCCTTTATAAAGGAAGACCCCGTTAAATTTTTGTTAACTACAATATGGAAACAAAAGTAATCTTCATAATTTCAAGTCATTCTTGCGCGGAAAGGACCAATGTTAAGCGGCTTTGGCGAGTTTTTTATTTTAGTATGTGAATAATTATTAAAAAACATAAAGTGTTGCTCCAATCTCTATGAATGTTAGAATTTCAAAAAAAATCATCTCAGCGGGGGTTTGGGGCGGCATCCTCTAAAAATGCAGCCTAATTTGTTATATTTAAAAAACTTGATTTTTTGGGATTTTTTGTTTTCTTGCGATTTTTTTATTTTGGATATTTTGGAGACCACTATATTTGCACGAATATAAAATTTCCACAGAGTACTGAAAAACCCCATTAAATTTGTTGGGATACCATCATATTCCCGAACGAAAAAATCCCGAACAATACAAATTAAACTGTTCCATCGAAAAGGATGACCCCATTAAATTTTTGTTATCTACAATATGAAAACAAAAGGAATCTACATAATTTCATGTCATCCTTGTGAGGAAAGGACCAATGCTAAGCGGCTTTGAAGAGTTTTTTATTTTAGTATGTGAAATACAAACGTAAATATTGTTACAAATGTAAACTTTTTTGATATTTTTCTGACATTTCCCTGTAATCCTAAGGATCCAATGCTAAACGGCTTTGCGGAGTTGTCTATTTTATTTAGTATGTGAATAATTATTAAAAACCACAAATTTTGAAATTATATTTTTTTTAAACAGAATACATCAATATTTGTTGTCTTTATTTCTTTCACAAAAACAAAATCCCGAGGAAATTCCGAATCTAGATTCGGGTTACGGGATTTTGTGCCTCGGGAGTTTAGTCTCTCGGAGTTTTATTTCCTCGGGATTTTTTACTCCCGAGATTTGGTCCCTAGGAGTTTTATCTCTCGGGATTTTGTCACCAAGCCTATTCATCATTATTCATTCAGTATTCTCTCATAAATCTCTTGTGATTTTACTTGTTAGCCATCCATTATTAATGCATTATTTATTCGGTATTCTCTCAATATTCATTCTATATTCACTCATTATTCACTAATAATTCCTTCATTATTTACCAATTATTCACTCATTATCCACTGATGAACGATGAGTAATTTTTTAATCGTTATTCATCCTTGTAAATTATATGTAAAACTAATATATTTTAAAATTAACAGAAAATAATAAGTAATTAACTGAAAATTTAAAAAATAAAGTTAATAAAAATTATCAGTGTAGCAACTAAAAGCCTTATGATAGTTTACATATGAAAGAAACAAAGCAAAAACCATAAATGTTTCGCTTCTCTCCCCCTCAGTGGTATTGATTTTCACAAACACCAATCGCTATCATATATGCCTCATGTAACGGGTTTTTTACCATTAATACCGGCCAAAATCTTGGAATGAATTTTTCACCTCACTTAAACAGTGAGGTTATCTGCTTTTATTTATTGAGATCCCAACGTATTAGGTGCACCCAATAAGTTATTGCCCTAATAACTAAACTACGTTCTTAAGTTTGTAATTAGTATAAAACAGTTTGTCTTGCTAATAAACAATTTCGATTTTCTTCCAAATATTCCAATATTCCTTAATTAACAAACAACTTTAACAAACTATACCAAATTTAGGTATGAACGGTCAAAATTGTTGCTCCTTCATAAAAGGCTTAACTCAATGAAGCAACCGCCGCCATATTTGATTTGAATTTAATTTGGAACAATTGGCTTTGAGTGACTAAAGATTGGGCTATAATGAAACTTATACTGCTTCTAGACATTTTTCTACGTTTAATGGTCATGTACATGTCTTTTTTTTTAATTATGCAAACTCTCAATTCATTTAAATATATTTTGTTATAAAAAATATTTCATGTCATGAAACTGAAAATTAAAACAAATAATTTTGCACTATTCAAAATAAAATAAACAACACGTGACACGTGAATCGTGTGATGGCGATATTATAGTAAATACATTTGACGGCACTATTAAAATATTTAATTTTTTTTTTTTTTTTTGTAAAAACTGTGTAAATTACCTAGTGTAATTTACTCGCCCAACTGTGGAGCTTAGCTTATTTTCGTTTCCGAAAGCAAAGAAACAAAATTTAAATGAAAATATCATAAAATATTATACATTTTTGCTTTTCTTGGCCACAAAATTAGAAACAATGGGTGCGTCCGGCCAAGCCAAGGCCTTACTGAAAAATAAATAGGTCTCACATATGTTAAGTGGCAAAAAAATCATTTTTTCTGTACGGCTAGGCATTCAATTTTACCGTATTTTATTTTCAATTTTTTTTTTTATTAGAACCTCAAACATTTTTCTGATGTTCAAAAAAAAAATCCCATCTTAACAGAATCGGACACTTATGTATGTGTAATGAGTTTGTGGAAAGTTGGTATGTTATATATGATTTGAGTTTTGGGGTGCTTCAATGTTTCTTACATATGTTAGCGATGAGTCTCATTTTTACATTCTATATGACACATAAGTGTGAGATGAGTTTAAAAAAGAGTAATTGTAGCAGATTTCGGGTGCTCAAAGAAGATGGTTTATCGTGCCTTTAAAACCTATAAAAATTACTGGGGATTTCAGAAATAGAAGCTGAAGCTAGGTAGGTAACTGAAGCTGAATTGCTTCAAATCACGCAGAATTTTCTTCCGAAATGCTGGGAAGTAGTTCTGAAAAAACCGATGCAACCCCCCCAACGCAGCACGAAATTTACGGGCCTACAAATTTCGCGGGCCTTAGGTTTTAGCCTAGGTTTCAATCCGCGTCCCTGCATTCCCTGATTATTACGGATTCTTCACTGAACGACTATAGTAACAAGTGAAGAATAAATATTCAGTAAATAATTGGGAAGTAATGAGTGCAAGTTCTTTCGTTCTGTAAAATTGATTTTCATGTTATTTGCTTCACAATGACCTATTCATCCCTGATTTAAACGGTTTCGTTAGTCGTATTGACGTTATGAAATTTTGTTAAAATTTTAATTTTTATCACAAATTTTCAGTCATTATATTGATAGTTCACAATTATTTTTATATGAGATGAATCAATGGCTAAGCGAATTAAACAACATCTCAAAGTCTGGGGTATCACGTTACTGTGTAGTACTATACTACTATTCAGTAAAATATTTCAACGTGCAATTATCCTTCTCTGTACCTAAATCAAGAAAAAAATAACCAAATTTACAAGATTATTGTTTCCACAATCGAAGCAACTCAGATCCGCTGCCTGTTAAAGTTTTACACAACCACAAAACCTAAACAGTAGTCTCAGACATTACTTTTTTTTTAGCAAGCACCTCAAAAAATTCATAAAAAAAGTGAATACCCTTCTATTTTTTCAAGGCACCAACGGCTGTGATTAGGACAATCTTTACTAAATTTAATTTATATCATCCTAAATAATAACTGGTGGAAGATGTTTAATACATATCATTACACGATTCACCTCATGAGAATCAAATTACCTCAATTATAACATATTTTCACCAAAAAAACAAACCTCTTCATTAATTCATAATATTATGGTGGGGTGGCTGATACAACATTAATCTCGTAAAAATTACATAGTTAAGAATACGAAAGGACAACTACTGGATGGTCTAAAAAAACATTTACGTGGAGATACTATCATTCGTTATACAAATTTCTGCTGATTAGGGCTATTTATGCCGAAATAATTCATGTTGGAATTTAATACCTCTTGTAGGAGATGATTGTTTGCTTTATAATTTGGAAAATAACAGTACAAGAAATGTTGCCTCTAGTACAACAGAACTTATAGCAAGCAAACATCAAGCCATGATAAGAAATAGTAGAAATAGCAAGCTGCCCAAAAGAAATAATATGCTTATCAGGCCCATTCAAAATTATCAAATCCACCCGGCTCTTATTCAATCATGTCGTTTTATAAGATAAATTAAATAAATTATGTAAAATTTAAAAAAAAAAAACTTGTGTATTATTAATTAACACTAGAAGTACCATCTGGTCAAAATGACCGGTTGCATGTTGACAAGACTTTCTCTTTAAATTTGATTTGATATTTTATGATAATACATATTATGACTTTTTCTAAATCTATTTATTTAATATGACAGCAAATATTAAAACTCATCATACATTGCCAAAACTACTAACATAATAATAAAAAAAAAGTATTCAATCAATCAATCAATTCGTCATTTTGACGGATTGGTAGTTAATATCATTAGTAAAAACTGGAAGTGGGTTATAAATAATAATTAAGTTCAGAAGTCAAAAGTTCAACTTTTACAAAGGCACCATAGAATAATTTGTTGATCTTTAATATAGTTCGAAAATAAACACCAATCTCCTTCCCGACCCCATCGCATATTATTAATATACAAAGAAGTTATTGGTTTACTTACTGAATTATAATCCAATTACAAATAGTTCAAAATATCCCAGAATTTTCCGAGATTTATGAAATATTCTCAGGGTAAAAATTTTGAAATTATTTAAAGTAGATGGAGATTTAGCCTTTATTGTCCTAATTTAAGAAACTTTAGAACAAAAGTTTTCGGAACACAGGTGTAAAGTATGTTGGTATTAGACAAATTGAAAAGAATAAAAAAATTAAAATTTTCTATGTAATTTTTCAATTTAAGTGAAAAATCCGCCCTATTTACCTAGAGCATCACCAGAACATTCTGCTATTTATTTCCATATTTTCCAGTTTAAACACCCACTACTAATATATTATGTACTATGTAGCTAGACCACAAAAATGAAACATTTAAAAGGTCATATGATTTCTTGAAAATCAATTAACCGTATTTTATGTGTTACGTGTAATTCCACGAACCCGAATTAAAAAAAAAAGTACATACAATACACTCCCCGAATCCGCAGTGAAAAAACAAAACATGAAAATACCCATATGACAGTAGGACTAAGAAATCAATATCTCCATTTTATTCTTATAAAACCGCGGAAGATCGATTCGAAATAAAATGTTTGCGTTTTTTTTTTAATTTAACTTTAATAAATCTAAGAAAACTGTTAAGTATTTCCTTTTTATTATAGATTTGCATTAAATTACACAAAGCAAAAATATAAACCAGGATTTTTTTCGCAAATCTAGAAAAATAAAAAATCCAAACACCCACTTAGCCAACATAGAAAACCAATCCAATAGTATACATACCATACTAACATTAGAACATAACAGAATGATTTTTTTTTAATACTTCGCTACTTCTCTAAATCTCTACTACTCTGTACACTCTTTATAGGGTTATAGATTTTTATGTCATGCGAAGTGCACGAAAATTTAGCATATTTTGATTTTGTCATCGGTCGAAATTTCCCAAGTTGCTTGCCAAATTAATGTTTTATTGCTGATTTAAATATATGTATATCCAGATAATGGAAAATTAATTTTCATGACTGATTTCTACTGAAACAAGATTTTTCCATGGCATTTTGTATAATTAATTCAAATTTATTAATTTTTGCTGTCATATATTTTCTCTATTAAATATTAAAATTAAAAATCGATTTTTTTGTAAATACCTGTCTCTCATTTAATAATATATTCGAAATAGAATCAACCTCATGAAGGTATAAGGAATCGTATATAATGTCTTACAATTATTTAAAAATGACTGCTACTTACATTTTTGGTGATTAGTTAGGTTTTTTTTATGTAATATGCGGTTTAGTTGACTTATTCAGTTTCTTCTTGTTCCACTACTGCTCGATTTAGCTTTTAATTGTATTTATTTAGTTCTCTTTATACTCCTGACGCTGCTCCTCTTTTAGATTTATTATATAAATTATACACAGCCAACACTTTAATCAATATTTATGTCAGAAGTAATAAATTCAATTGGTTTAATGGACAATCCACATTAAAAACTAAAAAAAAAAAAAAAATTAAAAACCAAATTAAAATAAAAATAATTTTGATTTTCTAAATTAAATTAGGCTATAAGGGTCACGTAATATTGTAATATTCGTTGTAGGGTCACTCCTTACAAAAAAATTAAATTAAAATCAAAATTGTAAATAATTCAAACTGGATGACGATTGACGACACAGGACGAATGAATCCAAAAGTTATGAATTTTTTTTTTTTTTTTTAAATTTAGTAACACTTTTTATTTTTTATTTTTTCGTCAAGTGTAACACTTTATTGATCTGTAAATAGTAACATGGTGTATAATTTTTCAATCAACAGCACTGAACTGAATTAATTCAGGATATACATATTATATATAATATATATGGTATATATACGTATTATATATAATATGTATATGTAAATATCCTCCACCCAATTACAGATCAATTTGACACCCAAAAAGCATTGTAACAAAAATTCCAGATAAACTTTAATCAATTATATAAATTATTAAAAACCATAAGCCACCATAAAAAAAAATTGTTTTTTTCATTTCGCAACCAAAAACAAAAATCACACCGTAAAAAAAAAAGCTTTATAAACTTATTTTTTTCCAATTAATTAAATATCTCACAAATATTCAAAATAATTTTATAGAAATTAAAATATTTACAGCAAAAAAAAAAAATTTCAAATATGTTTAATTACGTACAGTTTATGCCACACTTTTGAAAAATGAAAATGTTGCTGTGTACAATTTTTCAAAATGGAAAACTTTTCCGTATTTTTCGTGTATGTTATTTCACCACGACCAATGTTTTATACGTACGGACGGGGGATATTATAAATCCGACGTTTACATCTAGATATTATGTTGAGATACATTATATAGTATATGGGCGAAGAGAAAAGAAAATTTTGCAGTAACAGGCATGCGCATATTCCATTGATTAATTATGTATTGATGTTTTGAACCATTGCCAAAAGTATAGGAACATTTTTATACTACACATTATGTATGTATATGGAAAATTAATGACGATTTAATATTTAGATAAATAATAGAGAAAATAATGTACTCCTTATAATTTTTATATTTTGTATAAAAGTTTAGTTTGGTTTCGTTTTAAAAAGGAAATGTCAAGCTTTGAAAAATTTTATAGAGATGGCCCTGATAACGAAGTATCATAAATATTTAAAATTTATCTAGGAGACAACCATGATGTATGCTTGAATTAGATAGGATAAACCATGAATAAATTAAAGGTAATCACACACCCAACCGGAAACCAAACCAATATGAATGTACTTTACTATAATTCCATCTACAATTTAATAGAAGAAATACTAATATTATAGAAACATTTTAATACGTAATTAATTTTTTACAAACAAAATATTGTAATAAAAAATTGAAAAAATCACAATAAAACAAAATAATATTTAATAAATGTTTGTTTTCAATTTACATTAGATGGTGCTGTTTAAATTATTGCTATACAATTTTGTGTCCTTGCTTAAATATACAGACACATAGGTGCCAGTGCCTACAACCACAAAATCATTCGTAATGGTTTATCTTTGTATTCTTATCTGTAGATAAATTTAATATATTTGTTAGGGAAGTCTGCCAAAATATTGTCTTGAGTTATTTTATATCATAAGCTTCCTTAGGGCGACTCTAAATAATGAAGGATAATATTAATATCAACAAAAAAAAAAACTCTCGCAGAAACTTTGCAAAAGTAATTGCAAATTGTACACTGAGAAAAATTGTATCTTAAAAACAAAAGTTTTTACCTTATTTCTGAAGGATCTGTGACTATGAATTTTGCGCAAAATCTTTTTGGTTTTAGATAAAAGAAATCAAAAACTTTAAATTAAAGCTTTTTAAATCTTTAATCCAAATCGTTATGAATTTTAAATCAAATCATTTCTACTTTATTTTAAAGGATCGTGATAATTGCAGATAGTTTGAAACGAAGAAATTATTTTTTGTTTTAAAATCAAAAAAATATTTAAATTAAAGAATTTTACAATTTAATTTAAAGAATTTCTATGACTTTAGTTAAAAACATGTTCGGTATTGGTTTAAAGAACAGACAAACTTAGATTTGAATTCCACTTTTACTTTGATTTAAACATATAAATTAGCTTTAATTTCAAAAGTTCTGTATTGTTTCTTTTAAATAACCGAATTCTTTCCTTGGTGGTACATAACTGAATTAAATCCCCTTATTAAATTAAATAAAACAAATAATTAAATATTTTAAATTTTTATTTTTTTTATTTACAAAAAATTATAAATTTTATAGATTATTATGTTTATAAAACAAGTAATTAAAACACAAGTAAGAAACATAATTTTTGTTACAACAAATATTATTTAGATAAAATATTAAAGAAATCGTACCATGGTTTCAGTCGATTATTGAATAACACGATAACATAATATTATAAGCATAATTTAGCTCTAATAGCTTTACGCCCTGAACTTAAATAACAGCAATTAACAGGAAAACTGTTTATATTTAAAAAATTAATTAATACTGAATCATTTGCAGGTTCTCCAATCTCATAGCAATAGAAATGTGGGTTAAAAAGATAATTGGTAAAATAATTACACACTGCAAAATATTTGTTATGATCCATCAATATGTCTTTAATTTCATAAAAAATAATATTTGGTTCTGTTATAGAGAAAAAATAGCCAATCTTGAATTTTATTCCTCGGAAAACTAAACTTTTTGTGTATTGTTTGATGGTTCCTAATTTCGATAAAATGTTTGAGTACTTTAAATCTCTATCCCGGCATCGAAAAGTTCTATCTGTAAGATCAAATTCATTTTGGAAAAATTGTTTAGATATTAAAAGGTTAGAAAAACTCAAAGACGCCTTTATTGATAACGTAAGTAGTATATTGAGCCGTGAGATAATATTTCTTGCATACTGCTTATGTATTTGATGTTCAGCTTCGTAACGAAAACACCAAAGATACCTGAGTGGTCCACATTCCGAATTATGGTTGGATAGTGAACGAGAAAGTGGTATTTTGTCTTTAATTTTTCATTAAATAACTGTACGTAAAGAGCGTTATGCTCTTTAATTAAATTTTCCATTTGCCTTAAAGTAATTTCGTTATAAGAACTTTGTACAAATAAATCAATTAATCTACCGCATTTAAGTAAAAATGTGTATACTTTATCACTGGGTGGAATACTACCTCCTATAAACAGAGGCAAAAAATTATACAAAGTCCAAATTTCCCGAGCCGTCATTTTAAAGTTTCCGTATTTTATATGTTTTTTTTCAATAGGTTCACTTACGTTTCCAATTTCTATCTCGCCATAGTTGAACATTTGTTTTTTAAAATTAAAATTTTCGAGAGATAAATACTTCTTTTCGTAAATGAAGTAATCAAGGATACTACGCAGGTTATATTTACAAACTCCTAGAAATACATCATGCATGATGTCGCAAGCGAAATTGTCCATCACATGAAATGACAGAATTTTGTTAAAAACAAAATCTTCTTTAATTCCATTTTGATGAATATCCGATAATACTAAATCTGCAGTAAAATTTTGCTTATTTCTTAAAAATTCAGGAAATTCTGATACGTCAGTAGTAGTTTGCTGCTTGTTGCGTTTACACAATCGACAGAAGAAACATGCATTAAATGACGAAGAATACCCCAAAATTGTGTTAAGCCCCAGGTTATCACCTAATATTTGACCCAAGAGAAAGTGTATTTGACTAGTTGACGTTGGAGTTTTAATTTCTAAACCGCCGGTTTTATGTCATTTATTATATCAATTAGTGGCTTAAAGGCTTGACCAATACCAAATTCCTTATTATCTCTAGACTTTATAAATCCGGCCACGAATATATTGTTTAGTTTAGAAATTTGAAACTGTGGTATCGTTGGAAAATCATAATAAATACCACAAATTGAGTGTTTTCCAGCATGAGAACTAAGAGGGTCATTTACTTCGAAATCATCAAAGTAGAGATTGAAAGGAATTACAATTTTTCCTCTTAGTTGTGATATTTTTTGTTTCCACAAAGAAGCAGTAATGAAATTATTTATATCGTTTTTTGAACTTAGCAGATCCATGTTACTTAAAGTTAGTTTTAATATGTCACCAGTCTCAAAATATTTCCTGATCTGAAACTTGACATCAAGAAAGCATCCTTCAACTTTACTATTATCTAACGAAGGAACATCATTAACAAAAACTTCAACTAAATCATTATTTATCAAAAAGGATTTCGGCTTTGAGTATATGCCTAAACGTTCAATATGTTGGAAAAATTTGTATTCAGAACTTATTAGTTCGAACGGGTTATTCAAGAATTCTAAACATTTATTAAAGTCATTAGCTAAATCATCAGGTAAATTTTGAAAATGGTGACAGCCAGGAGCTTAGTGGATTGGAGAGACAATCCTTAATTGATTTCTGAATAGAAAATACCATATTTCTTGGTAAAGATTTTTCGCTATGTAAATTTAGGGAAAATTCCAGTATATATTGTTTCAAATCTTCTACTGCTACTTTATTGTGGTTTTGATGATTTGAAGGGGCATTGAATGAACTAACAGTAATACTATTAGAATTTTCATTTGGTGAATTTACTGAAAATTCGGAGCGGTGAATTTCAAGTTTATTTTCTGCTAATGATTCTGATAAACAAATATTGGAGTTTAACATCTCTAAACGATTTGGTTCATCAACAGAATGTTTATTCAAATGATTTTTAAATTTGTTGATATTTTGGAAAATTTGATTACAGTTTTCTTGGGCACATTTAAATTCGTATATAGAAGGTGTTCCGTGAAAGACTTGTAAATGTTGTCTGATTTTTTTCACATTACCAAATATTTTATTACATATAAAACAATAAAGCATTTTTATTTCAAAATAAACTCAAAACCAATTTAAACTAAAAATCCAAAAAAGTTGCTATACTATTATAATTCAAAACAATGATTGTGTTCAGGCAATGTTTTAGAAATTAAGAAAAAAGTTGCACATATTTCTTAATTCTATTTTGATTTGATTCCAGTTCAAAAAAATATTCTTGTAAAAAGTACCAAACCTCTTTACTAACAGTTGAGTATTCTAAGTTGAATACGAATGATAATTTTAATAGTACATATATCCAAGCACTTGCGAAATGATCCACATTTATACTTGATATCTTCATAGATAACAAACATTTCTTCGATTGCATCCCATTTGCGGCCAATGACCACTATTTTTGGTTGCAAAGTTCCAAATTTCTTTTTTATTTCTTCGAGTTTTCCATTCAGCTCGTTGAAATTAGTAATAAAGACAACAAAGTCTTCCTGTGCATCAGATATTGTTGGTTTTATTTTTTGGTTTATTCTTTTAGGCTGAATTATTGCATGTAATAGCAAACATACAATAAGATCTTTGATGTCTATAAGAAGCAAAAGGAGTTTCATTAGAATACTACAGGAAATATTTAACGATACATTTTTAAAACTTACTTTGATCTAAATTCTCTAATTCATTTAGTTGTGTCAAGAGTAATTTGTTCTTTTTATCTCGAATTTCGGTAAGAAAAATTTTATTCGTACAGATCTTGACGAATGTGTCGAACCGTTCTAACAAGGAGTTGCCTTTTGACGAAAATTCGGCATTAAAATCAATTTCGATCTAGAATACAATAAAATGGTTAATTTATTTGGAAAAGATGTTTTATTAAAAATAAATTTTTGGACTATTTTATTGATTTTTTACGTTTTAAAATTGCTATACTATTCAAAATAGTTTGTGCAAGCTAAATTTTCATTGCGTAGTAACCCAAATCTCCTTAAAAATTAAAAAATTAATATATGTTTTTTATAAATTGTTAAATTTAAATAAATTAAATTAATTAAGCTTTTTATTTCAATTCAATTTTTTTTAAAATTATTATTCCAAGCTAAAATTGATCTGATAGAGCTTGATTTAAAACTATTTGGGCATTGAAATGTTGAGTTTTGATTCAAAATTTATTATTTTTAGCTAATTAAATAGAGATTTACTCACTAATGTTTTGTATCATTGTATCATGGTCATTTTTAATACGTCCCTATAACATCTCGCAAGTGATCCAAAAGTTTGTTGATAAAATCACCTAGAATTGTATCTCCTAAGCGTTTAAGATATCCACGACATAAAGACGTTATAAAGGGGACCACGGACTTACAAAACATCACGATTTAGTTAGCCAAAAATTATTTTAAATTTAATTGATTTACTTTATTTTTGTCTTAATTTTAAATGTGCACAAACAATTTTGAATCGACATTTCAATGTCCAAATAGTTTTGATAAAGGTTCAGATCATCTGTAGCTTTCCCTAGAAAATATTTAAAAAAAAAAATTTATATTACACAAACAATTTTGAAAAGAATAGTGTCTACGCGAGTATAAAACGAGTAAGAAACTGATGCTTATTAAATGTAAGAAAAATATTACCAATTGATATCCTAAATGATGCTTATATAATGGCCAGTCAGTCAGAAACTCCACAATATTTTTGCTGGATGAGGATTTAAAATAAGAGGAACGATTCTTTGTAGTTTCTTTCCACTTCTCACATACCAAATCCCACGGTTCGAAATTATAATTTAGTCATTGTTTGTTGTTCAAAAAATCATCTGTCAAAGAAAAATGTGAAATAATTCGTCAATTTCTACAAATTTTAAAACCAAAGCCTCTAAGGAAATTGCGGCTTATCAATAACTTACCAGAAGTGAGCGTATCGGGATTATACAATGCAGCAACCTTTTCCGAATTATTTGATTGTTTTAAATATTTTGTTCCAAAGCACACGTTGCTGTATCTATCAAATAATTTTCCTGATGGCTTCTTCTATGGCTTCCTGATGGCTTCTCGATCTATATAATTCTCAACCATTAGCGATGTGTGAACCTAAAACATTAATCCAATCATTTTACGCGATAATATAGAAATAATACTAGTATAATGACATGAAAATCATACCGAATATTCTGAGGTAAAAACCATTTCAATTTTCTTCGATAAAATATCAAAATCAGCGCCTGTCAATTTATAGTTTTTAGACATATAGTGATCTATAATTGTGTGCACCATATATTTCCTGTGCTTGTCATCGAGAGATTTATATTTCTGGTAGTAATCTATTACCAACCTTCCTTTAATGGTTTGATTTAAAATTTTCGAAATATCGTAGAAATCTCGCTCTGAATCACTTGAATTAATATTCAAAAATATTGTGCCTCCTGAAACAGGACTAGAACAGGAAGGTTGTTCTTCGATCCATTTTGTTGCTCGACTGTTCATTGACCTGGTTGCCGTCGATTTCTGAACTACACAATTATTATTATTATTGTACACAGAACATGACCGAAACAAAATTGTTCCATCCCATAGAAACTAACCAGTGCAGAAATGCCGCGCAGTGGTTATAAAAATTGTTTTTTTTATACACCCAATATTTTTGTGTACTCCATTTCTTATTTAAATATCGCAAGTACAACCAATATGTAAATAATAACTATATACATATATTATTTGGGAATTTGACATGCGGACATTAAGGAGAGAATTCATTATTTACAGTTTCATTTCGCCATTTTCGGAGTCCCGCTTTAAATATAATCTTCTCCCCTTTTGGATAGATATCAAATATATCATCGATACCGGCTAAGTCAATAACTTCCATAGTTTTAATGGTACATTCATGGGTATCCGTCAAAAAATATATTGTTTTCTGAGATAAACCCCAAGATGACATCATATTTTTAAAATCAATTATTTTGTCTAGATCTTCGTTAGGAGGTATTACAATCAGGTAGTCATTGTTGTCGTATTCAGCGGTTGATTCACCGATTTCATTACTTGGCTCCATTTTGAATATTAGAACACTTTATAGGATGAAAATATAAGAAGGCAATTAAGTTCAAAACCACCAACCAACAAAATAAAATTAAAATATTACGTTCTGTTGCGGTTTGAACCGATAAATCGTTTGCAGATGCAACAAATGGACGCACTTTATACAAAACAAAAAAAAATATTTTCTAATCCAAATCATAATTTGTATTTTGTATAACACTTATGTATATAAAATGAACTCTTCAAATGTGCACTTACCTTTATTTATATTATAAATCACTAATAAAATCTCTATTTCTAACTTTAAAACTTTCATCACTTTATTATTTATAAAGGTTTAATTTATTACAAAAAAAAGGAACTGCATCCATCAACACCACAATATTAAATGAAGAATGCGTTATAATTAAAAGTTAAATAAAAAATAAAAATTTAATACATTTAAAACAAAACCGTAATCCTTTATTTTAAAGGTTTTCGGTTTTATTTTCGAAAATCATCATTAGTTACAAACATTTTTATTGTTTGTCCTGAAGTTTTTAAAAATGATTTACTGTAAAATCCTCGCGAAATTTCAATTAAAGAATTTCTGAATTTTGAAAAATTACAAAATTCTTTCAATTAAATGATTTTAAACTTTGGAACTCTAACTGTTCCAAAATGTGCGTCAAAGTATTTATTTCATTTGAAATAAAACCCAATATATTCGAAATATTCTTTAAATCAAAGAAGTTTTTTCCAAAGAATTTATTTCTTTGAAATGAAATCTCATATTTTTTCTCAGTGTAAGCATCTTTTTGCAAATTGTAAGCACCGACAAACATCATTATGATTTATAATCAAATCCTTTAAATACTTTTCAAATAATTTTCGTCGACATTTTGACGTCACATTTTAATAATAATGAAAATGGCAAGGGACTACTAGATAAAATTTCAAAAATCAAATAATTTACTTGGAAGTATTGAATAATGAAAGAAGAGACTACTAGATAAACTAGCAGTGAATAATGGATATCATTATAAGTGATGAAACAAACGTATAATGAACATATTTTGTGTTTTTCTCCCAACGTCTTAAAAGCCTCTTGTTTTAATACTGTTTTTGGGTATTAAATTAGGCCTTTTTCTTACTATTTTAAAAAATGTGTGTGTCGCTAAGCTACACTTTTAATCCTTGGTGTAAAAGTAGGCACTTTTAATACTAGGAGAAAAATATTATAGTGAGAATACAACTTTCACAGAATATGCCATGGGAAATTTTACGAAAAAGCGATTATTACAGCAATAATATTTAGATTGCCATGCAAAATACGTACCACAACACGTTATTATAGCGATAGTTTTACGATTTTCACCATAGCAACGCGATAATTTTACAATTTTCACCATAGCAACGCGATAATTTTATAAATTTCACCATAGCAACAAGAAAATCCTAAACAATTATCTCTAAATTTGTAATTGTGTTTCAATTTCCTTTTATTATGATTGAATTTTTTATACACACCAAAGGAAAAGCCATCCAAACAAAAGCTTGTCAAATAATTTGCATACAACATGACACAAATGAATAAATTGTGATTCAATCGCTGACGGGAAAGTTGTATTCTCTTACTAAATACAACACGTGCTGTAATTAATGATCGATAATTTTTTACTCGTTAAAACCGACGCAGATAATTCAACTCGTGCTGCGCACTCGTTGAATTTTCAGCGCGGTTTTAACTCGTAAAAAATTATCGATAATAATTGAGCACTAGTTGTATTACGAGTGAAAATCCAATAATATGTATAATGTATGTATATGAAATAATTATTTAATTTTTTTTATTTTTCGTTCATATCATGACCTCCTTAGTTTCACAAAATATTTCAACAAAATTAGTTTCAATTTTGAAGTTTTAATTACATAATTTGTACTTACTCGTATAATTAGTAATGTACAACCGACATGACATAAACTCTTCGTTGGAGAAAAAATAGTATGTGTTATTCGGATTAAAAGTGGCTTTGTTTGACTCGCAATTATATTTGCTTTTGCTCGGCTACGCTGCGCTTCGCCTCGCATGCAAATATAATTGCTCGTCAAACAAAGTATCACTTTTAATCCTAATGACACAATGTACTATTGTCCACGACTAACGTATAATATGCTCATTATACGTTTGTTTCATCACTTATAATGATATCCATTATTCACTGCTAGTTTATCTAGTAGTCTTTTCTTTCATTATTCAATATTTCCAAGTAAATTATTTGATTTTTGAAATTTTATCTAGTAGTCTCTTGCCATTTTCATTATTATTAAACTGTTACGTCAAAATGTCGACGAAAATTATTTGAGGAGTATTTAGAGGATTTGATTATAAAACATAATGATATTTGTCGGTCGTGGACAAAGTATCGTATTCTACTCGCATATAATGGCTGTTATTCACTCAGATGATTTACGACACTCGCCTATCGGCTCGTGTCGGCAAATTTCATCTTCGTGAATAACAGCTATCATTATATGCTCGTTGAATAATATACTATTAATTTTGTTCGTTTTTGAATTTATTCGTTCCATGTTGTTTTTTGTATTGCTTGGTTGTAAATGTTTTCCGAAAAATTTGCTTGCAAATTATCAAGCAAACTCGATCTTACTTGTAAATCTATAGGTTGTATATAAAACTGAGTGTTTGTGTGGCTGATATTTAAGGCGTGTAACCTTGACCGATTTGAGCCAAACTTTACACAATAATTATTTCAAACCTATACTCCTCCTTCTTCTTGTGGAGTGATAATTAGGTCCAAATTTACGATGGAGGAATTTATAAAACTTCACCAAATGAGCTGATTTTTGGATATTTAGTGCAAAATAAAAACTAAATCGACATAGGTATGTATGCGAACACCATGCTAATCTTTGTCGATATAACGCACAAAATATCGTTTGCTGTATATGATATCTGTATTGATTGATCTCGTATTTGACGTTGAGACGCCACGAAACAAAACAAAATTGGCAAACGCGCGAAAGCGAATGTCAAATAAAATTAATTTTGTATTCTGTGAAAATTAAATATGATGTTTATAATAAAATAATTAATGTTTTATAAATAAAATAAATAATAGAAATACTAATAATGGTTGTAAAACATTGCGCATACTGACTTTATAAATCAGATTCTCGATATTTAAAAAACCCAAGCATTGTTTTTCTGCAATTTCCTAATCCCAAAAATGAACCAAACCGGTGTTAGGTATCGGTTGCTGCTTGCCGAAGAGCATTCGTTCATCTGTAGCCTTCATTTTATAGGTGAAAATGGCCTGACGGAGTTAAATCCTGATCCTGTTTCTACTACATTTTGCAAAGATATCAAGATTTCTACATATGTCATTGCCTCGACGTTTAAATGCTAGTGAGGCAAATTAGCCTACGCTTCGAAGTGGCCTATACAGATAATCACATTTCATTATAACCAAGCTTAAAACAAAGAAACACCTTTAAGCAATCATCGATCTTGCGTCACAAATACCTACAACCTCTATTTAAGAAATCATCGTATTTCTAAAAAAACGGTTACTAATGCCTAGATTTACAAAAATATTAGTAATCTCCGTTTAAATAAAATTTGAAATAGTAATTGCGATTTATTTCATAATACAAAATAAAAGCATGCTAATTTTATTTCTTTTTTACATGAATTTTTTAACTGGAGAGCTAAATATTTAACTGCCCAATGTTGTCCAGTTAAATATTTAGCTGAAGGCTAAATATTTCTATGTAGAAAAGAAATATAATCAACTTGCTTTGAATTTGTTTTATGAAACAAAACGTAATTTCATAAAAGAACGAAGGGAGGAAATATTATTTAACTAGAGCTTGAATATTTTTTTGTGAAACTGGGCATTATAAAATTAGTTACACTTTAAAAAATTAAATTCTCAATCGTTTTCGATGAAAAATAAGTCAAATCACAAATTTGGTGTACCTATGGGACCGGAAGTCGTGTTTAAATTTTTTATTTCTTATGTTTTCAATTGGTAGTACTAGTTAAAAAAAACATTTTGTAGAAAATGATTTTTTGTTGTTGTTGTTTAAAATACAGGGTGTGAAATTTTGAGAAAAATGATAAACATGATGTTGTAATACGGATTAATAAAAAAATATAAAAATGGTAAGTTCTTTAATTTCTTCATTTTCAAATTTTCCGCCAAAATTTTATTTTTGAATTTTCTCAATGATCGTCCAATTTTTTTTTTTTTTTTTTTAATTTTTCGTCCTTTAATTCTATTAAACATACTAAAAATTTGCGCTAGTAAAATTTTTCGTTTTCGTGCAAAATACGTTTAAGTATGACGATTTACCCGTTTTTGGAATACAAAATCAAATTGTTATATGTTATTTTCAATTTTTAACTAATTTACGCTCGATCTGATAATGTAATTGTTTAAAATTATTTCGTCGATCTTTAGTATATTCTTACTTCTAATAGTAAATTAAAAAAAAAAAAAAAAAGGAAAAAATTTGTAACAGTCCGTTCATAAACTACGTCAAGTTATTTTGGGCCATTCTTAACTCCGTCTCTCTCACTCCTTCATCACAAGTCGTCATAAAACTGAATATGTGAGCAATGATGTAATCATTTAAGAACATGAAGTTAGTGGTATATTAAAGAAATACGCCTCTAATGATATACCTGCAAATTATTGTATTATGTCATATGTAATATCCCATAACAGTAACTTCTTATAATTACATGACGTCATCTTTCATGAAATTGTCTCTGCCTCTGCCTAAACGTGACGACAATGAATACTCCTTCCCCAAACTAAGGCGTAACGTAGTTTAGGGATCCATAAATCTATTAGTAAAAAATAAATTTTGGTATGAGTCATTTATTTTGTTAGTTTCAACCCTAAAAATGCGTCCCAAAATATTACGTTCTGGTACATAAACCGAAACGTAATCTTTTGGAACACAATGCCGCATATTAAAAAATTTAATTATAAAAGAAGGAGTAGGTAGGCCTGTAAAACAACATAAAATATAACCAGTGGTTTTTGTTAACATTTTTTGGTATAAATTAATGTTTAAATAAATATTTCAGTTAGTTTAACTTGTGAAGCTCTATTTAAATAATTTGTTTATTTAAATAACATCAAAAGTATTTCAAATAATAAGTGTAATAATGGTTGGGTACAAAAAGTGTTGAAAGCCGTTTCCTGAGTTGAAATGTTCTAAAAATTTAAGAAATGTTAATGATTATATTAAAATTCGTTTGCCGCGCTCGATTTATGTAACTGAAAATTCATCGATTTGTACATCATTTTATTACCAGGTGACTAAACAACGTCAAAAAGTTGAAAACGAGGTGTCACCGGTTAATAATTCATTAAATTCACCTGTTACTCCGGAGACATCATCAACAGCAATGACGAGAATATTTTGAGTATGAGTGAAAGTGAGGAAAGCCAAATAAAAAGTACACACATTTTTAATTTTTTTTAAAAACACTTGGTAAATATTTCGCAAAATTACAAAAGGTTTAAAAAATCACTCGATCGATTTCGGCTTGTTACGCGATCATCAGGAGTATCTACTAAACTGTAAAAATAAAAATGTAGTTATTTATATTCGTCCCTCTAGTAATGAAACAGCGTATAAGAAAAATAGCAGTTTTAAAATAATTCGTATTTAAATGTTTATTGAAAAAACTTTTTGAAATAAAATCTTTTATTTTATAGAAAATTTAATTTTCTATGAAATAAAAGATTTTGTTTTAAAATTGTTTTTCAAAAAACATTTAAATGCGAATTATTTTAAAACTGCTATTTTTCTTATACGCTGTTTCATTACTAGAGGGACGATATATAGTTGGAAAAAGCAAAAAATGAAACAAAAATATACAAATAAAAAATGTGGGAGTGGTAAACAATAAAAATGGTGAGAGCAATAAACATTAAAAATTAAAAGGGGGTGAGTTAAACACACACCCAGAGAACTAAGCGTTTGCGACAACCGAATCAATTGCCCTACCGAATTATTCGGTTCTGTATACATTTTAATTAAACTTTACGACAACCTCTTTTTATTGTTTATCAGAACTGAAAAAGAAGTTGTAACTGACCCTTTTTAGTTCGCCTAAAGGAATTAGTTTGTATGAAGAACGAAATATACTGTATTACAACCGACCATTGGTTGAGCTTATCGATCATTCGGTTGAATTAATCGAATATTGGTTATTTGGTTTAGGAATATTACAAATTATAGTTGTCGTGACCACTGATCGATTATAATAACAGACTTGGTTATTAAAGCAACTTTCTTTGCACGGTTAGTGCAATCCTATTTCGGTTACTACATAATCAGAAGTAGTTGACACAACCGCATTCATTTGTTTTCTCCAACCGAATAGGATTGTTGCCAGTTCATTTAACCAAATTAGTTTTATTAAGAAAAATGTAGAAATATCCTCCCCCCACCCTTTATTTTACCACATGAGAACCCTCCTTTACTTGAGTTCAATTATATTGGTAGTTCGGTTTCATACTCAAAAGTACAACCTACTCATCAAGTAGCTACGACCAAACTACAATTCTCGCTTAATACCTTAAGTGGCAAGCAGAACGTACTGACTTAGCGAATTATATTCGCGTGTGTTTTTATGCCAACATGAATGATTAAAAAGCTAAAAAATTCGTTTATCATAATTGCGGTAGAGTTTGCCACAAACGCAATTCGTTTGGACTAATCGATAAGGTAGTTGTCCCGACACCAATTCGGTCATCGCAACTAGATTAAGATAAAATTTCATATATGTAAATCGAAAACTACATATAAAAAAAATGAGAAACAATAATTGTATATCATAGTTTCATTGAAATTCCTTGATTTTTTTACAATTCGTCATAAAAAAATTGTTTTTGAAACGCAAGAAAACTATTGCGTTTGTTCGGGGAATCAAAAAATCTAAATTGCTTGTAAATTTCAATAAAAGTTTTCCAGGATACTTTGATTTACACAAATTGTTTGCTATTTTTGTTATATCAGAGCCTACTGTATAAATAAGAGCCTCCAGTATCGACTGTATTTTTTACTAAGCTTAAAATAAGGTACATTCAATTTTTTTTTTACTATGAAACTATATGGGGAAACGGTTATTTTCATTTACAGTTTTAGTTTATTAGAAATATGAGCTTGTTTTTATATGAAAATGTTCATGAAACATGTAATATTATTTGATTGAAAAATCAAGTCTTGAAAATGTTTATTTCTTAGTGAAAATCGCCATGAAAAATAAGGTACTTTTGAAATTTTAAATATTGTTGTTTTTGTAATATATACGTCATCAACATAACTCGAAATTTATAAACAAAACAATAATCATCTCTTTCATTGCCTCCATTCCAATTTGAATTCTAATATGTTTCTATAGTTATTTTGAATTTGCAAAGCATGCTAGATTGTTTTGATGTTTTGTTTTTTTCGCACTCATTGTATTGATTTAATTTATTCTGTTTGGCTCTTTTTGATTTTTTTAAAATTTTGATTGTTGAGCGGAGATGTGTTGCCTTTTTTCTTACCATTGAGTTTAGATGTAGAGATATGATGTCGTCATTAAACTGAATTTTCTCTTTTTAATACACATTGTTGTTGTGTAGAATGTTTTTTAATTTAATTTCCCTTATTTTCTTTTGATTATTGCTGGAAAATAGGGAAATTTGAGAATCTGTGTTTTAAATGAGTAAGACATTGAGTTGTTTGTTAGCGATTTCTTAATAAAATATTTAACTGGGTTTAATTTTTAATTCATATTTTATCGGCAATCGAAATCGCGTTTTTTCATACAAACACTATGAAAATAAATGAATTTTTAGTGTTTCTATATCCCTTATTTTAAGTTCATTTTTCACATGCCGGCTCTATTCACATCAAGATGGTTCTGGTTATATGCAGTTTTCGATCCGCGATTGATTACCTCTCGCGGATTCTATAATCATCATGATTATTTTTACTTTCAGGTGTTAGTATTTCGTGTACATTATAAAACAATTTATATTATTCATGTGGTGTTCATGTTTGCAAAATAACCACAAATCATTTTGTAATTTTTTCAAATAGTGAATCTACCCTCTCCTCATATAACACCCTCTTCATTTTGTATTAGGAATATTCCAACAACATATTAAATATTTTAGGCAGTAAGTTTGCAATCACAGCAACCGAATAAGAGTTAATGAAACTGATACGATTACAATATTTAGTTGTAGCAACGGTTGTTCTCGCAATCGCAACAGCATTAGTCAGTTAGTTTTGTTCGCAGTTGTCACAAAAGCCTCGTTTAATTGGTGTAACAAAATTACGTTTGTGGCAAATGAAACGAGGTGGATACTTTAAAAACGATTAGGCTCATTCGGTTCAGACAACGAACGTCTAGGAAATTAGCATCAACGGAGTTGAAGATTTGGAAACGAAGTTGTTGCAACTATCTGTGCATTAGTGGCTACCGTAGTTTGTTTGTACCAATCTCATGTCGATTGGTGCTACCGAAATTATGTTTTAGCAACTACAATTCGTTCATCGCAATGGAAAGTATTTTCTCGCGACATCATGCCAACGAATCATTTCTCTCAGTGCAGGAATATGATTATTGATTAGCCAACGGCTGAATAACAAAATTCCAGATGTTGTTGTTGTTTATTTTTTATTTTTTTATTTATTTTATTATAACCCGACGTATTAGTCATTTTATATGATGGTATGAGTATTGGAATAAAACAGTGCGGGGTCGGTAATTGGTGAGAAACGGATTTCTCTCTGTTCGTTGAGGATATTTTGGTTAAGAAATATAGCTTTTCGGATTTCGTAAGATTCTAAGTTGTCTAAACGTCTGCTTTTTGGTTGTATATGTAATATTTCTAAATTGTTTAAACTGGATGTGTGATTTTCTAACGTTAAATGATTATAAAGGAATGATTCATGGCTACCAGATAAATGTTCTTTAACTCTAACTTCAAAATTGCGCCCAGTCTGTCCGATATAAGAGTAACTACAATCATTGCAATTGATCCTATAAACGCCAGACGTTTGGTGTTAAAAATCATTTTCTTAATTGTATTATTGTTATAAAAAGCAAAGCTAATAATCTGTATATTGTGTCACGATGTTACTAATCCGTTGGCTAGTTTTTCCTATATACTCTAAGCGGCGCCAATTTTTCGGCATTGGGCTATCAGGTGGTCACCAAAGACCTTTGGGCACTGGTTGATACACTTACTGACCAAAGTTTTAAATGACCTAGTAGGATCTCTATTGAGCTCTAATGCTTTGCTTTCTGTAATGAAATCAGAAATTTTGTTGTAGTAATCGACTCTTGTGAGAACAGTGATCATATTGCCTTTATCCGCTTTACACGCTATCAGCTCATGATCACGTAACTTTTTCTTAATCGTACCAATCATTTTAAGGTTATCATCAGGAGAAACAGGAGATTGAGAGGAGATAGAGGAGGAAGCGTTACCCAAGCCTTTCTTAATCTGTAACGCACATATTGATTTCAGTTGGGTTGACTGGCCGTATAAGGCAGTTTCGGCATCTATAGCGAGACTCTCAAATAACTGAACGCCGATTGTATTTGGCACAGGAGCAAAATCTACACAATTGGAATCGAATTGGAAATCAGACATACCACTATTACCTCTATGGTTACGTGGATAAACCTTATCTCGCAACACATCCAGTTTAGCTTATTGCTTTACATATTGAATATGTGAAATTTCTGCTACCTCAGCACGAAACTTATTATCCAACCAGTCAAACTCAATAGAATGCAATCGAACCGCTAACTCAGTATGAACAACTTTAAGATGGAGACATAAGTTGTTCCTGGTAGCATACCCTTTACGTAGCTCACTATTCCTCCAACTACTACGGGCTAAATTAATAGCTCTTCTTCCCTCCAAAGATTTAGTGTTACATTTAATATTTGTATAATTGGGTAATAAATTCAACTTTTTACAACTACTATTAAACCATATCTGGTTATTATTAAAACTAATTCTTACCAACAGACGACGATATATTACGGTGAGGGTGGCCAAATCTGCCAAAATTTTGCGAAATACATATTTAACAAGTATTTTTTAAAAAATTTAAAAAATGTGTATATGATAACATCATCATTAACAACTAAAGAATTGTGCGATACCTTACGGCAATTTGGACACAGCCAAGTAGCAGAACCAATTTTTAGATTTTCCAGCATTTCATCAAAAATTTCAGCACATCTAATATGGCAGTCTTTATCACAAATACCACATTTAAAACCTGGAAAGCGTTCGTTTATGATATTTTTCATCACAAATTTTAGACATTTCTAAAATATTTTAATTTTTTACTTTTTGCACACAAAATGTCACTATTACATCCAAAAAAATTTTAATTTTTATTTATGATTATCCAATTTACGACTATATGCAACACTGTACAATTCAATGCTTATGATTATAACAATGTTACAATAAACTAATTATTATAGAGGGGGCCTTTTTTAATCCGATACACTCAAATATCTCGGAAAATAAGCACTCTACGAAAAAAATGGTCAAGATCAAAATTTAATTATTCCGCGGGGAAATACATTAGTGTTAAAATTAGAACCCCCTCCCCCTCCTTGTAGGTGGGGAGGGGGGTAACTTTGAAACTAAGATAGGAACCGCTATTTTTTATTGGAGATTCGGATTCTACGGCTAAAAATACGTAGGATTTGACTGAAAAATTGTTTCGATTCATGATAGATAGCGCAGTAATTGACGATATTCAATACAAATTTTTGGAATATAATTAGTAACCACGACCAAGGTAGAGTTCCGATTTAAACTTGCGAGGATTTAAATAAAAGCGAAAGATCATAGTCACGATATAGTAAGACCAAACATTTATAGAAGGCTGCTAATTAAACCATAAGCGATAAGGTTCCATGAGATTTTATCGACAAATCTGGACCACTTGCGAGATGTCAAAGAGAAGTAATAAAATCTAAATAACGGCATATACATCTTAATTGACTAAATCACTATTTAATTAGCAAAAAAAAAAATTTAATTTTAATTAATTTACTATTGTTTTACTAATTATACAGGGTGTCCGGGTTTGGGATACTGACCCGTCAAGAGATGATTCCTTGGTTCATTGTGAGAAAAAATCGTATGTGGAGGGAGGGTCCATTTTTGATATCCTTTGAGATACAGGGTGCTTAAAAAATTTGGTTCAGAAAAAAAGTACACTCAAATATTAAACTGTAACTTCCAAAATATTTATCGGAGAGCAACCGACTTAGTCTTATTTGACTGGTAATTGTATAGGCTATTATTAAGATCTAGGTATCCGTTTGAGAGCTATGATGCTTTGAAGTAAAAAAAAAATATTTTTTTTTATAAAATTGAGTTTTCCTTAAAAAAAACCGTTATAATTTTTTTATTTAATTTTAATTCGCCATGATCTCTCCTACAATCTCCCAATACATTATTTGTACCCACGTACCATAGTTTTTTACGTATATCGATTATTCTCAATCTAATTAAGAAATGTTGAAGTGTTAATATTGTAACAATTTTTTTTTGATCACTAAAACAGTAAGCGATTATCACTTCCTTTGTTTAAATGTGGAAAAAACAAAAATTAAACATTTTCATACTAAGGTCTACACCTGCATGCATTGCTACGCAACACTTCCTCGTTTCTTACCTCTTTGCCTACAAACTTTGTGGGAGAGGTCGCGTTCCTGACGCAAGAGTATTTACAAATATTCATAGAAGACTGCGAGATATCGTAACAACATCAAATACCCGGGCGGAGCCCCTTTCAGTCTCACCAAATCATTTGGATGTCGACGAAGAAATAATTCGTAATGTAACAGCAAATCCTTCTATTAGCATAAGGAAGTTCGCAGTACAATTGCACGTCTCTTGCTACTGAATTCATCAAGAATTACACAAGGAGAATCCTCATCCATACCATATAACACCCGTTCAAGAACTATTAGCGATATAGACCGCAATAAAAGATTGGGGTTTAATAATTGGTTGATGGAAAGGAATTTGGACAATGATAGTTTTGTGAAACGTATCCTGTGGCGGGATGAATCATAATTCAAAAGAGATGACATAACAAACTTTCAGAATCTACACGAGTGGGCTGCTGAAAATCCTCATTCGAAAAAGCAAACATTATTTCAGCACCGCGTATGTGCTGGTGTAATTGGGGATAATTGTACCATTCATATTACCATCGAGATTAAATAGTGATCATTATTTACAATTTTTACAAAAGTATTTGCTACGCCTTTTTGATGATGTTCCCCTTTGAAGTAGAGTCTCGCACACATACCAACAATATGGTGCATCTTGTCGCTACGATAAAAATGTTAAGAATTGGTCAAACCAAAATTATCCAAATAAATGGATTGGAAGAAATGGTCCAATTCATTGGCCGATCGTACGGTATTGGATTTTTATGTATGGGGAACAATGAAGGTGCTTGTATACTCCAAAAAATTGAAACAAAAGTAGAACTCATACAACGAATTCACACAGCAGCACACTAGATAAGGAAAGAATTACCAAGAAATGAAATAACCAAAGGTATACTGAAACGAATATTAGCCGATATTCAATCAAAAGGAGGGCAATTTGAGCACCATTTATAACTCCTAGGCTCAAACTTTGTATTGAGGGATTGTAGGGGACATCATGGCGAATTAAAATTAAATAAAAAAATAAAAAAATTATAACGGTTTTTTTTGAGAAAAACTCAATTTTATAAAAAAAAAATATTTCTTTTTTACTTCAAAGGATCATAGCTCTCAAACGGATGCTGATGCAAGATAACCACCTAGATCTTAAAAATAGCCTATTCAATTACCAATCAAATAAGACTAAGTCGGTTACTCTCCGATAAATATTTTGGAAGTTGCAGTTTAATATTTGAGTGTACTTTTTTTCTGAACCAAATTTTTTAAACACCCTGTATCTCGAAGGATATCAAAAATGGACCCCCCCTCCACATACGATTTTTTTCTCAGAATGAACCAAGGAATCACCCCTTGACGGGTCAGCATCCCAAACCCGGACACCCTTTATTTAAAAAATTTGTATTGAATATCGTCAATTACCGCGCCATCTATCATGAATCGAAAAAAAAGTTTCAGTCAAATCCTACGTAGGGGTTCCTATCTTAGTTACAAAGTTACCCCCCGCCCCACCTACAAGGAGGGGATCGGGGTACTAATTTTAACTCTAATGTATTTCCCCCGAGGAATAATTAAATTTTGATCTTGACAATTTTTTTCGTAGAGTGCTTATTTTCCGAGATATTTGAGTGTATCTGGTTAAAAAAATAACCCGGTATAACTTGAATAAAAAATTGAATAAAATATTATTTATTTTATTTTATTATTTTTTAATTTTGCACAAACTTTCATTATGGAATCCAATATACGAATCAAATATTCGATATTAAGAATAGCGGGCCCAGATTATCTGGTGAAGACACCAACTCTACTCTGTATGATAATGAATTTCAAGGTATTTTACCAAAAACAGTTGTTGAAGAATTTTTGACATTATTGCGCGAAATCACATCCATTCAGAGTAAAGAACACAATGTTAGATATTAGATTTGATTTATGTATACATTATACATACTTTGTTGTCGGATTAAAGTGTAGCGCATTCAGATTGCAGAAAAAAAATTAAGTCATTTCGAGTACACATCTCTGAATAATAATAGTTACCATAAAGATTTTATTCGATAAGACTCATCAAATGAAAAATTTAAGCCGAACTCATTTTGTAGTTAATTATTCAGGGTATCACTAACACTATTTAGAAATTTGTTTGAATTGTTATCAATTAATGTTGATCTTTTAAACCTTTTAAAAAATATTGAAAAAAATACAAAACATGGTACCTATAAACAAAAAAGTCATCCCCACTACTCAAGTTTCTTATCTTTATTTTGCAATATCTATCCACATATTTATAAGCACCAGATTTTGTATTTACAGTTTTTAGTTCAATAATAGCTCTGAAACTAGTAATTAGTGCTTCTAGAAATGGTAAAATTGTGTTCATTGTTTCTACTTACGGGGCTAATCGGTAGTACTATTAGTTTTGATTTTATTGATCTGTATCAAGGGAACAGTGCAATGGGTGACTTAGTCTTAAAGTTTATTGATCTGGATTCTGATTCAAACAGTAAGATAAACGCGTATAAACGTGTTTTTGATTTAATGGTGCAACACGATGATATGTACAGTGTTATGGGGACAAAATTAGGCTATAGAGTTGATCAGCTAAGTAAAAATGTGATGGAAAATGACATTTTGGATCATATTTTACAAAATTTAATACCCGAAATTACACAAATACCATGGAACAAGACAGTCACGCTATATAACGTTGGATTTAACAAATATTTATGCTCTAGTAATGAAAAATATAATTCCGGGTCAGAATACTACAAAGTATATACATTTCGAGATTTAGATGAAAACTGCTATTGGATACTTAACGTTAAGGAGAATGGTAATTTCTTTACGATTCAAAATAAGGCAAACAATCGTTATTTATTTGCAGCCGCAAACGCTTACGATATGGATAATGATCGACGTAGAATATTTACTACCGACAATGCAAGTATGGCGGACGTAGGCAATTGGCAATTGGAGCCTGTGCGTAATAAAAGTCTAAGTTACCGCATCAAAAATATATTTTGGGACGAATACATTTACAATTTGAATGATGGCAGACATGATCACGATGTAATTTCCTGGAAACCGTCAGGATGTGATGGAAGCGCTTGCCATTGGACAATAGGAAAAGGTAATGAGATTGGATGTATACAAATTTATGGTTGTATATAAAATAAAATGTTGTTTAATTTTTTAGGGCCCAATGAGCTGCCGAATGAACGTAAAAATTTCCTGTCGACATACTACAATATGTATCAAGGTAATAATCGTATTGCACACTTTTTAATGCATTCTGCCCTCAATTCGTCGACACGAAACTTAGAATACCGTCTTTTGTACGATTTAATGAAAGAGCATAATGGTTTACATTCCAATGTGGGTATGATGCTCGACTATACTATACATAAGATGCTAAAGGAGAGTCCAAATGATTCGGATTTATTATATATCGAGGAAAATTTCCGTAAGCAATGGAACAAATTACCGTGGGATAATCGAATTTTGATCCAAAACGGAAAATATAAAAAATTTTTGTGCCCCACATCGGAACATTTTCAAAATACAACCTACATTATAGGATATACATTAGAAGCTACTTCGTCGTGTTACTGGAAAATTGAGATTGATCCAACATCAAATTTGTTCCGTTTAAAGAGCCTATCGACCGGTGGCTATTTATTTGCAGCACCGAATGAATATAATTATGATGTAGAACGAAGAAGGGTTTTTATCTCAAATACTCATAGTACTGAAAATAATTTACCCAATATGCAGTTTTGGTATTTTGAACATGCGCGTGAGCTTGATTCAGTGTTGCGCATTAAAAATTATTTCTGGGGTGAGTATTTGTATAATTTGAATGATGGCACCTTGGATCAAGATGTGCTGACATGGCGTCCATTGGGATGTGATGGTACTGCATGTTTATGGCGGATTATCTATGCGGATGCTGCATAATATGATTTATATATAGTTTATTTTTTTATGGTGTTATTGTTAGATAAGTGGCTTTGATTTGAAAATAAAAATTAAATGAAGCAATTTTTTTATGCATTATTGATTATTGATTAACAACAATATTTTGAATTGGACGCAATAGCCGTTCTTACGAAAGTGTCGAAGCGCGAGAAGAACGCCTTGCATGAAAGCGTGTTGCTAGTGTTTAGAATTTTGGAATTTCATATCCTATAATTGGTCTTATTCCTCCAGAACACACTCAAAAATCATTTTAGAATTTCACTAAAAATCGTTTTAAAAAAGACCATTATAACTGGACCTATTTTCCAAAATTTTAGAACTGTAAAATTTCATTTCCAAAAGTTCATGCCGAATTTTATCATTGTAAATTTTGGCAGAATCGGTAACAAGAAGTCAATTGAATCCTAATTGGCCACATTCTAAAACTTCATCTAACAATAATTTTATGATCCAATTTGACTGACGAAACTGAAATAAATTTCTTCGCATGTCGCAAACCTGGAATTCTGCGCCTCCCAGCGTTTTACCGCTGCCCTAACGTGCTCCTTAGTGACGCCGCAGAAGGGCTCTGGTCCAATGAATGAGAAACAGAACCCTCGCGGGCGAGGCCATCAGCTGCCTCATTTCCCACAATTCCAGTATGACCTGGCACCTAAATAAGTGTTACCTTATTTGATATTGCCAAATGCTTAATAACCTTCAGACAGTCCCATAACAGCCTTGACTCAACCGTAAAAGACTGAAGAGCCTCTAAGACAGGTTGGCTGTCTGATACAATATATACCTTTGTATCGTTTAGGCCTTTTGCAATGCCTATCCTAGTGCAAAGAAGTTCTATAGCATGTGCTTCTGCTTGAAAGATGGTAGCGTTGTTACCCAATTACTTCAAGAGGGCAGTCCCGGTCCCGTATATTCCTATCCCCGCCCCGTCTTCCATTTTTGATCCATCTGTAAACCATACCATTGACCCGCGCTCAAAGGATCGTCCCCCTGTTCTCTACAAATCCCGGTTAGGTAACCTAGCACAAAATGGTTTGTGGAACTCAAGTTTAGCTGGCATACATTCCGAAGGCATTCCTATGGTAGAGTCTGTCTGAAATTCCCGGAGGATTTCCAGATGGCCCACCATATTGCCCGGTTTGATATTTCCCTCCGCCTGTATCTTAAGGGCCATAATAACAGCCTCATTTTTAACATGCATATGCAACGGAGTTAGTCCTAGGAGAGCCTCCATTGCTGCGGTTGGACATGATTTAAGCTTGTAACCGCAATGCAGGCTATATACTGAAAATTATTCAATAAAGTTTGCGCTGTCCTCTGTTCAGTTTTAGGCCACCACACTACCGAGGCGTAGGTTACCATAGGCCTAATGATTGTTAGGAATGACCAGTAGATTATTTTTGGTTGTAGTCCCCAAGTACGTCCATAGAGTCTCTGACAAGCCCAAAAAACCTTAATGGCTCTATTTTGAATTTTAAGTAAATGTTGTTTCCAGTTCAGTCTTTGATCTAGGATGACCCCTAGATATTTAACCTCTTTGGAAAAATGAACAATAGTACTGTTTAACGAGGGAGCTATAAGCGAGAGCTTTTCCTCCTCGTAAAACTGACAATGGCATTTTTGTTTGGATTGACATATTAAATCGAGTACATTTTGCATGAGATCCGAGATGACCAAACTTGCCTCTAATTATGATAGCTACATAGCTCAATCCGCATAGCCCTGGACATCAAACCCATGGTTACTCAGAAGGACAAATAGTCTGTCAATAACCAATGACCATAAAAAAGGAGACAGCACGACTCCATGGGGACAGCCCTTTATGGCCCTGATGGTTACTGACTCGCCGCCACCTAATCTGGCTGTAATTTCGCGATGTTCCAGCATTGAGCGTATTCACCTAATTCTAGAATGCGGAATCCCCTTCTCCATTGCTGCCCCTCTATCGATCCATAGGAGGTATTATCAAAAGACCCCTCAATGTCAACAAAGGCACAAAGGGCAATTTTCTTATATGCCACAGATCTTTCAATAATTGTGACTAGACCACTAAGAACCATCAAAGTGGATTTACCAGTTTGATAACAAACTGGTCCCGATGGAGCGGATTATTAACAAGGATTTCACATCTTGTTTGATGATCCAAGATTTTTTCCATCGTCTTCAATAGAAACGATGTGAGGCTAATTGGCGCAGATAAGCTTTAGGCTGGATGTCCAAACAACCCTCCCCTTTGGTAAAAAGACCACATTTACTTTCGTCCATAGTTTCGGAATATAGTTAAAAGCATAACTTGCCCGAAACATCTGGATCAAGCTGGGGAGTATTTCCTCAATACCTTTTTGGAGTAAAGCTGGAAAATACTATCCCCTCCAGCGGATTTAAAAGGTTTGAAAGAGCCAATAGCCCATCTCACCTCGCTGGCTGTGAAAATTTTCCCAGAGGGACTCCAGATCCTACTGTGAGGTTTTTCAGTGAAACTTCCGTTTTGCTTCTGAAGAAGCGCTAAACCATTTGAGTGATCCCTGGAAAGGACTTTCTGGAGACGAGCTGCAGAGGGCAAATCATTGATTCCCTCACAGAAGTGTCTGCAGGTAGCTCTTTTGGACTTTCTTAATTCGAGATTATATTCCGTTAAGGCCATCCTGTATTCACCCCATTCACCGGTGCGTTTAGCCTTATTGAATAACCTTCTCGATTTTTTCCTCAGCTTACCCAGCGTCCCGTTCCACCAAGAGACCATCTGAGTGAAATCTCTTCGCTTAACCGGGTAGCTGGTCTCGTAAGCCAAGTGTATAGAATTATGCAGCTGGTTTGACCAGAATTCCAAGCCCTCTGTCAACTCTATGTTCCCCAAAAGCGAGGGCATTCCTGATTCAAGTGAAACTCTATAAGAGTCCCCGGTCAGTTTCGGAATTCTAATCTCCTGCCGCTGCATGGTCTCGGCCGCCAAATCTAATATAATGTGCAAGTGATCCGATAAGAAGGCCTCTTCAGACACATGCCAAGTTTTTAACTAAATGGCTAAAATGCGGACTAGCAGGGGTCAAATCTAGGACCTCCTGCCTAATCGCATTTATAAAAGTATAGGTTTCCCCTATTGACAATATCTACAATATTTGTTATTAAATACTCGAAAAGGTACTCACCCCTATTATTGAAGTCCGTGCTGCCCCACACCGTGTGGTGCGCATTCGCATCACATCCTATCAAGTAAGTCAGCCCATTGCGCTTGCAATGACCTATAAGCCGCCTAACTTCGAGTGGAGGTATCATCTCTGAGTCTCCAGGAAAGTAGTCGGAGGCCATTCTAGCCTCCTGTTTCCCTCTGACCTCCAGAACCTCCACGATCACTGCGACCAAGTCCATGGAGATGAACTCTGAAATGGGAATAAAATTAATTTGCGAGCTGGCCAGAATGACCGCTCTTGGACTCTCAGTTCCGTTATGATAAATCAACTTACCCACTTGCTTTGGTATACCTATAATTTGGTTACCTGTTACCCATGGCTCCTGGATTAGAGCTATGCTATTATTTTGGCAGATAAACCTACGACAAAGGACGTCCGAAGGCGACTTTGCATGATGTAGGTTTATCTGCAGACAGGCGATATTTGTCATTAATTACCTATCAGAAGCTTTCTGCTTCAGGAGGCCTGGATCAGCCTCCCTCATCGCACCTCCGTCACCCATCAGGCCAGTACTGTCGGCAAGTGGCCGACCAGTGTCATCCACCTCCCCACTACTGCCCGCCGATACCTGGGAGCCTCCAGGATTCGCCAGTTGCCTGCGCGAGGGGACGCCTTGCGGGGCCTTCTCCTTGCTTGTCTCTTTGAAAAGGCCGCCACCCCAGTGATCTTGACCACACGTGCCACCACCGTACCCTCCGCAGACTTGACCACGATTTGGCAGGACCCTGGCAACCCTTGGGATGTAGCTGGACAATCCCAAACTTAAAGTTGACCCTATAACGCCAACTCGTTTGAGCTTCTCAACTGAAGGGTGGTCCATAGAGATGGTACAAAAGGCTGCAGAGCATCTTGCCTCTCTCCTGATCTCCATCCAGTCAATCGCCTGCATGCCCTCGTTTTAGCTCTTGATAAAACCAAGAAGCTTCTTCGAAGGCAATTCAGCATTGTCTGGGAAGGTACCAAACACAATCTTGGCTCGAGGCAGGTTATCCCACCTCAGCCAAGATCAGCTGTGCAACCTCCCATGGCTTAATAGTGTCTATGGCCTCCCTAAGCCACTATACTGTGGCCCGGTCAGCACAGGTCACTATCAGCTCTCAAGTGAGGACAACTTCAGGAAAACGAAAGGGCAGGATCCCAATGATCTTCGACTCCACAGCCTGCCTGAAGATAACTCCACACCGGATTGCAGAATCCGAGACCACCGGGACAGATTCCTCCCCCTGGCCTTCTTCTGGCCTTCTTCTGTTCCTCTTCGATGGTGTGGCCTCAGTAGGAGCACTAATCTCCCTTTGTGGCCGCAACGCGAGAAGCTTAGTCTTGCTTCCGGGCGTTTTGCCCTCAGCAAGAAGCCTCTTGTATCGCTTTTTCGCGGCTCCACACATTTTCACATGAGGAGCCACGATAGGCTTGTCAACAGTGTTGGCATTACCATTCTGATCCTCCCCGACGTCCAAACTCTCCTTTGCTTTCACAGAGGAGATCTCATCACTTACGGGTGCCGAACCATGGAACTATCGCTGGTGTGTGACGCTTTAGGAGCGTCACCATCCTTATTTTTATTTTTTCTGCTTGACATTTTATTCCCACGAGTAGCTGGGAAATGAAAGTCACCTGTAGGGTACCCAGCTATGCCACAGGAAGGCTAAATATAACTGCAGGGCTACCCAAAGTTCGCATATTAGGGGCTGATTAACCTATCAGTCATTCATCCATCGATTAAGGTTTTTGTCAAGGATTTCTCCTTTAGCGCCGTACTTTAGCCTGAGCCAAATGAAACAAATGTACCAGAAGACGTCAGTTACCAGTAATTGCCCCGAGGAGGCAGTACGTACACTTGCGAATTGTGGCAAGGTTACCCCTAACACAATCATACTCCTCATGCCAGCTGCCTGACACATGACCGGAACAGCTCACGTGATGAGCACTCTACTGAAGGTTACGGAGCTGATAGATTTCTCCAATCAACTTTGGTCCCCCCTCCAACAGGCGCCAAATCGCCAACAGAACATATTAATTTATAAATACAGGTATCGGAAATTGTGTTGTTCTTGAGTTGAATTTTTTATTCCAAAGAATTTTACTGGAATTTGGATTGTATTCTACGCTAATATATCTCGCATATTTTCTACCATCGCCAAAATTTCAAGTGGTGAACTGTTGGTATTGAATTTTGCTTCGATATGCCGTATTCATGCGATCAATTTTATTTGGTTACGATCAATTTGATAAACTTCAGTTCATCTTTATACTCCTGTGTTCGAACATCTAAATATTATTCAATCTTTGAATTAAATAGTTGTAGGCTGCATTTTTTTGAGGATAAGAATGATTGGAATTAGCGCTCGATATGGAAATGGGTTTATAAAATTATGCTTAGAAGAAGTTCAGGAATGTGGCCAATTAGGATTCACTTGGCTTCTTCATACCGCTTATGCCAAAATGTACTATATAAATTGCGGCATGAACTTTTGGAAATGGAATTTTACATTTCTAAAATTCTGGAAAATAGGTCCAGTTATAATCGAACTGGCCTTTTTTAAAACGATTTTTAGTGAAATTTTAAAATGATTTTTTATAACGTTCTGGAGGAATAAGGCCAATTAGGATATGAAATTCCAAAGTCCGTAACACTAGCAACACGCTTTCATGCAAGGCGTAGGTATTCTTTTTGCGCTTATTTTAAACTTAAAATCAGTCGAAAGCATTACTTTCGAGTTCGAAACTTTCGGTAAAACGGTTATTGCGTCTAATTCAAAAACAATAACTAATGCATAAAAAACTGTTTCATTTAATTTTTATTTTCAAATCAAAGCCATTAATCTAACAACACCATATAAAAATGTAACTATATATAAAAATTCAACGGTCACATTATGCAGCACCCGCATCGATAATCCGCCATAAACATGCATTACCATCACATCCCATTGGACGCCATGTCAGCAAATCTTGATCCAAGGAACCATCATTCAAATTATACAAATACTCACCCCAGAAATAATTTTTAATGCGCAACACTGAATCAAGCTCACGCGTATGTTCAAAATACCACAACTGCTTATCGGCTAAATTATTTTCAGGTCTATAAGTATTTGAGATAAAAACCCTTCTTCGTTCTACATCAAAATTATATTTATTCGGTGCAGCAAATAAATATCCACCGGTCGATAGGCTCTTTAAACGGAACAAATTTGATGTTGGATCAATCTCAATTTTCCAGTAACACGACGAACTAGATTCTACTAATGTATATCCTATAATGTAGGTTGTATTTTGAAATTTTTCCGACGTGGGACACAAAAATTTTTTGGATCTTTCGTTTTGGATAAAAATTCGATTATCCCACGGTAATTTTTTCCATTCCTTACGGAAATTTTTCTCGGTATATAGTAAATCCGAATCATTTGGACTCTCCTTTAGCATCTTATGTATAGTATAGTCGAGCATCATACCCACAATGGAATGTAAACCATTATGCTCTTTCATTAAATCGTACAAAAGACGGTATTCTAAGTTTCGTGTCGACGAATTGAGAGCAACGTTCATTAGCAAGTAGGCAATATCATTATTACCTTGATACATATTGTAGTATGTCGACAGAAAATGTTTACGTTCATTCGACAGCTCATTGGGCCCTTAAAAATTAAACAACATTTTATTTTAGATACAACCATAAATTTGTACATATCCAATCTCATTACCTTTTCCTATTGTCCAATGGCAACGGCTTCCATCACATCCTGACGGTTTCCAGGAAACTACATCGTGAACATAATTGCCATCATTCAAATCGTAAATGTATTCGTTCCAAAATATATTTTTGATACGATAACTTAGACTTTTATTACGCACAGGCTCCAATTGCCAATGGCCTAAGTCCGCGATGCTTGCATTGTCGGTAGTAAATATTCTACGTCGTTTATTATCCATATCGTAAGCGTTTGCGGCTGCAAATAAATAACGATTGTTTGCCTTATTTTGAATCGTAAAGAAATCACCATTCTCCTTAAAATTAAGTCTCCAGTAGCAGTTTTCATCTAAATCTCGAAATGTTTTCACTTTGTAGTATGCTGACCCGGATTTATATGTTTCATTACTAGAGCATAAATATTTGTTAAATCCAATGTTATATAGCGTGACTGTCTTGTTCCATGGTATTTGTGTGATTTCGGGTATTAAATTTTGTAAAATATGATCCAAAATATCATTTTCCATCACAGTTTTACTTAGCTGATCGACTCTATAGCCTAATTTTGTCCCCATAACACTGTACATATCATCGTGTTGCACCATTAAATCAAAAACACGTTTATACGCGTTTATTTTACTGTTTGAATCAGAATCCAGATCAATAAACTTAAAGATTTCGTTACCGATTGCATTGTTCCCTTCATACAGACTAATTAAATCAACACCAATAGTACTACCAATTAGCCCCGTAAGTAGAAACAATGAACACAATTTTACCATTTCTGGAAGCACTGTTAACTAGTTTCAGAGTTATTATTGAACTAAAAAGCTGTAAAGACAAAATTTTGTGCTTATATGTGGATAGTTGCAAAATAAAGATAAGAAACTTGAGTAGTGGGGATGACTTTTGTGTTTATAGGTATCATGTTTTGTATTTTTTTGCCAAAAGTTTTTTAAAGGTTAAAAAGACCAACATAAATTTATAACAATTCAAACAATTTTCTAAATCGTGCTGTTGATACCCTGAATAATAGCTTTCTAACTGTTATCTAACTATACAAAATGAGTTCGGCTTCAATTGTTTTTGTTCATTTGATGAGTCTTTCGAATAAAATCTTTATGGTAACTATTATTATTCAGAGATTATGTACTGGAAATTACTTTTCGTTTTGTTTTCTACAATCTGAATACGCTAAACTTTAATCCGACAGTAAATATGTATACATAAATCAAATCTAATATCTAACATTATGTTATTTACTCTGAATGGGAGTGATTTCGCGTAATAATGTCAAAAATTCTTCAAAAGCTGTTTTTCCGTCACCTAACCACTATAGCCCCTTCTTAAGGGTAAAATACCTTGAGATTTACGATCATACAGAGTAGAGTTGGTGTCTTCACCAGATAATCTGGGACCGCTATTCATAATATTGGCTATATGGATAGTTCTGTAATGAAGCAATGCAATGTGCAGGTGATTTATACAAAACGGGTCTATAGCCGTACGTCCTCGATTTGGCAACTACTGCGTAAAGTAGGACGGTAAAAATTAACTGCGAAAGAGTTTGGAGTGCCTTGAGCCCCAGAAAAGATTGCATAAAATAAAACGGAACTAAATAGGCAACAAAAACGAGCGCGTCTATCAAAAAATTCATTATTTAAAGCAGCTTTTCAGGGTAATTCATATTTTGTTACCCCAATTGCTTCATTCTAGGCAATTTAAATGTCAAATGTTCTTATTGTGATGCAGTTTTTTTTTAAATGAAAATAAAAGCAGTGCTGCCACAACGGAAAATTATCGAATTTACATAAATCAATGGAAAATTTTCCATTAGGTATTAAAAAACTCTTTGTTGGCACTGTTGATAAAAGTAAGGACTTTATTACACAATACAATAATGCAAATACCTTCTGTTCGATGGACGCTAACATTGACCATATGTCGGGAAGTGTATATTCTTCCGTTAATATTCTCATTGATTTTTACCGGTAACATCAAATTATATTTCTGATACCATGCAACCGAACCATACCATATAAATAAGTCACAATCATACCACAAACCATACCAAGCATAATATTTCCAGGGTTCTCGGCCCTATATTATAAATGAAGCAGTTGAAAACACTTTACCACAACATTCTTGGTATCATATGCCCTTGGTATCATTATCCTTGGAACCGAAACGAGACAGTAACGAGACAGGAGGCCTTGTGGGGATTGTAGTCTACTAAATGCAATAACAATGCCAGACCATTGCCCATTACCCCATATCCATAATACTCCTAGGCACTACAAAATTGTAACACATTTAAAGATCGATTCGATAAGAGGTTTCCGTTAGATTCCAGTGGCTTCAGAAGATAATCCTTAGGACTATCATTACAGTTCCAATTGGACTATGTGAGTTCGTGAGAAAGGTCTACATTTCGTGTTTGTGTATACAGAATGATATCTTAGTGGCAAGTTATGACAAAACAACACATTGAACATCTTAACATATTCTTTCAACGTTTAATTGATTACGGAAACAATATCAAACCTTCAAAATGTCAATTTGGTATGAATTGTCTAAACTTTCTAAGTCATAAAATTACACCTGAAGAACTTCAACCGTCGGAAAATCGAGTGCAAATTATTCGAAGTTCCCCGGAACCAATTCAACACATACAAAAGTTTATAGGAATGATAAAATATTACCACCCGTTTTAACAAAATTAGTAAATTATTTAGCTCCACTTCACAATAATCTTAATAATGTTGCTAGAATGCTTAAGAGAACTACATTCATTTAGACTGACGAATGCAGGACAGCTTTTGAAGATGCCAAAAATGCACTTACATAAAGTACACTGTTAGCTCACCTATCAAAAAAAAAAAACGCAAACTACATTATTATTATACTGATACAACTGGTGGCGTGTTAGAACAACAGATCAGTGGTCGTCAAGAAACAATAGGTTACATTCCTAAAAAGCTTTCCCAGCCGGACAAAAAAATATTCCGCATTTGATAGCGAACTACTCGCTGTGTATTCAGTTATAAAGCGTTACAGAAATTTTGTGGAAGGTCATGATTTTATAGTTTACACTGATCATAAGCCACTTACAATCGTTTTACTATCGAAATCCGAAATGTAGTCCCCATCAAGATCGACAGCTAGATTACATACCACAATTCACAAATGATATAAGACATATTAAAGGTGATAGTAATTTTGTTGCGGATACGTTCTCCCGATCTTTTGATCTGGATATTTCATCAGTAGTTCAAACTGGCAAGAGGCTGATTAAGAGTTGAAATCATTTGTCAAAACTGTAAATAATTTTTCTAGAGTAAAGCTCAAAATACCAAAGGATATTAATACTGGATTCTCTATATGGTGTGAAACTTCAACTAAGATTAATCGTTCATATATTCCGATAGCTTACATAATATGGCACATCAACGAATAAAATTAGTCGCAAATTGGTTCAAAGACGTTACTTTTGGCCCCGTATGAATTCTGATGTTGTAAATTGAGCGAAAAACTTGTATTAAATACCAACATTCTAAAGTTCATCACCATACTAGATCTGAATATGGTAAATTTAATCAATCAGCAAGCAGATTTTGTGTCATATCAATTTAGACTTATTTGGACCACTTCCATTCACACGTGTTGACTCGTATCTACTATTATAGACCAATTTACACAGAGGAGAAATAAATATAAATTAAAAATTAATAAAAAATATTGTAATTGTTGATAAAAAAACTGCTTCTGTTTCATTTTAAACCAATTCATAAACTCTGAAAATCAAAATAAAATTGGTGGAATCAATATAATGTAGTTTGATCCCACAAAATTGGGAGCTCAACCGGAATATCATTATTGATGGTGATGAAGATGTTGACGGTTATGATGAAAACTAAAATGGTGAAGGTAATGATGATGGTGATGGTGATTGTGGTTCTGATATGTATGATGAAATTATGGTATGATTGTGTGATGGTACGGTTGCATGATAGTATGATAGTATAATGATATGATGGTATGGCGGTACGTTGGCATAATAGTATGTTACGTTGGTATGATGGTTTGTGGTAAGTCGTTACAGTATGCTGGTATAATTGTACGATGGTATAATGTTATGGTGGTTTGATGGTGTGATGTATGATAATATAATTATATGCTGGTATGATTATGTGATGGTATGATCGAATGGTGCGTAAGGTATCACAGCATGATTTTTTCAGCTATGTTTATGTACAAATATATTATTTTTAATAGCATTCCAATTGAGGTATGCTTGTATTTTGGTATGGTGGTACGATGGAGGATAGGGATTTCCAAGTCCCATCGAGAGAGTTTAAGAGAAAGACATTGTAGAATTTGAGGGAAACATTTTTGAAAACATAAATCTCAATTACCTGAATGATGAGAGTCTCATAGCATGTCAATTCTGTCTCACATGCTCACATTCAATATTTACTTCTTGGGAAAGAACCTCCTACAAATCAAATTGCAATTAACACTGACAACGAAGCACCGTAGGCGGTACTCTACCCAACAGATTGGCATTATTATATCCCCCTTATTGGGTGTTCTAAGTAAGTATGTGGCTATGTTAAAGAGAGGGCACCTTCATTCCGAGGATATCAGTGATTTCCACTAATACGCGTTTGTCTCCAAGCGTTTGTAATTTCCAACGAAGGAAAAGAACGACTCTTGCAGCTGGCAGTAATTTAAAGAAAAGGTTGCATATTTAAGAGAAGATAATCTCTATGCTTACAATTTCATTTCTTCTAAACGATACGATCCATTGCGTCCCCTATTTTCAATCTAAATAATATTTCCATATTTGAATCCAATTTTATATAGTTGTGTTTCATTTATGTATTCTGTGAAATTCGAATCAGTTCTGATTTCTCTTTGAATCTTTAGTTGAGCGACCTTCCAGTTTGGCCAATATAGAATTATGGACAATCATTCACATATTAATTTATAAATACGGTACGAAAATTGTGTTGTCGTTGAGTTGAATTTTTTATTCTAAAGAATTTTACTGGAATTTGGATTGTACTCTACGCTAATATATCTCCCATCTTGTATATCATCGCCGAAATTTCAAGTGGTGACCTGTTAGTATTGAATATTGCTTTGATATGCCGTATACAAGCTATCAATTTTATTTTTTGGTTGGTAAACGTTCTGGCTTGCGATCAATTTCAATTGATCTTTATACTCCTGTTCGGACATAAAATACATTAAGTTATAGGCTGTAATTTTCTAAATGGAATTTTACAATTCTAAAATTCTGGAAAATAGGTCCAGTTATAATGGAACTGGCTTCTAAAATGATTTTTGATGATGTTGTGGAGGAATAAGGCCAATTATGATATGAAATCCCAAAGTCCGTAACACTAGCAACACACTTTCATGCAAGGCGTTCGAGTTCAACACTTTCGTAAAAATGATTATTGCGTCTAATTCAAAAATAATAATTAATGCATAAAAAACTGTTTCATTTAATTTTTATTTTCAAATCAAAGGCACTAATCAAATAAAAATGTAATTATATATAAAAATTCAACGGTCACATTATACAGTATCCGCATCGATAATCCGCCATAAACATGCAGCACCATCACACCCCAATGGACGCCATGTCAGCAAATCTTGATCCAAGGAGCCATCATTCAAATTATACAAATACTCACCCCAAAAAAAATTTTTAATGCGCAACACTGAATCAAGCTGACGCGCATGTTCAAAATACCACAACTGCTTATCGGCTAAATTATTTTCAGGTCTATAAGTATTTGAGATAAAAACCCTTCTTCGTTCTACGTCAAAATTATATTCATTCGGTGCAGCAAATAAATATCCACCGGTCGATAGGCTCTTTAAACGGAACAAATTTAATGTTGGATCAATCTCAATTTTCCAGTAACACGACGAACTAGCTTCTAATGTATATCCTATAATGTAGGTTGTATTTTGAAAATGTTCCGATGTGGGGCACAAAATTTTTTTATATTTCCCGTTTTGGATAAAAATTCGATTATCCCACGGTAATTTGTTCCATTGCTTACGGAAATTTTCCTCGATATATAGTAAATCCGAATCATTTGGACTCTCTTTTAGCATCTTATGTATAGTATAGTCGAGCATCATACCCACAATAGAATGTAAACCATTATGCTCTTCCATTAAATTGTACAAAAGACGGTATTCTAAGTTTCGTGTCGACGAATTGAGAGCAACGTTCATTAGCAAGTAGGCAATATCATTATTACCTAGATACATATTGTAGTATGACTGCAGGAAATTTTTACGGTCATTCGACAGCTCATTGGGCTCTTAAAAATTAAACAACATTTTATTTTAGATACAACCATAAATTTGTACATCCAATCTCATTACCTCTAATTGTCCAATGGCAAGCGCTCCCGTCACAGCCTCACGGTTTCCAGGAAATTACATCGTGATCAAGTCTACCATCATTCAAATTGTAAATGTATTCGTCCCAAAATATATTTTTGATGCGGTAACTTAGACTTTTATTACGCACAGGCTCCAATTGCCAATTGCCTACGTCCGCCATACTTGCATTGTCGGAAGTAAATATTCTACGTCGATCATTATCCATATCGTAAGCGTTTGCAGCTGCAAATAAATAACGATTGTTTGCCTTATTTTGAATCGTAAAGAAGTCACCATTCCCCTCAACGTTAATTATCCAATAGCAGTTTTCGTCTAATTCTCGAAATGTATATACTTTATTGTACCCGGATGTATTTTTCTCATTACTAGAGCATAAATATTTCTTAAATCCAATGTTATATAGCGTGACCGTCTTGTTCCATGGTATTTGTGTGATTTCGGGTATTAAATTTTGTAAAATATGATCCAAAATATCATTTTCCATCACAGTTTTACTTAGCTGATCGACTCTATAGCCTAATTTTGTCCCCATCACACTGTACATATCATCGTGTTGCACCATTAAATCAAAAACACGTTTATACGCGTTTATTTTACTGTTCGAATCAGAATCCAGATCAATAAACTTAAAGATGACGTTACCGATTGCATTGTTCCCTTGATAACGTTCAATTAAATCAACACCAATAGTACTACCGATTAGCCCCGTAAGTAGAAACAATGAACACAATTTTACCATTTCTGGAAGCGCTGTTAACTAGTTTCAGAGCTATTGTTGAACTAAAAAGCTGTAAAGACAAAATTTTGTGCTTATAATGTGGATAGATATTGCAAAATAAAGATAAGAAACTTGAGTAGAGGGGATGACTTTTTTGATTATTAGGTACCATATGTTTTGTAGTTTTTTCAAAAAATGTTTAAAGGTTAAAAAGACCAACATTAATTGATAACAATTCAAACAATTTTCTAAGTCGTGCTGTTGATACACTGAATAATAGCTTTCTAACTGTTATCTAACTACAAAATGAGTTCGGCTTCAATTGTTTTTGTTCATTTCATGAGGGTTACTTTAGAGATAGCTAAGTACTGAAAATTACTTTTGTTTTTTTTTCTACAATCTGAATACGTTAAACTTTAATCCGACAACAAATATGTATACATAAATCAAATATAATATCTAACATTTACTCTGAATGGCTGTACATATTAAGTATTAAGGGTAAAATACCTTGAGATTCACCATCATACAGATTAGACTTGGTGTCTTCACCAGATAATCTGGGTCCGCTATTCGTAATATTGGCTATATGGATGGTTGTGTAGCTTTAGCTAGTGGAGTGTAAATTATGAGCTTTAGTTTGAGTATAAATACAATATTATTAATTATTTCAGGACACAGATATAGTGTTTTGAGTTCATGTGTTGTTCGTTGTTATTTCTTCTGTGGTAAGTGTGCGGCCGTCGGTTACTCTTTTCAGATGGTGTTCCACTCGTTGAGAATATTTCCAAAGATTTGGTATTTTCTTTGAATTCCAGTATAGTCTTTATTATCAATTTCTTCGCTTAGTTAATTTATTTATTTATTTCTTATCACCAATTTATTATACACTGGTTACATTTATCAAAATTTAATAATATTATATACATACAATAATTTAAATACAAATAAAAATCAAATATAAAATATAAAATTTACCTATGATCTAAAAGATGCTTCGACATCAATTTCTTAAATGCATTTCTAGATAGACGAAAGTCAAAAGCCGACCGTACTTTATTAAAAGAGGCTGATGAATGATAAATCGGCTCACATTTACCGTAGTTTTGCCTGCAAAGTGGAAGCTTGATTTGGCAATCTTTATCGCGCAGCACACGTAAAGGAGTATATATCGAGCAAACACAATATTTCTGAACAATCGATTTTTGATACTAGTAAGTCTTGAACAAAGTTTGCCCTAATTTCTATCCTACGAATAAAAAGAGGCTCAATAGAGAAAAGAGATAGATTTGAAAATCGGCTTAATATGAGAGCGTTTCTATAGGATAGGGAAGCAACCTTCAGCGAGACTTCGATTAAATAGGTAGGAAATATGGCCAGAAATTGCAATACTCGTTAATTTTAGAAAAATGGGTGGAATGGAATCGAATGCGGCACTTTGATTAATATGAAAATTTCACAATTCGGATAAAACAGTATCTATGTACTTCCGGACGAAACATTGAAAATGTTGACTTACTTGCAATATTATTCAAATTAGAAACATTAGATTTTGAATTATATACATTCTCAAAGAAATCGGCAAACAAATCACAAGTATCCCGCGCACGTTATCACAGGAACGATCGCAGGATTCGATTTTCTTTTGTAATTAACAAAGTGCCAAAATTGATTTGGCTTTGATTTAATCGTTGATTCAAGTTCCAGAATATAACTGCTATAAAGAACACGGTTTAGATATACATACTTGTTACGCAATACAACGAACGAGTTGTAATTAACAACATTAGGATGTAATTTTTATTTTTTGTGAGCCTTGTCTTTTCTATTTTTTAAATTTATCAACTCATTATTATACCACGGTTACTTCTTTGCGCATGAAGCTTTCGTCTTAGGGATAAATCTCTCAATAGTATGTTAATGATGAGATAGAATTCGCTCAACATATCGTCGACATTATCACGCAGGCATAAAAAGTGACTAATCTTACACATCCAGAAATGCATTTAAGGAACTGTAATCGTCCATTTTAAAATTAAAATTCCATGAGTTCACATTTTCTTTGACCAACTCTCAGCATTCAAATGAAACTGAAATATTCAGCTGAGGGTGGAAAATACTAGACGATCCAGTTAAATCCTCACAAGCAGAAACTGTCACCTCATGATCAAACGGTACAAAAGCCAGATCCAATACGTTGCCACTATTAGTCCTAACATTGTTACATTGTTTTAAACTCAATGAAAAAATTTCAGAGATGAAGTTTTCCATCTCGTCGTTCATGTTAATAGGGGTCAAATTGTGATCAACAATCTCCCATACAATATCTGGCATTTTAAAATCTCCAAAAATAAAAATACGATCCCCTCCGGCTGAAGCAATAGAACAATATTAGATTTCACAGTGTCCGCAAACCTGTGATAGACTGCAATGCTTGAATGACAGGGTATAAATGTGACACAAATGATCAGCGAATATGAATGGAATTGTACACGAACAGCAACAATTTCGTCATCGCATTTAGCCAACGTTATTCGACTGAATGGATATTTATTAGAAACTGCCACTTCAATACCACCACCGGTGCTATAAGTATTCATTTGCAGATATCTATCTGTCCGAAAAACAGCATATGACGACTGAAAATATTCCTCCGTTTTGAAATGGACTGTAAATCACGACTCAACGATGCAAATGACATCATAATCTTCCTCTAAAATTTACATATACAGAGATTTTGATTTTGCTCGGATACTATTTGAATTGTGGTAGTAGATATTTAAAAATGATAGTGGCTGGAGAACCGCTTCACTGCTACAACGATGATGGAGTGTTGAGTGCCGGAAAAGTTACTTTAGATGTTGAAAAGTGGTTCCAGTCCGGTTTTATGCTATGCGCGAATAATAGAGGAGTTATTGAGTAAGTTGAAATAAGACTCCTTCAGTCCAATTTTGAAGGAAATGAACGTCAGTGAATTGTCCATTATTCGATCTTTGGAGAGTAACAGTCTACAATTTACTTCTAATGTGAGCAGTTTTTGCAGATTTTCACAGGTCAGGTGATACGGTTAAAAAGTGTTCCTTAGGATTGTGCGAGTATGGCGTTAATGTCATGATTTAATGAAACAACTTTCTCCAATGAATCTACTTCTATCATGAGGTCATCAACATAAAAATTATTTATAATATGGTTTGCTACCTCTGGAAATTATTCTTTATATTTAGCTGCTTCCTTGTTAAGTACGCACGTGGCTATAGATAAGATGCACATGCTGCACCGTAAACAACGGTTTTGAGTTCATATGTGATGAATGGTATTTGGTATCTTGGGAGAGTATCTTTGGGAGTATGGCCATGTCCCATCCAAGCGATTTGAAGGTGTCTTTCACTAAGTTTGCTGCGTGAGATGGCACATTGTCGTGTAACAAAATCACTTTCCCATACCTCCTGTTACTTTCAACAGACTTTTTCTTTTGATTAAATAAGAAAAGCAATGTGTGCCACAAATGTTCTTTTTCAGGCACAAAACTCGACATGCTCACTGAACGATAAAACAAAGACGCTAATTTCTGGCGGACTCAACTTGTGTGTATTTGTAGTTTAAATATCAGCCGAACAAAATGATATGTATGTGTAAATTTATACACTGCGTACTTTTCGCTGGCGCCATCTCTTAGTTAAACCGGAAAATTCTTATGCTTACACCTTGTATAATATAATATACAACAGTCTAATTAGATATTTACTGCAGATAAACGTCATATAAGTTCACATAAGAATGTCTTAAATATTTGAGATCCAACCAAAAATTATAGATCTATTTGGTTCATAGATTGATTGATTTGTATACATGGCCAGGCCTGAGCAAGTAATCCTGCGTTAAAAGGCGCACCGGTGGATTGTAGACGCAAAGCCGGTGGATAAGAACTCTCCATCTAAATAGACACACACCTACAACATAACAGCATGACCACATAGTTTCTCCTCCGCTGTACAACACCCCATTTTCACCCACAATGCAATCCACACCAATCCCCTACAACCACTTACACTTTGTCACCTCCCACACCGTTATGCTTTCAATTTTAGTAGTATATAGTATATAGTATATAGTACTTTATTTATTTGTATCTTAATATCATGACTAGGGATTGCAAATTAAATAAAGGTGGCTGAGGTTATTTTCTCCAAATTATGTTGTGGTTACTTCTTATCCGTCTTGGGTTTGGAATAGGTCTCTAGAATCGGATTCTTGAAGAGTATAAAGTTATTCAGAAGATTTTCCCATTCATAGCCGGTCCTATTATAATATTGTGCCCTGATTAAGCGAGTCATTCCAGGTGTAAGGCGGACGTCTTGGTTTCTTTGGTCCAGCAGTGTACCTTAACGCCTTGCTCAGAATATGATTTAGGCCACGCCGGTGGATGTGACCACAGAAATGTATTCTAAGTACTTTGGTCCTTTTGGTAAAGGTTCTACCAGCTAATATGCGTTGGGTGGTGGGCTTACCTGTGCTGAATTAGGATAGCATTTTTAGAAAAAATAGCTCATGCTGCCTCAATCGGTGACGGTTCGCATGAGTGACTGTGGCCGTTTTCCAACAATAAGTGATCATGGGTACAATTGTTGTGTTGTACATGGTAATGATTGTCTTGAAAGGCACTTTCTGTCTCTTAATAAAAAGTCACATCTGCCGAGCGATGCCGATTGCCTGACGATACCGAGTTCGGATGGTATAAGGCCGAGTTAGACCTAAGGCCAGATGAGTGCCCAAGTATCGCATTAAATCGACGCAGATAAAACTTATACCAGCTAGGAATGCACTAGAGGAAGGAACGGAATTCGAATGTGGATCTCTGATTAGAGTGGTACATTTATTGCAGTTGATCTCTAAGCCAGCACATCCCAGGGCTTTAATTAATTCCTTAAGAACATGCTCAATAGTGATGAGATTGTGGGTGATGAGAAAGATGTTATCGGTATAAGCAAGGATGAGCGGCGGCTACATATTCTCGGGCTGTTCGCGCTGTTCCAATTTACGTTCAGGAAACTGATCGGTAACTGTCGTGAGAACTTCAATAAGTATGAAGTTAAAAATTATGGGCGAAAGTGGGCACCCTTGTTTCTAATCATCTTGGCCGTTTAAATTTCGGAATACGGTTTATTATTAGTTTTATTTTATTGAGCCAATGATTTAAAATTAAAACAAATTTTTGAAATATTGGTTTAGGGCTCTTTTTATTTAAAAACTTAATTACAGCTTTAGCTTTCGATTCCTATTCGGAATCATTCTCAAAAGCGTTATGAAAACCTTATATCAAAATTGTTTCTTTTATACAAATTTTAAATTTTGCAAAGCTACCTTAATAAACCCATTTATCATAGAAACGCACAGCCTAGACAATTTATTTGAAAATAAAATTGTACTATAATGCTTTAAATGTAAAAAGGTTGTACAATTAGAATCAAAAATAATTTGTATGAGACAAAAAAATTTAGATAAACAAATCATATGAATTCCCAATATATGCGAAATCTTCTACTATGTTTATAGAATTTGTACTTGCTTTAATGTGCAACATTTCTAAAATCGATCTTTTTTTAAAATTTTTTTGTTTTTCGAGAATTTTGACGTTATCTAAACTGATTAAATGGTTTGTATCTCTCAAATGCTGTGAAAGTGCACTAATGTTTGAATTTATATTTGGATTTGCGCCTCTTTTGTGTTGATAAATCCGTTTTTCTAAAAACTGTTTTGTCTGCCCTGTGTATGTTGAATTACAACTGCAACATACTTGGTAAACAATATTTGATTGTTTTTTAAATGGTACTTCATCTTTCATTTTTGAAAAAAATTTGTCATTTAAATTTGAAGCTGCACGTCCTACAATTTTAAAATTATAATTCCGAAAAAGGTGTTTTATTTTTTCATAAAGATTTTTTATATATGGAATGGCCAAATAATGTGTAGTTTCAGTGTGGACTTGGGAATCAGGATTTGTGTGAAAATTTCTTTGTTTACAAAATATGTTATTAATTAGTTTTTCCGGATATTGGTTTTCAATTAATGTTTGTTTTAGAATTTTTAAATTTTTATGATGGAATTTAGTATCGGAAAGTTTTAGAATTTTTTGGGTCAAAATTTTTATAGTGTTAATTTTGTAAATACATAATTAGAAGCCAAGAATGAAAATTTAGATATCTACCAGACCAAGTAGTTTTATGGTACCAATCACAGGAAATTTTGCCGTTTGGTTCATGAATTAAAAGAATGTCCAAAAAAGAAATTTTGTTCTCTACTTCTTTTTCTAAAGTGAATTTTATTCTGTTGTTTATGGAATTAAAAGCTTGTAGGAAATATTCAATCTTGTCTATTGGTACGGCTGTGATTATATCATCAACATATCTGTAGTAAAATAATGGTTCAAAATGTAAAGTGTTTAAAACTGAAATTTCTAAATTTTCCATAAGTAAATTTGCTATGATGGGACTTATTGGGGAACCCATAGGTGAGCCAAAAATTTGTTTGTAAATTTTATTATCAAAAGAAAAATCTGAATTATTTAAAACGATATCCAACGCTGTAAAAAATTGTATTTTTGTTAATTTTGATTTCGAATTTCTTTTTATATTTCTCCAATTTTGACTAATAATTTCTTTTACAATTTGGTTATCGACATTAGTAAATAAGGAAGTGACATCTAAAGAGACTAACAGAAAATTTGGAGGGATGGTTACATTACTGATTTTGTTTTTGAAATCTTCAGAATTTTGAATAAACGAATTTGTTGTCCCTACACTAGGTTTCAGAATATTGCCTAAAAATGATGATAAAGAATATGTGGGACTTGCTATGGAACTTACAATTGGCCTATATGGTAAATTTGGTTTATGGATTTTGGGTAGGCCATATAATTTTGGAATCATTGGAGTATAACTCGTGAGTTTTTTCTTTGTTTCTAAATCTATCTTGCCCAATTGTTCCCATTCTTTCACTATAGAATTTATTTTTGTTTGGATTGGTGTTGAATTATCTTTTGGTACTTGTACGTATGTGGATGTGTCATTTAACAAATGATTCATTTTATCCATATAATCCGTTCGTAATGTTATAACCGTAGTATTCCCTTTATCCGCTCTTGTCACCATAATATTAGGGTTATCTGTTAAAAATGACTTCGTTTGTTTTATGTAATTTAAAATTCGTTTTTCAAAAGGTGTTAAATTTTGTGAATTTGTACTGTTTTTGAAATTTGTTAAAATGTTTATGAAATTGTTCCGAATATTAATGCGATCATTATCATTTAAACCGAAAATTGCACCTTCAACATCCGAGATAATTTTGAAAAATGGTATTGCAGTACCAATAGTTGGTGGGCAAAATTTATTTCCTAAACTTAAAACGAATTTGACGTGAACCGGAAGATCGATGTTAGAAAAATTTGCTAGCCATTTGTCGCAAGTACAAAGTAAACCACTCGTCATATTATTAAAACCGTCCTGTATGATTTGATTAAATTTATTTCTTTGTCTCACCTTAATTTTGTTGAAATGGTAGTTGTATGTAACCGCTGCTCGTTCAGAAAACTCTTCATAGATGTTGCCTGGTAAGGTTGTTTCAATAAACCGGTTAAGTAAAGCCAAACGGTTTTTTGTTGTTTTTATTGATTTTATGGTATCCTTGATTTCCTCGTTTATTACACCGAATATAAATGTCTTTTCCAAACGTTGGAAAACATCCTTCTTTATATTCCAAATATTTTGCAATTTCCTAGTTTTTGGAAAAACTTTTTCGCTTCTACATTGTAGCAGGAAATGTTGCTTGTTTATCAGCTTTGCCAGATGAAAATTTTCGTTCATCAACGACTTCATGTTTTTCACGGTGCGATTGCCAAATTCATTTTTGATATATCCGAAGAAACTTTGGTTTTGATTTTCGGTAATAATTGTCTCCATTTTTCAACCAGGAGATTTTTAATTAGTTTTATTTTATTGAGCCAATGATTTAAAATTAAAACAAATTTTTGAAATATTGGTTTAGGGCTCTTTTTATTTAAAAACTTAATTACAGCTTAATATTTTTATATTGAGTAAATAAATTTTCAGAAAATCGCTGAAATACCTTTTTCATTCATAAACTTTCACCCGCTATAGTCTATATTTTGGTGATCCCACAAATATTTAATAATATTTTCCCGAGTAATGAGGGCTTATCAGCTAGCATATCACTATTTGTATGTGTGATTGTTAAACAAATCCACACGGGTTAACAGATTTGAAAAAAATTGCACACAAAGGACGGTTAGTGTCAATATCTCAAGTCTCAATTCCCTTCTTGCGGGGTGATAATCAGGTCCAAAGTTACTATGGAGGAATTTCTAAAAATTCACTGAATGAGCTGATTTTTGGATATTTAGTGGAAAATCAAAAATAAATCGACAGTAGTGGTGATGGGGATGGTGCTGAAGATGTTGATGATAGTGATAGGGATGGTTATGACTATGTTGATGGTGATTCTGATTATGATGGTGATGATGATGATATACGATGGTACGACTGTGTGATGGTAAGATGGTGTTATGGTATGATGGTATGATGGAAAATGCTATAATGGAAGATTATATGTTGGTACGATTGTATGATGGTATGAATGATAGTATGATGATATTGTGGTGTCATGGTAAGATGGTACGATGGTACAATGTTACGATGATATGATTGTCTGATAGAAAATTAGTATGAAGCATTCCATCATAATAATAATGGTATGATGGTTTGGTGGTATGACAGCATGATGGTATGAAGGTAAGGTGGTATGACTTTATGATGGTATGAACGTATGATGGTGACATGTTTCAAAGGTGTGATGGTATTGACGATTGTAAAAGTAAGAAAAGCGCCTCTTACGGAAGATAGAAAAAATGGGCCGGATACATACAAATTGCGACGCAACCATAGTAAATATGTTATCAGCGCTTTGACGGAAACTAGAAAAAATGAAGCGGATACATAAAAATCGAGACCCTCCAATCGTCAATGATGGTTTGATGGTATGCTGGTATGATTTTGTTATTGTATGTGGTATGATGGTAATGTGATGGTATTACTGTATTATGGTATGGTGGTATGTATGATGTTACGATAGTCTGATGATGTTATGGTATAATGGTACTCTGGAATCGGCTTGTATGATTATTTTTGATAACGGTATCATTCGTAAAATCCACCTTTAAACATGTCAAACCAATTTCAAAAACAACATAGGAGCTCATATGCAAATCTACTCCACACTAACCAATTTTGAGATGATAGGAAAAAATAATTTAAATGTAACAATATTTTATCTGGCATAGTGTCATTTCTAAACCGCTCATAGTTTTCAATAGATGTTATTGGTGGCGTTATTCCAATTTGATAAATTCAACTATTTTATACCAAAAAAAATTTTAAATCGATTTCCGCAAAAATATGATTTTTAGTTGTGTCACTTTTCTCAAGAACAATGTAGAGAAAGACAATAAAGAACTTGAGGAAACATTTTTTTTTAACTTAGTGATGTGCGCGTAGATTACTTCCCGTAATCTACTTCAATGTTTACGAGTAGATTACCTATGTAATCTACGTCAGATTGTCTACATGCGATGTAGACAATTGATGTAGACAGTTAAGCAAACTATAAAAATGTAATACAATATGAAAAATTAAAACATACAATGCAAAATCAAAAATATTCAACTTCAGAAGCAAATTTTCAATTCTTTATTTAAATAATACATATATTATAAAATAAAATTCTTATTTTCGTTTATTGAAAATAAAAAATAATAACAATTTATTAATTGTAGTTCAATATTCATTACATACGTATAATCTAAATTATCTTGAGAATGAATCATTTTCAATAATCATCAGACTTATTTGAATCTTTAAATTTTAAGGTATAATTAATAACAAGATATTAATTTTTGGAGTTCGCGAAAGTCAGCCTATTCCATAATTTTGAGTGTACATACTTAGAGTGCACATACATTGAGTGTTGATCCGATAATGCCGGAATTTTTAGAAATTTGATCACTAAATTGCTGAGTTGCTTATACTCAAGCTCAAATGTGTACCAGTAAGTAAAAGGATCTTTGATTGCTTTCGAATTTAATTTTTCAAAGATTCCGATTTCTCTTCTAACATTACTCCAACCTTCAAGGCCTTCCTCATTTAGAGTTTTCATTAAACAATTTTGAATTTCCTCTAAATTATGCGCTGAAAGTTTGGAATTATAATACCCATTGTGCAAATTGAAAGCACTCAAGCCATAAATATTTAACGCCATGTCCTTTCTTTTTTTAAATTCATTCTGGAATTTTTTGTAAACCCCAGATTTCTCTACATCGATCCATAAATTTACGGCATCAGCTAGGAAGCAAGTAGAGTTTTCTGTCTGTCTTAATAAATTACAAATTGGATCAAAAAGCTGCAAGTTAAATTCAACTTTTTTTATAAATTCATCGTCGTCTAAGAATAGGTTAACATATTGCTTAATTATTTTATATTTCGTATCCGGAGCTATTATTCGCATAAAGGGCAGATTCCCTTAGGAACACCATCTTGTATCGCATAGGACCTTCATTCGGATTCCGTTTCGATCAATAACAGCCCATTCCAGATCTGGATGTTTGAATTCTTTTAAAATGTTTACTATATTCTGCAAGCAACCATCTAACTTGTTTGATAAGATGTCTTTCGCCAGTAGGTTGGCCGTGTGGCTGTTGCAGCTAATGTGCGAAATTGATACCAAATTGCTCATTTTATCATGTTGGCTGCATTGTCTGACACGACCGCATATATCTCTCTTCCATATACATATTTTGCTAATTTGATTGATTGCTCCACAATATTTTAGAGCGCTTCACCAGTTTCAGCTATTTGTGTGAAATTCCAATAGTTTCGATTTGCTGGCAGTATTCTTCCAACTATCGATCAATAACACGGATTCCGATGAAGCCGTTATTTTGTGGTACATTTGTTATGAATTTTATCGAGCAAAGAATTTGTCAAAACTTTACGGGATGGAATTTCATTGTAATAGCTTGGTCGCACTATTTTGGCTAATTTTTTAAAGTGGCCCGATTCCACTGCACTAAAGGGAATGTTACATCCAAAGAAAAAAATGGCGAGCGCCTCTAAAATAGAGCCGTGATCTGTTTTGGTTAGGACATCTATTTACGATGTAATCGAGTAAGAACTTCCCTTTCGTCTCTTTTTGTCTATTTGTTTACAGCTATTATTTGTGTCACTATTTCCAAGAGTATTTGAAACATTTGAAACACTAGAAATGGCCGAGGAAACGATGCTTGGAATATCCAAGGGCAATATCTTTTGCAAGGGTTGTCTACATACTTTTCATAGTCTACACATTGTCTTCATAGTCTACACAAACTAACGTAGTCTACATATTGTCTACATGTTGCGTAGACAACGAATTGTCGACGCGTAGAGGCACATCACTGATTTACTCAATTTCATGGCAATTCTCTCTCACAAGTCTCATACAATATTTACTTCTTGGAGATCCAACCTCAAACAAATAAAATAGCAATTAACACTGACAATAAAGCATTACGCTATCCAACAGATCGGTAGTGTTTGGATGCAGCCGAAAGTTTATATTTACTCCAAACTAGAGATGGAGAACTATCGATAGCACTACCGAATACTATCGATAGTTTTAACTATCGAACCCCCATCGATAGTTATCGATAACTATCGATGTTTGGAAAAATTGACATATTATAATTTAGTACCGTTTGATTTTAGTACATTTGATTTAGTACTCGTTTATAGTAGCATATTAGTACAAATAATAGAAATTAGATAGATTGTTAATTCATAGATGTCACCGCTATTAGCTTAGAAGAGCAACAGAAACGTCAAACATTTTTAATATGACAGCAGCAAATTTTTAATTGATGATTGCTGAATAGACATTTTTTATCGCATTTCAATTATTTGCTACGATTTAGCTTGAGTTAAATATAATTAAATCTATAAATATTTAAAAATATTAATACATATTTAAATTAATTTTCAGATTATAACAAGTGACAGCAGATTTTATAAAATATAATGTGATGGATTGGCAATTAAAATTATGTAAACAAATACATTCAACTGGATGGTTTTCCTTTGGTTGGAAATTCGATAACTTTTATGCATCTCCTGTTCAGCTACTGAACAGGCAGTATTCTATTTTTCTTATTAGGTCTTCTAAGTATGTGGCTTCGTAAAAGAAAACACACCTTCATTAAGAGGATTTCATTAATCCCCACTAATACGCATTTCAAGCGTTTGTAATTTCCAACGAAGGACAAGAGCAGCCCTTGGAAGTATAGTTGGCAATAATTAAAAGGAAGACAAGGTTGCATATTCAAGGTCTGATAGCCTCTTTGCTTAAAAAAGAAAAAAACGAAAAATATTACGCCCCCTATTGCCTCCCAAGACAAACTCAAATAGGAAGCGGGAAAACAAAATAACATAAAATGAATTTTATTACATTGGAAACTAGGCAATGCCCTTAAATATGGCATCATAAATCCAAGTTATGTTATGTCATTTCCCTGCCTCCTATCAGAACCTGTATTGAAAAATCAACAAAACATACAACTTTAAATCCCGGAATACGGACTCAAATATCTTTTTTAGTCATAAACTTCCACCCGCTACAGTTGATATTTATGATATTTCCACAAATAGTTAATAATATTTTTCCGGGTAACATCGGGTTTACCCGATTTAATGTATGTTGTGTCCAAAGGAACTATCAATAAATATTTAATTTACTATAATGCTGTAAACTCTTAATCAATTTCAAAAAGTTTTTAATATTTTTTTCTGGATGGAATGAAAATTCCTTAAATTTTAGCCGAAAAACACATTTTAAAAAAGGGCCTTTTCAGGATGAAAGTTGCGTGCTAACTTCTCATACGTGAAAACAAATCATGGTGCTCTGTTCGGCAGTCAGTATTCGCACATATCCACTAAGCGCATTATAGGGTCAAGTTACAAAGTTGGTAAAAATTAGCTGACGCAATTTCATTGGAACCTTGCTGATTTTTTTTCGTCCAGTAAAATAAAATAACTGTATTCGAGAGTTGAGTGTGCGTTATTACCAAGCCAAAAAATACAAATACGGTTGGTGACTGTGGACGCGAACTTGAGAATGCATTTTTCTTTCAACAACTCATCTCTTTTTTCACTCAAGGACTTCAAGAGTTGTTTCGGCCCGAAGCTTGTAGAACCTCATTTTGGTCATAAGATGATTTTTATTCTCAGCGTTTTATGTGAAATATGTTTTTCAATCACAAATGAATACCAAAAGTCACTGGCCTATGGACAACAATAGTATCAGTTATTCTGAATCCATGTATAAAAATCTGGATCATGCAGATTTAGTTCTCAATTATATTATGAGCACAATCCAGTCATATTTTGCATTCCTTTTTTCCTTTCTATGTTAACAAATAAACAAAACCGGACTGTTGATATTTATTTGTAATAAAAATTGAAATAATCAAAACATGGCAATATATTATTAACTTTCACATTTCCAGGGAAGAGGGAACGATTTAAGAAAAAAAAATATTTTTTTGCCGCCACTTTACGAACAATAAATTAACAATATTCTTAAAACATCACATCATTATCATTAGCATTTATAATAAGTTGAATATAACTGAATCATATACATAAGTGGTATAACAAAGGGGTCCTTTACCTCGCCAACCAAAAAATATCAAAATCAAGATAACATGTAGCCAAAAATAAAAATCAACAACTAATAATTTAGGTTTTGAGTCATTTCATTACCATTATCCAGGAATGTGGTTAGAACAACTTGTCTTGCATTCTGTATATTGCGATGTAGTCGATTTATTTGTGTCGTCTTTGCTTCATAGAAATACTATTATGATTTTTGTGACTCAATAAATCGTTGGATATATTTTTTATTGTGCGTTGTTCCCAAAATATTTATTTGTCTGTTTCCTTTTTAAAGAATACACCATCGCCAATCATTAGAAAATAAAACCACAAAAGATAAGTTACATCAACAAATTTAATTATTTTTAACATTTTTATACAATAATTAATTGTTTACAACTAAAGTTATCCGTCATCTTTATTTGGTTTAAATATAAAATAAATAATCCGCCGATTTCATTTTACGAAATACGTTGGTAGTACCACCGCCGATTTACGCGTTCTATAATACCAGTACACCATCGATACTCCTAATAGAGCGCCACCAATAATCATACCCCAAATAACGATTTTGACAAAAAGAAGCACACGAATTAGTTTATTGTTTAACATCTCCACAAGGTCATCGCTGAGTGTAACACCCTAAATAAATAATTTCGTTAAGTCATTCATTTTATTGTATAACAACATTCTGGCGTCATTTCATTGTATAGTACCTCGTCGACCCATAATAATGGCATCAATGCCGTTTTTAAATTTTTGGTTATTTCTATTTGATCAATTTTACGCAAGAACATATTGAATTGAACTCGTCGTGACCCCTGAAGTGGAGTTCCGGTATTCTGAAAGTATTTATAATAAACAAACAAAAGCAAAAAAAAACGTTTTAATTGGTCTAAATTATTTATCATCATACGAAACTTACTGGTTCAATTTCTAAGAATATTTCATGTTTTTCCGGATCTGGATGTTGGCCTGCTATTAAAGATGTATACTCGATTGCTGTGTTCATCATATGTGGGGCAGTTAAAACCAGTGGAGCTTCTAAAATATAAAATAAAAATGACCCGTTAGGTTAACATGAATTATTGAAGCGTGGTAGCTATAAAACCGTTTGCATAAATTATCAAGAGATTTATGATACAACATACATATAAGAGAAATTCCATAAACAGCAATCAATTTTTAGTTTTTATTTATTTATACTATTATGTTCAAAAAATGTTAGACCTCACCGAAACTTTTTGTGTAATTCGATCATAAAATGTTGCTAAACCTATTTAAAAGTAATAAGGAAACTGATTTGACAATTTTAGAATGTCAACCTTAACTGTCGGTTCTCAATGAAATTATATGTTTAACAAAGCAGTGTTGTCTGTTAATTTTGTATAGCTAATTCCGAATATAATTAATTTCAGACTAGTAACACATTAAAAAATTATTTATGAATCGCTTGCCGACGGTCCAATTTGTGGAGCATGACCTAACCATCTAAACAATTAATTTAATAGACCCTTAAATTAACTCGTATGTTGCCTTTTTTAAATTCAATATTTTTTTGCCTAACAGCTTATTAAGACATTAAACCAAAGTATAACGCCAATAACGTTAAATTTGCAATATAACGTACACAAATAGCCAATTCATTATTTCCAAAATGAACACTTCAAAACCCATAAAAATCGGACACACCAAAACATCAATTAACTTTGAATCTCACCAATTTTGGATAGTTCAATGATTTCAAAATGTAATATAATGCGCACAATAATTAGATCGTCATGTTCAATTAGTCGATACGAATTATCCTTCCAATGAATAGACGCATTCTATGAAACCACTTTGAAAAACAAAAATTTAAATAATTTGATTGATTAAGAATTAATAAATTGATTGTCATTGGTGACCATACTAAGTCGGAAGTATAGACTAAACAAACACTTTGAACGTACAAAATGACATTGGATCGTAAACAAGAATTACGATGTGATGATATTGCAAATAATAAAACTGTTGATCGAACGGATGAAGACTGTGCAGATTGACATTTATAGTAAAATATGCGATTTTTGTAAATTTGTTGATTTGTTCGGGAAATCATCCAGGAAATAATAATAATAAATAAGAAACATTTTATTTTAGTTATTGACAAATTTATTGTTAACTGTATTGCGGTTTTATCACGTTTTAATTAATTAACATTTTAATTGTGATACTTATGATTGATTAAGAATCTAACTAATTGAGAGTTCAAGAGGGTTCGTAGATTTATTTTGTTATTGTGATATTTTTACAAAACAAGGACTAACATCCAAGCCCAAGGTAAATAGAATCAATGTAAATTGGATTGCACGAGACCCATACGATATGCGTCAATTACTTCTTATAAAATGCAAGTTTACTAAACCAGCTACCATATTTTTCTTTGATGTGGGAAGCATAATGTGATACTTTACAGCATTTCAAATTAGTTCTATGTAATATCGATGCCCCAAAAGTGTATATAAGACTTTCGCTAATAACTGAAAAATTAAAAAGTTAGTGAAAAGGTTATAGGTATTAATTGATTGAATAGCTGAATGATTTATATAGTTTAGTGGCGATAGGTGCTTTATGCTGAGTTTATGACATAGGGACATAGGAAGATAGGAAGATTGACACGACCAACCAAATTATTTAAAATATCACAAGCCCCGCCTATAAGTGACATGCTCTAGTTGAAACATTTCTTACTTTTGATCAAAGTAGGCTAGTAGGCGGGGCTTATGATATTTTAAAAAACTTGGTTGGTCGTGTCAATCTTCCTATCTTCCTATGTTCCTATGTCATAAACGCACCATTAAGCTCTATAAGAACTTCTAAATCAATGAATGCTATAATTTACCTTTATTTTCTGATATGTTTTTCGAAAATGGGAAACTGGGGGCCAGAAAGTTGATTAAACACTTTCTTTAGAGTGACGAAGGTACCCGGGTACCTTCATATATTTTGCATGTATTTTTATGGAAATCTAATAAAACAACATATCTGACAACCTAACAATGACCAAGCAAATTATGAGTATTCCTATTTACAGTTATCATGTAATGAACAACTTGGAGAATGTTCCTCGCATACTGCTTTGTTGCAATTATTGAAAGCCTTCCATGTTTTCCAAATCTTAGCATATACAGTCAAACTTCCATAAATCGAACTTCTATTATTCGAATTTTTCCTTAAATCGAATTTATATTTTGGCAGGAGAATTATAACAGTTGCCGATAACTGCAACACGTCCAGTTGTGTAAAGTTTCTGGACGCTAGAAACACTTGAGCTTACTGTGGGACGTATTTCACGTTCAAGAACGTCTTGCATATTTGAATGTATGAATTGCATTCCTATACTGCAATGTAATTTTGGGCGCAAGTTTCAATGTTTGATCGGCAAAGCTCTAGCTCTTGAGATTTACCGATCAAACATTGAAGATCTCTGAATCTCGTAGAAACTTCCTTCTTCTGTCTGTTGATACAAACCTACGATTATGTTCCATGTACAGTGGTGGCATTATAATTAAGCCACAATTAGTAGAACACATATTTTGATTTTGATCTATAAATTTCCAAGTAAGGTTTTCATTTCAGTTTTCTTTGTATATTTTAAATATTTCATAGGTATATAAATAAATCATAGGTTGGCAATCACAGTTTGTCAAATAAAAATGGAATAAAAAAGTACTAGTGGTTTCGGCTGGCCTTTTAATTAAGCCACTTTTGGGCCCATAAATATTTTCTGTTTATCGGTTTCCTTAGTGGGCGTCTCATTTAACATTTCGCCATAGATTCCCGTTTCTCTTCGGTTCTTTACCGTTCTAAGTACGCTGTTCATGCTTTTAGATTATATTTGGGGTGCTAATAACGTCACCGAAACGGAATACCGTATAAACATCTAAATTCTGATCGTAAATTTCCAAATATTTAAGGACATCCATTAGTTAAGTTGGGGATTTATGTGGGGATTTATTTAAGATTTAAGATGGAAGTTAGCTTGAGTGGTTCTGAATTGAGTTCAGGTATGCATGTAATTTTTCGGACCGTGTTGTATTGATTTGGGCGTTTAATTTAAGATTGAAATGAGATCGGGTAGGTTGTGTTAGAATTGAATTTAAGGATGGGTAGAAATTTGAGATGGAGGTCGAGTTCGGGTTGAGTAGGAGTTTAATTGAAGTTGAGTTGACGTTGTTCTAGGGGTTCGGGATATAACTGCATCAACATGCAGTTTTCGGATCGTGTTGATTTGAAGAGTGACTTGGACCAGTTCAGGGTTGAGTTGGAGGTTAGGATTTGGCTCTAGTTAAGGTTGAGTTAGGTTGAGTTGTGGTTGATTTCTGTTAAGAATTGATTAGGAAGTTGAGTTTGGGAGTTCTGGTTACCTCGTGAGTTTCCATTCAAACTATTAACGTAGATTAAGGAAACAAATAGTGTTTTTTTAATTTCTTTTTAAAGTCGGGCTCTGTTGTGTTAACAATAGGAATTCTATTAAATTTCACAAATAAGGTCGCAAATTGAAAGATGCCAAATAATTCATCGAAAATGCCCAGAGAAGGTTGATTCTCTCTCTCTTCTCTTCTCTCATCGAGAACACTAACAAAACGAATCCACTACTTATTAATCTATTCTAGACTGCAATTATCTAGATTGCGTCTATCTGTGCCGAAATTAAAATTTCTAAAAAATATATTTTTACGGTCAAAATCTGTGTTATGAATATTTTTTTTTTTTTACATTTTTTTTATTGTGCACAAAGTTCAACTTAAGTTGAATTGTTTACCAAGCAAAACCTCAACATTATGCTTATAAATATGACAAAAATAACCAGAATAACAAAAAACAAGTTCTTCTAATTGAACACCAAGTCCATTGCACCACACATTCTTATTAAACATAAAAAACCCAGACTCATCGTCGTCGAACGCACATAAAATAAAAATGCGATCATTTTTTTTTTTAACCGCGATCATATATCCACTCTTCTTGTTTGTTTGTGATCATCAAATTATACAAATAATAAATAAAAAAACCGCACAAATAAATATAAAATTCTTAATTTTATTACTCATTAATTATTATTAAATGTATTATTAATTACAAATGTACTTAACATATTCCATAGGAACAAATTCGATCGCTAAATTACAATTTTTGCTATATAACAGAGGGGGGGCAGAGGAGGAAGAGACACAGGACATTACCATAATATGACTAGAAATGATCAATTTTACTACTACACATATACAATATAACGCTAGGTGCGTATGATGCACGACCGCCTATCATATTATTCGGTATAATGCTTAAGTTTATCAAACCAAAGGTCAAATGGTGAAGGTTTCTTTGTAGTCGTTGGCGGTGTAGAAGCGGTTATTTCAATTTTTGGTTTGATGATATTTAAATTGTTATTATTGAATGTTGATCGTGATAACGTTATTGATGATGTCGTCTTTACGGTTGTTGCTGCTGATGGTGGTGGTCTTGGAGTTGTTGTTCTTATTGTTGTTGTGCTTGGCACTGATTTTCTTGTTGTTATTTCAAATGGCGAACGCAATGTGGATGTAATTGGTCGTTGTATTGAATGCGTACTTGATTTTATTGTCGTTCGGGTAGTTGGTTTGAACGTTGTTTGTGATAACGTTATCGGTGACTTCGTCTTTGATGTTGTTAATGGTCGACTTGTAGTTGTAGTTGATTTTCTTGTTGTTAGTTCGAATGGCAAACGCAACGTGGATGTGATTGGTCGTGGTGTTGAACGTGTAGTTAAGCGCGTTGTAGAACTTGTCGTTGGTCGGGTAGTGGATTCTGGAGTGGATTTGGCAGCTATTTGAGCTGCAGTGCTCAAGGGAATCGTTGCTCGAATGGTTCGAGGCGATGGAGTTGTTAATGGCTTCTGAGAGAAGAATGTATCAAAATCAAAGCGTGTAGTCGTTCGTGGTGTTGTTGTTTTTGTTGTTGTTCTGGGTGTTGTGAATTTCGTAGGGAATGAGTCAAATATTGATTTGGTTGGATATTTGGTACTCAAAGTAGGTAATGAAAATCGGAATGGTGTTGATGTTGATTTGGTGGTAGGGCGTGACGTTGTGCTGCTTGTGAAAAAGGATGAAAATTTAAATCGATTGGTAGTTGGTTTCAATGTTGTAGTTGTAAAACGATCAAAAATTGAGGCCCATGTTGTAGTTTTTGGTTTAATCGTAGTAGTTTTGGTTGTACTAGTAGTTCGAGGTGTTGTTGGTGTGGGTCGCTTAGTTGTTTTTGTCGTACTATAAGTTGGTCGACTGGTAGTTGATGTGAAAGAAGGCAATTTCTTCGTCTTTTGGGTGAAGAAACTATTTGATAAAAATGGACTCCGTGTCGTCGACCTCATGGTAAATGCAGGAAATTGGAACAATGATTTCGTCGTGCTTGTACTTTTAGTCGTTGTTGTAGTAGGTTTAGGCGTAGTTGATGGAAACACGAATGGTTTAAATGTAAATTGTTTGGTCGTTGGCTTGACACTCGTTGACTTTGTCTTCGGTACACTGGTAGTCGATTTTATGGTTGATTTCATTGCAGTTGGTTTAGTTGTTGTTCCCATTAGCTTATCATCAGGCTTAGAAGTTACTGCATGTTTTGTGGATGCTTGTTGTGTATACAAATTATAAAACCCAGGCTTAGTGGTAGTATAAGCTCCAGCAGTCTGCGTATATGTTGGGCTAAAACTGTGGTACTGCGTTGCTGGCTGATAAGACGTTTGATATGTGGAATAAGTTTGCGGCGCATTAAATAAAGAATTTTGGAATGTGGTTGTCGCTGGAGGTTGAGTTACAGGTTTTTGTGTGACGGTTTGGGAAAATCTGTCGAAGTATACATTGTTTTGTAATGTAGTTTTGCTAACAGTGCTGGTTGTTTGCGTATCATATTGGTTGAAATTTGTATATCCCGCTACCGAACTTGAGTGATGTACATTCGTGTATGTGCTGGGTGTGGTTGGGATAATACTGGATTGCGTACTAATTAGGAAAGGATTATTCGGATAATATTGTTGTAACACTGATGTGGTTTGTTGATTTTGGTACGACGACGTGAAATACGATTGTTGCTGATTCGTTTGATAAGTGGTCGCAGTAAAACAGTCGGCTATATATGCATCCGCTCCTCCTTTACAATATTGTGAGTATACTGTCCAAGCGTTAAATCCATCACCAGAAATACGCAAGTGCTCTTTGTAAATTCTTTGTGCACATTCAACATCATCTCTTATGTCATTGTCTTCTAGCTGCGAACATGTAAGACCACATGCATATCCCTTTCCCGGTGGGGAACACCAAAATATATCACTAATTTGGAACAGCCCGTGATCACCACTTCCATCGTAATTTAATCGACCTACTGCAGAGGTATTAAAATTTGATTCGTGTTGCGCGATACAGACCCATGTAGCAAGTTGATCATCTGGGAAATTGTACACGTATTTTAATTCGCGTGCTAATTCACATCGATCATAAATTTTTGGTGGTTCTGTTGGCGGTGACAATGCGTTTGTGGATGTGTAATACGTCGATGGTGTGTACGCATTAAATGCATTCGCATCAAAACAGCCATCAATATAAGCGTGAGCTCCACCTTTACAGTATCGCGGATACACCGACCATGCATTAAAACCATCACCTGATATTCTTGTATGCTCCTCATAAATTTTTCGAACGCATTCAACATCATCGTTGATATCACCATCCACAAGCTCAGAACAAGTCAGGCCACATGCCCATCCTTTATTTGGTGGGGAGCACCAATACGTGTCGCTTATTTGGAAGAGTCCATGATTTTCGCTTCCATCCCCATTAAGTCGGCCCACAACAGACGTATTAAAGTTTGATTCATGCTGTACGATACAGACCCATGTGGCTAATTGATCATCTGGAAAGTTATGGATGTATTTTAACTCGCGGGCCAATTCACAGCGGTCGAAAATTTTTCCAGGTGTACGAATTTTTGGAACAGCATTCGTAATTGGTTTAAACGCTGTTGGTTGAAAGGTAATAAGTTCACCATCTGCAAAGCAGCCATCTGTATATTTATGAGCTCTCTCTTTACAGTAACGTGGATATACGGTCCAAGCGTTAAATCCATCGCCTGATAACCGTGTATGCTCCTCATGAATGCGGCGAACACATTCAATATCGTCCGTGATATCGCCATCTTCAAGTGCTGCACAGGATAATCCACATGAATAACCTTTTCCGGGTGGTGAACACCAGTAAATATCACTAATTTGAAAGAGGCCATGATCACCATTTCCGACGGCTGACGTATTATAACTCGATTCATGTTGTACGATACACACCCATGTCGCGATTTGATCGTCTGGGAAATTGTGTACGTATTTTAATTCCCGAGCAAGTTCACATCGATCATAAACTTTTCCAGGTTTTGCAACTTTTGTAACGGGTTTAGTAACTGAAGTATATGTCGTCGGTTTGTATGTGCTTATCACTCCATCATCAAAACAGCCGTCTAAATATTTGTGCGCACGGCCTTTACAATATCGTGGATATACTGTCCAGGCATTAAATCCGTCGCCCGAAATTCTTGTATGCTCCTCATGAATTCTTCGAACGCATTCGACATCATCGGTTATATCACCATCCTCCAGTTCAGAACACGTTAATTCACAGGCATATCCTCTTCCCGGTGGTGAACACCAATAAATATCGCTTATTTGGAATAATCCATGATCTCCACTTCCGTCGGCATTTAATCTACCAATAGCAGACGTATTAAAACTGGATTCATGCTGAGCGATACACACCCAATTTGCTAGCTGATCATCTGGAAAGTTGTGCACGAATTTTAATTCATGTGCCAATTCACATCGATTATAAACTTTACCGGGTTTTGAATATTTTGAGATAGGTTTAGTCACAGGAGGGTAAGTGGTTGGTTTATATGTTTTGATTACGCCATCATCGAAACATCCAGTAACGTACTTATGTGCTCGACCTTTACAGTATCTTGGGTATACAGTCCAGGCGTTAAATCCATCGCCCGAAAGTCGTTTATGTTCCTCATAAATTTTTCGTACACATTCTACATCGTTACTAATATCTCCATCTTCCAGTTCTGAACACGTTAAACCACAGGCCCTTCCATTACCTGGAGGAGAACACCAATATATATCACTGATTTGGAATAAACCGTGGTCACCACTTCCGTCAGTATTCAGCCTTCCGACGGCTGATGTATTATAACTTGATTCGTGCTGGGCTATACAAACCCAGGTAGCTAATTGATCATCCGGGAAATTATAAACGAATTTTAATTCTCGAGCGAGTTCACATCGATCATAAACTTTACCAGGCTTAGCTGGTTTAGTCACTTGTTTTGTAGCCGGAAAATATGTTGTGGGCTTATAAGTTTTGAGTACGCCATCTTCAAAGCAGCCGTCAATATATTTCGCAGCTCTCTTCTTGCAATATCTAGGGTAAACAGTCCAGGCATTAAAACCATCACCAGATATTCTCGTGTGTTCTTCATAAATTTTCTTAACACACGCAACATCATCTGCAAGATCATTATCTTCTAGCTCAGAGCAGGTGAGCCCACAAGCCCATCCTTTTCCGGGCGGTGAGCACCAATAAATATCACTAATTTGAAATAGTCCATGGTCACCACTACCGTCCGCATTAAGCCTTCCGATAGCAGAAACATTATAACTCGATTCATGCTGGGCTATGCACACCCAAGTAGCGATTTGATCGTCCGGAAAATTGTGCACATATTTTAACTCACGTGCCAATTCACAACGATCATACACTTTACCCGACGGCTTTACAATTTTATGCGGTTTCGTTTGCGTAAAATAACTTTGAGTCACTGCACTTGTAGCCACATAATTTTTATATATTTCATTTTGATCACTTTCCGAGAAGCAACCATCCGTAAATGCATTGCTTCGCCCGACACAATACGGCTGATATACAGCCCAGGCATTAAATCCATCGCCCGATATTCGGGTATGTTCTTCGTAAATTTTTTTCATACACTCTATATCATCACTAATATCGTCGTCCTCGAGTTGGGCACATGATAATCCACAAACCCAACCTTTACCGGGTGGTGAACACCAATAAATATCACTAATTTGAAATAATCCATGATCACCACTTCCGTCGGTATTTAGTCGGCCAATTGCCGAAGTATTAAAATTTGACTCATGATATGCGATGCAAACCCAATTAGCAATTTGATCCATCGGCATTTGATGTCGGTAGAGCAGCTCTCGCGCCAATTCGCATCGTTCGTATACTTTTCCCGTTTTTCCCTTGTATCCAATTTCTGTATGCACCACGGAATTAGATGCATACGATTCAGTACGGGCATAATAATTAACCGACTGATACGCTTGATAACCATTAATCGCATTTGTTAACGACACTGCATCATTCGTCCCAAAACAATCACTAACATATTGTTCACTTTTTCCATAATTACAATACTGTTTGTAAACAGTCCATGCATTATAACCATCACCCGAAATTCTTTGGTGTTCATTATAAATTTTATCCATACACAAAATATCATCGTAAAAATATTCATCACGCAACTGGGCACAATTGATATTACATTCTTTGCCTGCGCCCCACGTTGAACACCAATACACATCACTTATTTGAAACATGCCATGATATCCACCGTCACTATTTTGTGCCATGGCGGATGTATCAAAACCGGATTGATGTTGGGCAATACACACCCAAATTGCAACATGTTCCAACGGTATATTATGCTGGTAGCGTAGCACGTGCGCTAATTCACATCGATCAAAAATTTTTGCGATCACTTCACGCGGTTTTATAAATAACAATAAATTTATTATTAACAATATTAACACTCTCATCACTGATCTCATAATCGATTTATTTTTGTAACAATTTTATTTTGTTTATTTAACACTATAGGCATTGATATTATTTGTTTAATGTCTTTTCCAAAAAAATATGTGTAATTAATCGCTTAACACTTTCAATTTCGATTTTATCGGTGCGGTCTCGCTGCGTATATAAACGATACCGTATCGTATTTTGTAATGGACTAACTATAAAATTATAAATGTCAATTCTTATATAGAAAATTTTTTTTTATAATTTTATTTACAACAAATATTTACACTAAGACAAACACTTTTATATCGACGTACGAAGAAGAATTTCTTGTTTATCATATGGTTTCGGAAAAAAATAAGAAAATAACTTAAAGAAGATGTTTATACATAATGGGTCGGTCTATCTTTAGATGACGTTATAGTGTATGAAGAATTTTTGTTGATAAACGACTATGATGTCGTCGTCTACTATAATAATTATGTACCGCAGAATCACTAGAATTTTGGCTATGCCTGTATATAAGTAGGAATATGGTTTGATCGTCCAAAAAAGCTTGGTTCGAACACAGCACACCGTACAAGTAGCTTATTATGTATGCATGACACGGACATGTTGATTACTTTGTACTTGAATAATCTGCGCGCGAGCTAAAAAAAATATCGCGATGATAAAAGGTTAAATTGATTATTAATCTAACATGTGAATCTTTTTTATGATGTGCGATGGGAGAAAAATCGTTTTTATTATTTATTTATAAAAAATTATATTTACACAATTAATAAAGAAATATGATTGGAAATTGGATAAAGGTTGGAATGTCGATTATGCACTATCTTCTATTTATATGAGTAATTTGAATGGATAAACATAAAGCAATGAATCAACGTTTAAATGACTGGAACATGTAAGCAATTAAGATAATCGGTATTCCGATGTTGTGAAATTAAAATGTAACACGCGTAGAAATGAATTTGAGCTTCCAATTATTCGTTTATTTAATGTATGCTAGTTGGCTTCATTTTTATATACATAACTATACCTTTATGCCTTTATGTTTGTAAGCTGTTTGAATGAAAAAAGCTATATACTTATAGCGAAAGAACTTACATTAAAGATGTGTCCCTTTTCTTCTTTCGCTATTATTTTTATAAAACAAAAACTTTAATGAAATTGAATCACAAAAATTATATAAACCTAAATATATTTTTACACGGTTCTTTTTACACGTTTTTTATTTATCATTATCACAATTGTACGCAAATAGCAAAAGATAAAAGTAATTCCGGTATTTTGCATTGCTATTAGATTGTATTAAATGGGTACCTAAACCTGTTTTTACACAGTCCTTTTTACACGATGAAAACATATCTACCCCGTGTAAAAACAGGATTAAGTGTATACACTAATGTATACAATAACAATTACACATATACACTCGTTCAGTTAAGTAAAATTGTTTGTTTGAAAAATGTTAGCCGGATTTCTTGACGCCTTATTATCAGATCAGATCAAAGTTTGTATTGAAATGCTGCTCATCCCGCTCCTTATTTCTATGAAATCTAAATCCTTTTTCGAGGCAGGTTTTCATCTTTATACCACGAAATTTCGGTTCGACCAGAACTCTTCCCCACTTCCACGCTATGATTTATTCTAAATTTAACTTGTATGAGGAATTTGTAAATTTTAGAATAGTATTTGAGCTTATCGTATATCGTACAATTTCTGTTTTCTAATTTTCCGCAACCTTCTACTGGAACAAGTTTACACCTCTCACATCGACTTTTACCACTCCATTTAATTAATTCAATACAATCTAACTCCTTTTACTATTTTCAGGTTTAAACTCTTTTTGCTATTTCTGTTTTTTTCGTTTTTTTTGTTTACAATTTATTCGTTAAGTGAGGGATTGGTGTCTAGCTGTCTACAGAATAATAACTATTTACATGTTCCATATGAATCTGGTATACCATCTTATCCTTTAAAGGGAGTCAGCATAAAAATAGAACAAGCAGAACTGGTGGACTGCTATTTCTATTCATTTATTTTAGGTATTTGTGGTGCAATCTGACTTAGAGTCTTTAAGGTCTCCAGACCATTTTTCTTTTATGTATATTGACAATTCTGACTGGTTGCGCGGCATTTCTCAGTGCCAACCTTAAATTTTCGGCCGCAGCTTTGATTTGCTGGGACTAACGTATTATCAGAATTTTAAGGATATGAGAGAGGGTTAACTTGTTGCGAGAATTTTATAGTTCACATACCCGAATCAGTTACTTTTTGGTGTGGGGATTGATATACCAAGGAAGAGTCAATTATTTTACCAGTTTTGGAAATTTCTACCCATTGATCATTTTATTTAGCAATTTGGAGATATCCTTTTGTACGCAACTTAACTGTAAAACTACATAACCTTTTAAATTTTAGTTCGTTTATTACGGCAAGATATTTATTTCTTCTTTCTTTGGGTTCTCAAATAGATCGCTGGAGTCGGATTCGTATAATTCATAAAGTTCTTCCGCTTCCGTGTGCAACTCATTTCGATGAGGCAAAAGCGTTATCCATTCGGTTGATTGTTTCTTATAGTATAGCTTAAGTCATGTTTAAGTGAATCATTCCATGTGAAGCAGGGGCGTCCAAGTTTGTTTTTGCCGGTGGAGTACCTTATTGCGGTACTTAAGTTGTGACATGGTTCGCGGCGATTTATGTGTCCCCAATATTTTATTCTCTGAATCTTAACCCATTTGATAATTGTTCTTCCTTTCAATAATTCTTGTGAGTTTGGTTTATGTGTGCTGAACTCCGTCAAATTCTTCAAGAAGAATAGCTCGTGTGGCCTCAATCGGCGATGATTTGCGGAAGTGAGAGCTGAAGTTTTAAACCTATAAGTTATCATGGGAACTATTGTTGTGTTGTACATCTTGAAAGCAGTTTGGAATGGTATTTTGTTTTTACGTATGAAGAGCTGCATCTGCTTGACGAGTCCAAGTGCTTGATAGCATCTGACCTATATGGTGAGAGGTCGACTTAGTTCCGCAGTCAACTGGGAGCCTAGATACCGCATTATGTTAACGTGGCGGAATGTGATTCCAGCTAGAAATGATTTGGCGGTGGGGTCAGATCTGCAGTGGGGGTCAGTATGTACAATACTCTGATGAGTACTGTACATTTTTGTGGATTAATTTCTAATCCGGCAGTTTTCAAGTTCTCCATTAATTCCTTGAGAATGGATTCGATATTATTGATTCTACGTGCTATGTGGACGATGTCATCGCATAAGCAAGAATTAGTGGTAATTGTAGATTCTCTCGCTGTTCCAATTTTAGTTCTGGAAACTGATCAGAAATCGTTATTAATACTTCGTTGAATATGAAATTGAATAACCGAGGTGCGATTGGACACCCTTGCTTCCCTCCTTTATTTTTCTTGGTTGTGTTTATGGTCGCGTTGAACCACTTAATTGCCATGCGCTCCCAGAAGCATGTTTTAATTATGCGGTTTATAACGAATGAGGTGCATATTGTTGTAGATATTCAGCAATCACATTTAGGTTTACGGTTTGGAATGCTTTTGCTAGGTCGAGGGACAGTACACTCACTCGATGGCCAGCCTGCCATTCCTCGTCAAGTACTCGACATATGGTCTTCTGTGGATCGTAGCCATAAAATCAGCTTGATATGAGAGTGGTAATTTCAAGTGTTCATCTAGTTTGTTTAGTAATATTTTCGAATACAATTTGTACCCGACATTGCAAAGTGTGATCCTTCGGTAATCGGCAACATTTCTGGGATTTTTTTTTTTTTTTACTATATCCATCCACTCTACAGGAGGCTCAATTTGTATCCAGGCTTTTTAAATTATATTGTGTATTGTTTGAATCAAACAGTTCCTGACCGGATTTGGTTAATGGTGAACTTGATGTCATCAGTGGTGGGTGGAGGCCCCAGTGGGAAATATTCGTTTTCTTGGATTAGATGTGGCCAATTTCTCTCAGATTTTACTAATTCGTTTAGCCAGGCGGAAACTGGAATGTAGTGCCTATTAGATGTGCTGTTTCCTCTCTTAAATTGTTTAAAAAATTAGTACGTTTTGCGCAGGCGATCAGATGCGTTATGACGTGAGAGGTTCTGGAAAAAGCTCTGGCATTCCTGAGCATTGTGGCTTAAGACAGTATCATTGATGTTTAGCCGGCTGTTCTTCAAGTTTGTTTGAGCGATCAGGTCTTTGGGATGAAATTTTTTATAATGTTGGGCGCTTTTGTACCGTGCCAACGCTCGCCAGCGCTTTTGGATCAGGGGTGCTCTTGTTGTTAGAGCGTGGGTTACAATTTTAATGCTTTCCACAATCCGCTGCCACTGGTTTATGTTTTTGTCTTCAGTGTGAGCTTCCTCGTAAGTGTTCGTTAACAGTGTTTGATACTCATTTCGGATCTTTTATGTAGTAGGGAAAGATTTAAGAAACTGCAGTTATAAGTTGCTGGCGATAATTTTGGTTTGGATTGTGGTGTGATTGAAGGCAAGGTGAGGCGAATTTTTCGTTTACGTTTGATGCAGTCAATCCATAATTAACGATTAAATCATTTATTTCTTTATGGAACACGTCACTTTTTTTAGGATTTGGTATCGATTTACTGATTGTTTATCCGGGTTAGAATGTAGTCCACTTGAGAGTAGCATCGTCCATTTGTTCAGGTGATCGCACTTCTTCGCCGACCACTGGTGGAATGAATATATTACTGTGACCATTGGGTTAGCAGCTGTAAAGCGATTCAAATTGGAGCCAATGTTTTTTTCCCTGCCGAGTGACTTTGGATCTAATATGGGCATTGAAATACCAGAACAGAAGTAGATCGCGCGATTTAGGGGTACGGTTAATTAAGGAGTGTAATGTTGAAATTGTTTTTGCAGCTAGCCGACGATTGTACTGTGTTGTTTGTGATGGTACATACACTGAGATGAAGTGGATCTATCCGAGGGTTGGAATTTTCCCAGCAAGAGTAATGATGGCTCCAAAGTAATTTTTGATTTTTGTGACTTGTATCTGTGTACTTTTACTGATTAGTATTACCACTCCCCTCTTTCTGGTGTGCATCTCATTGGTCGAGGTATCAGGTGTAATTTCCGGTTAAACATGCCTCTGTGCGCATGTTTGTTTCCTGAACAGAGCAAATATCAATTTGATTTTGATTTAAAATTTGGTCCATTGCCTCTCGTTTCTGGGTGTTGTTGACTCCACGTGCATTCCAGGTGCCAAAGTATAAGGAAGAGGAAACCTTGAGAGGTATAGGTTAAGCCGGTAGTGGTTTCCCCTGATGATAAATGGATTGCTAGTGGGTATAATGTTGCGATGTACATTTCCCGTGATGCCCTCGGTTAGAGATTTTGCGATACCGGAGTGGCTTCGGACAATACTTCTAGATGTGGCATAATGCTGTCATAGTGCATCCGGGTGTATAGTAGATTTATCTCCTGGCGGAAATTTTCATTGTTCGGAGAGCGAGCATACTCAGAATTTCATTTTTTCCTTTCAAAATGTTACTATGCATGTTGAGCAGATTTTACGAAAAAAGATAAACCAGTTCATATTTTTCAGATTTGTCCATTCTTTTTCACCAAAAAAAGTTGTGTGTTGTAGTAAATAGTATTGAATCCTATTTTTTGAGTACTCATTCTCATTTTAATACAAGGAAATCATATAAAAATGCATTTTTTGTCGCACATCTTTGGTCTTTAAGAAAAGAGCAAAAGATTAAATGTAAATCAGCTATAAGTTGGCAGCATTAGTTTAGCTAACCCAAAAAAAAATTAGTGGTTAAACAAATCTTAACCAAATTTTTAGTTTTAATACCTGTCACAAGAGTCGAATTGACAAGAAAATACACGAACAAAAATTAGACCAAAATTTGGTTAATTTTTCCTGTTGCTTTGATCAGCCGTAACCCAAAAAAATGCCTAACTCATTTTGGTTAAAGCAATAATAGGTCATGGTTTCCGAAAGAGGCAGCATGATCAAAGAAAAAGTACATAGCGTTTTCCGAAAGAGGCAGCACGATCAAAGAAAATGTACAGACCATTTACCGAAAGAGGCAGCACGATCAAAGAAAAAGTACAGAGCGTTTGCCACTAGATGACATTAGACAATCAAAAAAAAAATTCTGACGTTCTTTAAAAGGGGACAGCCAAAATCAATTTAATTACCACGTATTAATAATAATATTTTTGTTTATGTTTACAAAATCCACAAATAAAAAGGTCATACAATTTTTGACAGCCAATATTTAGTGACACCTAGTGGCATTATGTGGAAGTTGCTTATGCTTACGGAGTTTTCTGAAAGATGGTAGCTCTTGCGGTTTAAGAAAATTTGACATTTAAACATGATCTATACACTTAAGTACTTTTCATACCAGGCGCCTCGGCATTGAGCTTAAAAAATAAAAATTCTTTATTTCATTTTTGAACTATGCAAATTAGTTTTATTTGGTTGATATCGTTTAATTTTATAGAAATAAATTCCATTTGTTGAGAAATAATTTATTTTTAAGTGATAATTTAAAAAAATCAAAATATATTGCAATGAAGTTATCTACAAGGCCAAGGCAATGCGTTCCACACTTGACTGCGACATTTCAAAGTAGTACAAAGCGAAGAGCTTTGTCAACATAACCTACAAATCACATTTTTGTCACAACTGTTTTTTATTTACCGAAAAATCTAGCTCATATGTAAGTTACAAATTGATAATATCTCGTTTCTTGCTATAATTCACGTATAAAATGGACCTAAATAAAATATTTGATAGCAACCGAATGTTCAAAGCCGACGCCACCGGTTTGAAAGGATCTCAGCTTCACGTGTGTGGTAACTAAAAATTTCGAGGCGAGGCGCCTGGTATGAAAAGTACTTTATTATTATAAGAAAAATTATCAGTATTAGTGGCATCTAGCTTCAAGATTGTTTTCTATTATATTAGTAGTGACAACTAGTGGCATCATCTGGAAGATCATGTTTTCTAACAGATGGCACCGTTCGCAAAAGTAGTATTTTCTTGATAGGTTGACATGATATATTAGATGTTGAGAAAATCGTGATTACAGCTAATTCCGAACACAAATTTCCAAACGTGTCCAGTAGCAAGTTCCCGAAATAAGACCGAGGGTTAATTTTTTGTCTGGCTTGAAGAAACTAAAAATTTCTCGGATTGGAAATATATATGGTTTTTAAATGGGTATAACTGGGGCTAATTAATGTGAAAGCCTCACGATAATTACTATATTGCAAGTTACCGAAATATGGTCTTTGCTTTAGAAGTTCATGGTATTTACCCAGTTTTAATTATTTTTATTGTGGTGCGCTTAAATTAAAAATCTCTCGGATTGTGAGTTTGGCGATGGTGATGTTGGTGATTTTGCACTTTGAAGCTTTAACTTTAGAGTCAGACATATGCGTTTAATTTGTATTTACTTTAAAAATAATTATTTTAAAGTTTTTGCTGTCTTATTAATTAATACAAATAATCTAGAATGCCAAAATTTTTAAACCGTGGGGATCCGTAACGTTGTATACTCATCGGTATTATCTGAGTTGAACGGATAACTCAAGACCAAATTGTAGCGGCTGTGTCGATTTGGACTAAAATCAATCCGTCCAGTTTGTTTAAGATTTGAAATTAGGATCTTTTACCATTTAAGGGAAACGGATAACTGAGGTCTGAGAACGGAGTGCACCGGCAGTGTTAATTAATACTGCATTTTGTACTATTTTATTTTGGTCAATTATGTATACCCTATGACGAATGAGCTCCTGCTCAAAATAGCGTGTGCCAAAATGTATGTATTAATAAATAAATAAAAAAATTTGGGAGATGGACTTGGGTGGGTTGGATCTAGATGCTTCCGTGGTTTTGATGATTGTATTTTTGAGACAGATAGTTGAATGGCGGTCTGATAGGTGTGGCAATGTGAGTGATTTTTGGCGGACGGTTTTAATTGCTTTTAGGGTTGAATTTGCTGGAGTGCTTAGCGGGGGGTTGTGTTACGGGAGAGAGAACTGTAGGGTCGGTGGACCCTTGTAGACGAAGAGTAGATAGGTGTTGCTTGGGTAGGTGGATCGAAGCATGTGACTGTGGTTGTTCAGTGTGGGAGAGCTTTATGTGTATGGCTATATGCATGCACGAGTGTATGTATTGCTTGTGGTAAAACGGACGTTGACAATTGTATTATTAAAGTGAAAAAGTTTGACGCTGACTTGCTGCGGCCTCTCCTTTGGTTGGGGTGGGATTGGGTTCATGGTGTATGGAGAATCGGCGGGTGGATGTTGAGTTTGTTTTATTTAATGAGTGGATTTGTAGTCTGTTCCAGAGTTTGGTTTGCATTTTTGACGTGAAAATAATGCATTTATTTATTTGGCATCATTATAAAATTATTTAAATTTTAATTTAAATAATGTTTTCAGATAACCTTTGTTTTACTGAGAGGTTCATTTGCGAACTAATTTCTAATTTAATTTATTATTTTATGTGTGCAACTTAATTCAGGTTTACAGAACCTTCAAGCATCCAACGGATCTTTTATTAATTGTATTTTATATAATATATTATGCTACTAACAAAAATGACTATCTGTCGATTACTTAGGTGCCTGAGACCGGGGCGTTTCTTTAAACTAATAAACCTTTCCTATCCTTCCATTTTATTTTATTATGTGCAAAAAGGGTGTAATATGTGATCACGTTTCTCGCACGAACCTTTCTTCCTACGATTTTTGGAAAATTAAAAATCATCAGTTTAACAAATTATTTGGAACGTTTGGATTTAATTTTTGCAGGTATATAGTTTTAAAACAAAAATTTTCAAAAATATTTTAACAAACCATATTTATTGTAGTTTCTGGACATGGATTCTGAATTAATATTGATAAAAACGAATTCATTGATTTTCGTCAGACATGTTAATTTTCAAATTTCTTAGAATTAATTACAAATATTCTCGCAGGAATATTACGCACAGAAACTGGTTTAGGCCAGTTGTAGGTCATATTGAAGATATTTTCGAAATTTTTTTAGCTTGTGAACTGCCGATTAAATATTTAATAATCTTGAATTTCACATACAAATCATTTATACACCTACACAATAAATTATCACCTATCAAAAAATACTAAGCGTCGGACAGTCTACCAATTTAACATAGAAACTTGTTTGGTTATTGCATCTATAGTATTAGATGCGGCTGCTTTTCATTCTCGTATATTCTAATTGGAGCATTTTTTTTTAATTATTAATGTTTCAGCACACGCTTATACGTTTGGTGTTGTTGTTTAGATACTATAACACAGGAATTTGATTTTGGTTAATTTTAATAATAAAAAGATTCAAATTTTACGACCAACCATAACATGACGATGAGTAGAATTTGGAATAAACTTTAAACATTTGATCATCAGCTAATAACAATTTATACTAAATTTTATTTGTTTAGTTTTACAATATTATTTTAATAGCGGAAATACTTTGTCAATAAATTTTTATATATTGATTTGTTTCTTATTAAAATATACTGACTGTAATTTTTCTGATAATTATTTTTGGATGCTGTGTATACGCGGTATTGTCGAGCAAATAAAAATATGCTCACCAAATAGCGTTTTAAACGTGCAACCATAATTAGTAAGGTAAGTCTAAATTCACTTTCAGACTGCTTAATTAGAATTGATGATGACAGATGTCAAACATAAATGTGAAATGTCATTATGTTTATAAAAAAAAAAATCGTTTATCACCTCACGTAAATAGGCGAACAATAAAATTCGAAATTAAATTATGCAAATTCTTTTATTTTTGAATAGCTTAGTATGTACATATGTTGTATATCGGAAAGAATAAAAACCATTAAATATCGCATTCGCCAAATTTACTGTGTGCTTTAAGCTTAAATATATTCAAAAGTAGACCTTAAACAAATTTCATATCACGCTGTTTTGTTTATTTTAATTTAATTTTTTATTTTTTTATTTATTTAATGTAATTAAGATGATGATCGCCAGAATAGTAAATCTTCATGTCTTGATGAAGGTCAGTTAAGTTTAGTTATGGGTATAATCATATATGGGGGCATTTTGATGTGTGTTAATTAGGAAAAATGCACTCATATACGGGGAGCCTAATCAAAATAAAATATGTGTCGCGTTATCTTGGAATAGTATTAAATTAGACTTTACGTATGTAAACGTATATCACTGGTAGTGACGACGGGCTCTGCCAATAAACTGATATGTCACATATATGTGACGGCTGGTAGCGAATGAGTTAAAAATATAATCTCTCATTCACCTTAACAATAAACTAGGAAACAAATAAAATGTATAAAATTACTTCTTTCATTTAAACCAGAGACTGTCGTCAAACAACATCAAAAATTGCTTTGTGTTACGGCTTACGAGTAAGAGGTACATAATTAACAAATTTTGTAAGGTGTATTAACCTCAGAAATCAGTCACATACTTTAACCATAGTACAAATACATGTCGTAGTATCATGAATCAACGAAACATAAGATTGCGACACGCGCTTCTACTAGAAAAATTGCTGAAAAAATTACGTCATTAAAATTTTTAATAGTTAAAATCATATTTCAAAAATAAAGCTCACATCAAATATAACGGATGAACTTTATTGGCCAGAGACACTTCGGTAATTATCGGCAATAAGATATTCGTTATTGGCACATTTACTGTAAACTGGGTAAATATCACTGAGGCCAAACAAACCAAAAATAATACAAATAATTTTGACAGTGATTCAAGCCCAACTAAGGCTTGCCCCATTAATTTGGACATACCCGACTGCTTACCACCTTCGGCTAGAGCAAAACTGGCACTCAATAAAAACATCAGACCAGACCCCATGGAAATTTTGTCTGGACGATACACCACGTTAATAAATGGGGAGTTTTAGTAGTAGGCAAAGATTCGACATCATTGTAGCAACAAAATTTCAGGAATGCATAATTGACCGGAAAGGTACAAATTAGGAAAAAAAATCAATTTTTCTTTGGTTTCTTGTAACACACAACAATTTTTATTGTGTTTAACTTTATTTTATAATTTTTGTTCACATAGGGAACATTTTTTATTACATAAAGAATTAAAGACAGGTACGTCTTATCACTACAAACTCACTTTCGAAAATTATGTTCGAATCTTTTAGTTGTGCTATTCACCGTAAACGTCGTGTCGATCATGATTTTCGAAATTGCATTACAAAAGGACACCAGCACCCGAATTCCGGTTCGATGACAAATTTCTCATATGGGTTTTATTCGTATAAAAAAACCTAAAGGTATAAAAACTCAGGAAATGCGATTCCGGTTTGATCACTGAGAAAATAAAACCCATAAAGAATGTCAAAAAACCCAGGAAATATTTTTCTATGAGAAATGTGTTATGTAGGTGATATAACATTAGTTGATGGACAATGAGTAACAAATTGTTTGTAGTTTTTAATCAGAACCCAGAAAGAAAATGTAGGAACCTAAAATTATTGTGCGTTGTTTGTCAAACTTATCAAAAAAAATTATTTGGCCCGAAAGGGACTCAATTTTTTATATGTTGTTTCCAAAACTTATCACACATGATAATAAATTTCACCAATTTGCATTATTCATACGAGTAGGTAAAAATGGGCCTAATATAAATATGGGCGGCCGTAATAAATTCTCAACTGTTGGTAGACTAAACACACACAAATATGGAACGCGGGTAGCGAAAGCAATTGCATGAATTTTGTAAACTAAAACACAAAACAATAAATAACTAGAACATAGTTTTCTTAATTTGATTATTTTTTACACCTAATTATATCAAAAAGCACAACAATATCAACATCAGTTTGAAAAAATAAACATATTTTGATAGAAAATTTTGTTTTTACAACAAAATAATGTCAAAACTTAATACAGTTAACCAAATATAGCATGCTATAATAGTTTACTATAATTGAAACTCGCCTGCAAAACGGGAATCGGAATTTTGATGAGTATGTGAACTGACTAGTCGAAAAAAAAATTAAATCATTTCTCAGTATCATTTGCCATAGAACCGGAATTCGGGTGCTGGGGTGGGATGTTGTAACTTCACTTTCGATTCGAATTCGATAGATTTTGTGTCTCATGTTTCAAGAATAAAATTTGATTCTATTTCATTTTCAATTATTCTTTTTTTTCTTGCTATCTCAGCTTGCTCGAATAAAACAACATTCTATTTCGACTTGTACTCATGATTATTTACCACTCAAATTTTTGTTTAGTGATACTTTATCGATTTGAAGGAAAAGAAAAGTATTCAACAAAAAGAGAGCGCAATAGAAAAAGCGTAATCAAAAAGCGAAATAGAGTATAATTTTATTCTTCAAACATGAGACATAAAATCTATCGAATTCGAATCGAAAGTGATGTTACAGTTACAACATCCCACCCCAGAATTCGTCTACATGACGTTTACAATGTCAACGTGAAAACTGGTATATACATACATGGAAAATTTGAGATAAGTTAATTTTAATTTTAATTACATGTTATTTCTATAATTAATACTTAAATTTATCTAATTTCAGTTTAATTTAGTAAGCGGTACAACGTATTAGTATTATTCAACTAGAATTTTATACAATTTAATTTGGAAATTAATTGAAGTTAAGTGTACATAAATACTCTAATTTTACATAACAATGTATTAATTCAATTTACTTTATTTCAGCAGCTGTTCACTGATGTACACGATGGCCAAACCATGGCTGATGATAAATGCTCCATGCTTCTTGTTTTTTAGGTTCATCTCGTATGATTTTTTGTGAATTTTGTTCTAGATGTGGTAAATCGTATGTATTGTGAATACGGAGGTAGTTTTGCTTCCGACAGAAGATACCGTGAATCTACTTTTACTCTTTTTATCTGGTGAAATCACATTTTCTGACCAAGCCCAAGCAAGACTCCCGGATGGCACCGGTCCCTCCCTTTACACATAACAAAACCGAAGGAAAGGAAAGGTAAGTTAGTAACAAAGAATCAACCCGGTACAAGACATCTACGTAGTTGATAGTTAGTATATTTGTTAGTAGTATATTCTTAATCAATTATTTAGCACAAGACAACACAATTTCAAGTTCATTTACTGCTTAAGTTCTTGGAAAGCTGTTTCAGATTCTTCAAAAATTTCCTAAATTTAAAATCTGTATTAATCCTTATAATAACTTGCTAAAATTAATTAAGTTTAAATTTAATTCTCTGAAATAAATTTAAAATTAATCTTTATGTACTCCAAATAAATAACATAAATAGTTTGTATAACAATAATTAAACCAGCTACCACTCCTCCCGTCGCGCTATCGCCTCAGCCAATGCCAGCTTGGTCGAGTTTCTCAGGTGATTCTAAACTAAAATCATTTTAACGATTAAATATTATTTTATTAATCTTAATATAAATACTAATAGGTAACAGAACAGTTCCTTGTGCACATTTCCTCGCGCACATTTAATCTCACACATTTCCTCGCGAGAATAATTTCTCCAGCGTTTCCAGAATTTATAATTTTTAAATTTCGTTTTTCCAGAATTTATAGCGACTTTAAGTCCCGTCCCAGTCCCAGTGAATGTCTGCGAGGAAATGTGCGCCAGGAAATGTCCTGGAATCATGCCAATACTAATACTAAAACTAACATTAATATGAATACCAATATTAACAATAACACCAATAGCAATACCAATATCCACATCCATACCAATACCAACATCAATACCAATATTATTGCCGCCCCGGTGGCACAGTGGTTAGCATGCTTGCTTTACGCTCCGGAGGTCCCGGGTTCGATTCCCGGCGGGTGATGAAAAAATCACGGCTGGTTAAGGGTAGGATCAATGAATTAATCACTCATTATCCATTAACAAAAAAAAAATGATTATGAAACTTCAAAATGAAGCGGCCAAATCCCTCTATGGGATGTAGCGCCAGCGAAAAAAAAAAAAAGAAAAAAAAAAAAAAAAAAAAAAAAAAATTATTGCACATTAATGCTTTGATTATATCGAAAAATTAATTTCACTAAATTTAATTCACCGACCAAACGGCGCAGTGGTTAAGCTACGGCGGTTGGATCGGGAGGTACTGGGTTTGAATCCCTATAGGAGCGGGATGCAAAAGGAATGTTTCATCATCTGATAACGATTGGTGTTGACGATGAACACATCTATGGCCCCCTGTTGAGAGTGCGGAACCCATGGGCTGACCCACCTTTCATGTCAGTACCATGAAGGCTGGCATGAAGCAATGCAATGTGCAGGTGGTTTAAACAAAAGCGGATCTATAGCCGGTACGTCCTCGAGTTGGCTGACAACGGCGTAAGGTAGGACGTTAAAAGGGAACTGCGAAAGAGTTGGGAGTGCCTTGGACCCTAAAAAAGATTACAGAGATAGAGATAAATTTAATTTAAGTTAATTTTAACAAAAATTAATTTATTTTCATTAATTTTAGTGAAACTGAAAACCCAATTTACTTCACTGTTAATTCCTTATTTAAAATCAGCCCTTAATACCCTTAAATTTAATTCGACATCTAACTTAAAAGGTTAGCAAATTAATCACTAACTAAATAACTTGAAATTCGAGATGCATAAAAATTATAATTCTAAAGTATGAATATTAAATACTAAATATCATTTTTTTTTAAATATTTTAAACTAAAATTTTAAAATCAGTAAATAAAAAATATGAAACCCCACAAAATTTCATTTCCAAATCTATAGCTAGCTATTGACTCTGGAAATTACCTTCAAAATTAAAATTAATTGCTTATGGCTATTCTTGGATTTTAACCAACTGCAAAATAATTTAAATTAGATCTAGAACTCATTAAATAATAACACCTTTAAGATGTTCATACTAAATTAAATTAAATAATTTGAGTATCTACATTACTATATTATTATTAGTACCATATATGACAAACAATTAGCACAAATAAATGATTTGGCTCATAAACTTAATTTTAAATTTAAACGCACAATCTTCTAAACAAAGTTCCCTCTAGAAGAAGATATGTACCTAGTTATATAAATTTAAATTCAGAATCTTTTTGATTTAGAAATCTGAAGCTTTAACCTTGCCCCAACCAACAATATTATAAACAAACTAATTGAATCCAAAAACTCTTTACATTGGACGATTAAAAAGTATAAATTCAAAATTTTAAATCTCAAATTCTAAATTTTAAATTCCAAATCCAAAATTTAAAATGGTTAACTTCAAATTTTAAATTTAAAATTTCAAATTTAAAACTTTAAATCTTAAATTCCAAATTTTAAATTTTAAATTCCAAACTTTAAAAATTTCAAATCTAAAATTTCAAATTTCAACTATCAAATTTCAAACTTTAAATTTCAAATTCCAAATTTCAAATTCTAAATTTCAAATTCAAATTTTAAATTTTAAATTCCAAATTTCAAATTCTAAAAATTGGTATTTCTATGTTCACTATAGTAACTGTTCTAAACTGATATTTCTATGTTCACTATAGTAACTGCGTAAACCATTATAATAATAATACTTATGTATGTTGTTTACACAACACACATAAGTATTATTATTATAATTATGTTGGTACACTTATAACAATAACTTTGTTTATATTAATTAGGCTCCTTTTATGTACACCATACGGCATTTACATAAATTATTACTATTTGCATAAAACCTAAAAAAATATGCAACGCTACTGAAAAACAACAAAAAAAAATGTCGGACATCATGAATTGTTCGGCCATCTTGGTTTTTGAATTTGCTTCACTTAGTTTCTGTTCTCTTTGTTATTTTTCTATGGTGTATTCTCACTCATTTATATAGTGTATCCGATCACCAATACTTTCATGTATAAGCGAAAAATAAATTTATAATATTGGTGACCGTCAGGCTTGTAATTATTGTTGTACACAAATTTTTAAATTTTTTTTAAAACACTTGTTAAATATTTCGCAAAATTACAAAAGGTTTAAAAAATCACTCGATCGATTTCGGCTTGTTAGGCCATCATCAGGAGTATCTACTAAACTCAAACTGTAAAAATAAAAATGTAGTTATTTATATATACATATATAGTTGGAAAAAGTAAATGCAATACTACAATAAAGCAATAACAATAATACAATTAAGAAAATGATTTTTAACAACAAACCAAGAATTGATCGCCTTTTCAAGTCTGGCGTTTATAGGATCAATTGCAATGATTGTAGTTACTCTTATATCGGACAGACTGGGCGCAATTTTGAAGTTAGAGTTAAAGAACATTTATCTGGTAGCCATGAATCATCCCTTTATAATCATTTAACGTTAGAAAATCACACATCCAGTTTAAACAATTTAGAAATATTGCATGTACAACCAAAAAGCAGACGTTTAGACAACTTAGAATCTTACGAAATCCGAAAAGCTATATTTCTTAACCAAAATATCCTCAACGAACAGAGAGAAATCCGTTTCTCACCAATTACCGACCCCGCACTGTTTTATTCCAATACTCATACCGTCCCATAAAATTACTAATACGTTGGGTTATAATAAAATAAATAAAAAAAACAACAACAACATCTGGAATTTTGTTATTCGGCCGTTGACTAATCAATAATCATATACCTGTGTTTAACTCACCCCCTTTTAATTTTTAATGTCTATTGCTCTCACCATTTTTATTATTTACCACTCCCACATTTTTTATTTGTGTATTTTTGTTTCATTTTTTGCTTTTTCCAACTATATATATAAATAACTACATTTTTATTTTTACAGTTTAGTAGATACTCCTGATGATGGCCTAACAAGCCGAAATCGATCGAGTGATTTTTTAAACCTTTTGTAATTTTGCGAAATATTTAACAAGTGTTTTTAAAAAAATTTAAAAATGTATGTATTAAGTGTGTTTCGCTAAGTGCCTACGGCAGAAAGTGTAAAAAGTAATAATTATTGTTGGCTTTGATTCGACTCAAACGCATTCGATTATATGAAGTATAAGAATCCCACTTGAATCGAACACATGTACATTTACTCTGCATACACACAAACACAATTGTGGTAAACAAACAATTTCCAGTTTTATACCACATATACAAACAACTATTAAGAACAGTAGGAAAATTAGAACAGAATAATATGTTCTACAAATGTCCATGTATAGACTAGAAATATTTAACTGCATATCACACAATCCTTACCAAAGCAAAATCTTATATGTATGTATAATAAAATAAAAGAAACAACATAAAAATTGTTTTTACACAATTCATATCACATATATATTGACCAATATATGTGGTATGAAAATACCTGTCTAACGGTACGTGAGCAGAACCGTTATTATTTTTTGAAAACATTTCTCTTTGTTCAATTTATTTCGCATCCACTTTCCATTTATTTCACTTTCCACTACACTCATTTAATATATTCACTACACGTGAAATTAATTAAACAAAATCACACGAGGTATTATGCGTGCAAATAAAACCACGATAACACACACTCAAATAAAAAAAAACACGAAACATTTTAATTATTAATTTATATTAAATTAAATTTAAATATGTTTACATACATATATATACAATACAAACAACACTTCACACCAAATTAAATTAAATTCTCAAAGAAGACGACAAAAACATGTCTTTCCTCTTCGAGCGTCAACGACCGACCACTTTAACAATTTAACTTAGAATGAATAAATTTTTAATTTGACTGTTATTCAAAATATGCAATGAGAGATCGGTATTAAGCTAATATTTTGGTTATTTTTTTAAAAATTGTTTGTCGTGATTATTAATTTTTGTAACTGTTTTTCTCTTGTTAAATAACTATTCATAGAAAAGAAATTTTAGAAAACATTACAAATTCTTCGGAATCTAAAAATGTCACGATTTGTAATATCCAAATTTGGACGTTTTTTATTAAGTACGGCATTAAATTTTCTATTTATAATATTCAGATGTGAGTTAAGCAATTTCTCAAAAATTCCGTGTTGAGTTCTATAAAATTCATGAAGATTCCTAGAATAGAATCCAAGAAATCGACCTCCAAAGAGGGTGGATTTCCTAAGAATCCGGTATACCATCTGCGGTATTACTATTAGTTTCCATATTTATTCCGCTCATTGTTAATTATAGTGCATTGCATGCACCTCTAGTAACTAGGTTACTACGTAGTGGCATGCTAGACGCGTTTTATGATTTTTATACATACTTACTACATTGCACAGAATTCTCTCTCTTTATCTATTTATCTATTTATCTATCTTTCTATTTCTCATCTCTATCACTCTTACTCTCTCTCTCTCTCGTTTGTCTGTATTTTTGTCTGTCTGGCTCTGGGCTCTCAGCCTGTCAGTTTCTCTGTCTGCCTGTCGGTCAGTTTCCGATGTTTGTGTCTCTCCGTTTGTCAGTCTCTCTATCGGCAAATCTTTCGGTCTATCTGCTGATCTGTTTTTTAGTTTGGCTATAAGTTTCTCTGTTGGTTTATCCGTCGGATCAGAAACCTGCTATTGTTAAATTTTTTAGGTTGCTGCTACTTGCATGGAAGGGTCTTGGCTTCATTGACTCATACAATTTTTAGTTGCTTGCAATTTTTTCAGCCCAATTCAAAGGACACAAACTGAAAATTTAGGCAGAATAATGCTAACGACATTACTACAATGAAAATTCTGAAAATTTTCTAAATTTTTCATGTGATTTTTAAATAGTGTATGTAGACAAAAAATAGACATATATACGATAAGACATACATATAAATGTATCTTGGTAGTTTGTTATTGATAACAATAATACTATATATTGAACAGGTCAGTGTATATTAATATTTACGTTTCAAATATTATAAGATTATCCCCATTAGTTGCCAAATAACACGCGATTATACACTTGTTTGGTGCGGCATCAAACATATTAGTACCGACAATAAATTATTGACTACTCTTTATGCGGCCATCCCACACTTTACACTATTCATTAAATAACCAAAAATTACTACAAGAACCAGTTCTATTCACATACCTAATATGATCAATATTGAGAATTTTTGTATGCGTGTGCCGCGAAGACATTCTAACCCATTTACAAAATGATTTATTATTTATAGAAAGTCGTTTTAGCAATAAAGGTAACGTAATCGCACACATCTATCAATCAGATAAACTCATTATGATCTTTTGTCTGTTAGTAAATAAATAACATTTTATTTTGAAATTCGTATTGAAAATTAATGATCCGCATCCAAAAATTTTAAAGGGTTAAATTTTTTTTTAACACAAACAAACACACCACATACATAATGTATGCCTGAACAAAATTATTAATTAGGGTTTAACACTCTAAATTCAATTTACTAAACATGTATAAGAATGACTATAATTATTACCGTATAACAGTACATCCCACTAATCACAAATATGTACTTTAGCGTATTCATAAATATCTAAAAAATTATTGAAGTATTTGGTTTTAGTCAAGGACCTGAGATTTAGTCAAAGGTTAACAATAATTCGCAATAATTAATTTTGCTCATTGCTTCTCTCTACAGAAAAGAAATTTATTTATTTACGATAAGTTTAAATTGCAATCGTAATATTGAATATTTACAAATAAAATATTTTATAACCGGCATTGAGTTATAATTTACCATTAAATTTATAATGATATTGTGAATCATAATTTTAGATTAGTTAGTACTTTTAATCGGGATCGTTGGGTCTTTAGGTCGAAATCATCATGAAAATGGTTGTTGTTTTGTAATCCATCATTTTTCAACATTATTTTTTACAGAAGATACACGATACCTTAAATGAACTTTAATCCCAATTATGTTGAGATTGAGATAAGATTAACTGGCAGTTATAACTAGTAGTTTATGATTTTTTCGAAATATGCTTATATGTAGTCTCAACCATTGCGGCATATGAATATGTGTCTTTAGAAACGAACGGTTTGAGTTCAAAAATGCCACAGAGAACCATACACCAAATTGTTTAATTTGTATTTACCTCTTTAGCCTTCATATAGGTATAGATACAATAAAATATTAAGACACTGTTAAGCTTGGATACATGAAGCCTTCAGTGCAATAACTGACCAAGCCACAAATTTTTCTTGTGAATAAAACAAAATACTTCACAAGCGAATCCCTGAGATTCATGCTATAATTCGTCGATTTGTTAATTTTCAAGAATTTTTTGCAAGAGCCATACGGCTCGTATCAGAATGGCACTGAATAATTTGAAACCCTTTACAACCATATGACCCAATCTCTGAGATTCGTGCTATTTGGTATAATAGAGAATCGCGCCCTTGTTCCATGCGAAGTTTGGCGATATGTTAAATTTTTTTTTAAATACACTGGTATACATATAATATGTTCTAAAACTTAATTTTGTCTCAAATCTCAATTTTCTCCAAAAACTTCACAATGTACACTCGCATAAATTTTTGTTCAAAAAATGTGTTCAAAAACTTCAAACCGGGCTTTTGTTGATTTGTCGCGATTCAAAATATGTACCTTTTGTTGAGAATTATGTTGTTGATTGTGGCGTTCAAATCTTGACGGTTTGAATTATCAAATTCAACTGGTGTTAGTTTTTTTTAACTCATGTGTCATGGGGACTTGAATATTAAAGAATTTTGATTTAAATTCGTCAGATTTTGAAGTCTGTTGGGGCAATAACAGAAATTCGTCTTCTATATTTATTACCAAATGATTCCTATAGTGAGCCTAATTTACGAAGCCTAGCTTCAGTCTCTTCTATCGATGTTTTATTATCGCTATTCTCAACAAATATAGCTGGTTTTGTTAAGTAAGATCACGACCACGTATTTTAAAAAATTTAATTGAACTAAATTTAGCATAAGGTTAATCTTTAAATAAAATGGCTTAGTTCTTTGAATCACTCTTCGCACAAAGTGTAGAAGCATTGTAGAAATAATGAGTTAGGTTTGGGTGGCGGTCCACCAGGACCAGGCATAGACACAAAAAGGTCCGTAGCCATTCACAATAATGAGTTAAATATTCAATCACACGAATTATATTCAATAATTTAGATACGATAATTGTTCTAAGAAATCATTTGTAAAGTTCTTTAAGTTTGAAACGAAGAAGATTTTTAATATTCGATATCCCGACATCCTGTGCTCGCTGCATCCAGTTCGAAGGACCATATAACTCTTCCAAGCTTAATTAGGTAAAAAAAAAATTTCGGATCAACTTGGCGAAATGTTTCCTTTTAATTCAAATAGTTCAATTCAAAATATTGTTTGGTGAGTTGGTGCAATATCAATAATATTGGTTGGTGCTGCGTTGTGTTGCTTTGCAAGAGTTGCGTTCAAAAAGTTGTTTCAAAACAGGTGAAATGACGTTTGCTGGATAGTCGTCTATCCCAGCATATACGATTGCTTATCTATGTATAAGGCAAGCAATTTTCATAATATTTATTGAATTTGGCTATGGTTTAATTAAAAAATCTGACCCCAGATGATATCCAAAGAAATTTTCAGAGCCGGAATTAATCAATTTTATGCTATGGATTATGGAACTACTTCTTTAAGTAGTTCCTATAAAATTGACCGGCTCTGAAGAATTCCTTCGAATACAATTTTCCACAAACTTGATAGTACCACTTGGAGCTGGACACGTAGGAACCTGCCTGAATCCGTTGTCCATGTAAAAAATAGTCGTTCAGCTACTCTTGAATTTTGAGCCTTATTTTATTTAAGAAATCGGACCCCAGATGATATGACCCAACGATTCCTTCACAGCATGAGGAATTCGATCTTATTTTAGGAACTAATCGGCTTAATAACTCGGATATACAATTTAGCGCTGCAAGCCCCTACTAAAGGCGGATTGGTTATGTAAAAAACAAAATCTGTGGTAAATTTAATTTTTTGATTTATTGTTTAAATTTATAGACCAAACAAACATTAGTAGTGTCCCACAAAATTTATTGAATTGTGGAAGTGTTTTATTTAAGAAACTTTATCACAGCCCCAAACCGAACTTTCGCGATTATGCCTCAATTTCATTGAAATTTCGCATCTGACTTAATCAACACTATTGATGAATATATGAATTAGTTGCAGCACATCCAAATGATGGCTCAACCTAATACCTAAAAACTCCATAACCCCAAAGCCCTATAACCCAGAAATTTTATAATCTTATAGCCCCATAACCGTAACAACGAAAAGACTTACAAGTAAGCCTTCAAGAGCCTGTAATCTCAGGAAACTACAATCAAAACATGGTTGAGACTTAATTCTTGTTTTACGGAAAGTTTGAACCAGATTGGATCTCCAAAACTATAATTCGATTCGAATACTCAATAAGGTCAAGATTTCCTGTATTGTAATAACCTACATTTAAAATCGCCTAAATTTTCAGGAAAGTACTCAATATGAAAATGAAGAAAATGCAGCTTTAGTTTCATTAGGCATCCCATAATTTTAAAATTGTTTACCATATTTTCAACTATAGTCACGTAATTATAATTTTTTCTATTTCCTAAGCTGATTTGTCCACTATAGTCATTCTTTTTTGGAATTCATTGTCTTTCAAAAGTTCTCTAATTTGTAGTCCATCAAAAACACCGTCTCACCATCAGTTTAGAAATCTTTTCAAATACATATGTACAAAAGCTTTGTTCTCCGTAGTTTTCATTGCTTTGACGAATTATTTTACAAGTACCAGCTTTATATGTAATGGCGGAAGGATTACTTTATTTATTGGTATTAGACTCTGTTTTATGATATTTTTAGATCTTTAGAGTTAAATTGTTTCTAGTTGGCCAATCCACATAATGTTCGCCACGAGCTCGGCTGTCCCGTTCACATAGAAAACATGAATATTTTTAGTGAAACCACTTTGTTGACCTAATAAAATTGTCATTATATTAAAATATCCCCATATTTGCCACTTGTGTTTAGCGTAATCTACTTTTTCGAGTAGGAAGCAAAGGTTGTGGTATTCCTGTGTTGAATAATCTATGAATAGACGCCAGTCATTAGCTTCATAAGAAACATTACACTCATTTATTAGTCCATCAATATTGTTACAGTAAACTGAAATGTTTACCTCTGCAAAATATTTTCTAAATTAGATATCTCTTTCGCGATAAAAAGTTATACGAGTTCCTGGAGCTAGGCAATTTTTCTCTTTTAATCTTGACGCCATTAGTTCAGAAATTTATTTTGAAAGTCCAGCATCTCGGAACAGGTCATTAAGCTCTTCTTGAGAGAACCCATTCATCTGTATATCCTCAGCTGCACTTTTATATTCGTCGCTAATAGTATTACTTCGGTTACTCTCTTCAGCTTCAAGAATGGTAGGACAAGTCACAGATTCAAATCGAAGGTTTTGTTTTTCGGTTGTGCCCAAAAACTTTCGTTAAATAAAAATAGCAATCGTTCTCATGATTTTTTGGTTTCCGCCAGATCATTGGAGAAGCAAAGGTCCGTTTATTTTATTTATTAAGTTGCAAGGAGCATCTTAAGCATATCGTTCTTGGAGTCCAATGGTTGATCATTTCACTTGTTTCTATACTTAGAAAGTCCTGGTATCTACTATCAAGTACATCTATGAATAACTTTCTAAGTTTAGTCACAATATATTCTCCACAAACAACGCAGAAAGAGTCTACGCAATTATTGCATGATGTCTTTCTTGTATAACATTATACTCTTCAAAGGCCAAGTTACCCACCGATGTAGACCTGCGGTCGTTTGATGATGACTCCTGAGAGCCCACTTTCTCATCCTGACCAGCCACCGATACTGGGGTTCCGACTCCCTGTATCGTTCTTTTCCGAGTGCCGACTATGACGGCATGAGCGCCATGATCCAGGGACTTAGCCGGACCGCGGAATAACTCCGTTGCCCTCGATGCCGATACACGCCAAAACTGTCACACTCAGAACTCACGTGCAAGTACATTTACTGTTGCATTTTATGGTTTTAAGGGCATGCGGTTATAGGGTTATAAGTCCACCTCAAAGTATTTTTTGTCATATTTAAGAGTTGTAGGGTTATGGGGTTTTGGGTTTATAGGGTTATGAGGTTTGGGAATACTGGGGTTATAGGATGTTGGGGTTTTAGGGTTATGGGACTTCAGGGTTATGGAGCTTACGAGTTTTGAGGTAATGAAATGATGGATGTATTGAATTATAAAGCTAAACCTCTCCGAGATTGAGGTTTGAGTTTTGCGTGTAAGTTTTTTTATTTGTTTGATGCATTTTGGGTTTGTAGTTTATTGGGATGTGAGATTTATGAGTTTTGAGGTTATAGATTTTGGCGTTATGGGTTTTAGGGGTATAGGCTATCGATCTCAAGATTATTGAGCTATGAAGGTATAGGGTTATGAGGTTTAAGGGTTGATATTGTTGAGTTTTATAGTTTCAAGCTGTTTTTTGAGGTTATAAATAAACGCTGACTTGATCAAAACAGGTTTTGGATTCGGTTTCAGCGACCCAAAAAACATATAATCGTCTTGGTCTGATTTAAGGAACCCTCCACTCAATTTTTCTTTTTGTAGTCCTGTATTATAAATAGAAATTCGCAGAAAACTTTGTTTTCAAATTTTTCTGATAAACCGCATATTCATCGATTTGCAATGTGTAATGCAGGTATCTAGGTATGTATATAAAATATTTCATGATAACATTTAAAATTTTTATTACACGATGGTAGATAAGTATAGTATAATAAACGAATTTCTAACGAAATATAAACAAAAATAAATTTCCATAAACATTTATTTTTTGTAGCTGTGCGCGCGCTACTCTTAGTGATACCGAATCGACAAGTTTTATTTTTTTGAATATATCGCGTATTCTTAATAAATTTGCGGTTTAATGTGCTATCTCTAGTTTACTTTCAATTTTCACGAGGAATAATTAACGACAAAAAAACATTAATGCTAATATATTCATAATAGTGACTGATCATAAACCAAACACTATTATAGTCATCCAAATGTGAATGTATGCATGTATGTTTGTATGTATGGACATTAAAAGTATGACCAATTTTCTTAAAATAAATGAGTATAAAAAAATGTTAAAGACTAATAAAATTCAAAACTTTATTTAATTTTACCTAATTAAATAGAATTTCTCAAGATTATGGCTATAGGCTACCTTTAACTAACAAGCTATAACATCATATTTAACATTATCTTTTGAAACAGTACATAAACGCCGCGCATAATCGGATGTACTTGAAAATGTTGGGCGTTTAAGTAACCACCGTTTGATAAGTGCGAGGATAAGTGTACACATTCTCATGTTTAATTTCATGATTGTTTCAATAACTCTCAAGTGGTAATCTTTCATATAGTAACAAATGCTTATATACGTAGAGATCAGAAATTACCATTTGGATTGTTGTTATGAATTTTAAAAATTATGAAGTATTATTTTAAGAGTTTTCTTTACTTTGTGACTATGGAATCGAAATTACATAAGCATCTAATTAGCTCATTGAAATCGAACTAACACAGATGTTCTATGTACCACTTAATGTTTTCATCCCTCAATACCGATCTTACTTTTATAATATCTTCATAATTTCTCAATCGCTCTAATTTAAATTCTGATGTATAAACTTGACTTTGTTTCCCATCAAATTATTTCTAAATGTACTTGGATTTTTAATTTGGTTAAGCTTATCAGGGCCAATTTTTAATGTTTTGTTGAATTCAAATTTATGTGTATTCAAACTTTATTCAACTTTATCTAAATATTCATATACTAAACGCCAAACAAACTACTGAATTGAGCTTAGAATGGACTCAAATATTTGAAGCGCTTGAATAGATTCCATTTGGGTAATATTTTTGTGGCCCGTCATTAGAAAAACGATAAGAATCACTGAATTAACCATTTTATGTTGACCTATCTGTATTTTTTAATTTTGTACTTGGAGTAACGTAAAAAAAAACCGCGGTCAATGGTTTTAGATTGTGATATTAAATTACAATGTTGTGCAGCTTACAAGTTATAGTTTATATAATACACAAAGCTGTTTTAAGCTTATCGATAAAAATAAATTTAAAAGATTTTGGTAATACGAATGTCAAGTTCATATATATTTTATGGATTTGAAATTTATTTGTATAGGTGATCGGAATATGATATGATCGAACATTATTTATTGTATTAGGATGAATTTCAAAGTCACACGTGGTGTTTTATTTGTTAAGGGGTGCACATTGGATTCCAACCAAAAAACCATGGAATTACCTTTTAATTTTAAAACCGCAACATTTTTCGATCGACCGCAACCTTCGAAATATTTAAAAACAATTTTTTTTTTCTTAAAATTAGTCCACTTGTGGTCGTACGTATTTTTACAAGATGTACATAAAAAATATTCGACGAAAAACTTAACAAGCAAAACCAACATTGTACTGTTAATAGGCCAAATTATATGGAAATTGTTTACTTTTTTGGTGACATATCAATTTTATTATGTCATAAATCGATTCCGAGAATTTCGTTTCCGTGTTTTTCAAATAGTTTGCGAATTAATTGGTGTGAAATACGTAATTTAACGTTTTTTTGAAAATATTTATTATTATTAAGATTAATTGTTGCATATAAATTCTTTCTCGCTTAGTAAGTAGTCACAGGTAGTAACAGGAAAATATATTGGGACGCTTAAAAATATGAAAAATATGGAACCGCCACTTGCTCGAAGATTTGAAATGATTCCAAAAAATCTATAGCAAAATCTATGGGTAGGAACTTTATTTTCTTGCTTGTGGCCCTATATTTGACGCTCATTATTCTATAGACGTCCTCTAAGTTTTTTTTTTTTTTTTTTTTTTTAAATTGAATTTCTTTATTATGCTCAATACATATAAATATGTGTTAAAGAGCTATACATAAATATTTAAATTAACATAATTTTTAATGGTACAATTAAATTAAAATTAAAAAATTAATAAAAAAAATAAATTGTATATTAATAATATTAACATTGTAAAAGTTAAAAATTTAAATTTGAGTTTCAGATATGGAGTTAAAGAAGTTAATACAAGTAAGAAGAATGACAATAAGAAATTTTAAAAAAAAAAACTAATTATACATATATCAGAAATATAAAAAAAAAAAAAAAATGTCGAGGTTTTAGTAACTGCGCTTATTCACAAAAAATATTCTCAATATTATTTAAATTCTCTTTGAAATATTTATTTTTTACCAGTGCTTTTATCTTACTTTTAAAGTCTGATTTATTACTAGTTTTTAAATAGCTTGGCACTGAGTTGTATATTTTTATATAGTTGAAGAGGAGCGGCTTAGTTCCATAGCCCGAATAGTTTAAGGTTTCATTTCTAATTTCATTTCTATTCCTAGTTTCATAGCTATGCAATAAATTATTTTCTCTTAGTATTGTGTTTGTATGTATATAGTGATTTTTAACATTATGTACTAAAATAAATATTTGCTGGATATGGCTAAAAGATATTGGTAGAATTGTGTTTTCTCTATGAATATTATGAGTATGTTCTAACCAATTGTAACCAAACAAATTTTTTATGGCTCTATTCTGTAGTTTTTGTAGTTGATCCATTTTATACTTATACGTTAATCCATATATATTAAGACAGTATTGTATATTACTACTAAAAAAAGCATGGAATAACTTGAGTTTTATATGTTTTGGCAATACTTTCTGCAGTTTTTTAAAAATACCCGCTATCTTTGAAATTTTATCTCTTATAAAATCCACATGATACATGAAATTGAGATTATTATCAATATAGACACCCAAATATTTTATTGAAACGTCCAATAAATCCAAGAAAACAATACTGGCTACTTGGGGCTACCTATGACACTGTGTCAGGACTCGTCCAAAGTTATCCGGACAACTAATGGGAAGCCTAGGTCTAGAGTGACTTTTGTAAGACCATATTTACGAACGTTTGAGTTAATTACGTAGGGCCAATTATAATCAGTTCCAAAAGAGACAGAAGATCTAAAATCGATTTTATAGTAGATTAGAACATAGACAACAAGTAGATATAGTATACAACGATTTTTCAAAAGCTTTCGATAAAATTGACCATTTGATTTTTATGGATTAACTAGATAAACTAGATTGTCAGTTCAATTAAGTGTGGTATTCATACCGTCCTATTCGTTACCAATTTGTCAAGATTGATGATTTTAGCTCTCGTTCATTTCGTGTTAACCTCAAGAGTTCCTCAAGGAAGCCACATTGGTCCGCTATTATTTGTTGATTGTATTGTTGAGTGTTTTGAATTTAATAAATTCGAATTTATTCTCTTAATTAATGGTGTTTCTGATTGTGTGAAATTGCAATGTGACTTAGGTAACTTTTGCAGTTGGGCGTTTAACAACAAATTGTTGTTGAAAGTGGATAAATATAGGATTTTGTCATTCTCTCGGATGCGCTCGATTACTGCTGTTGATAGAGTTGAGTTCTTGTCTAACTTAGGCATAATCTTTTCTGGTGATTCTAACATTTACTATTTCTACTAGGTTTCATTAAGAGCAATTGTACAGACTTTTGAGACCCGCTCATACTGAAAACTCTGAATATAATTTTAACCTATCAACATTTCATATTGTATTTAACTTTGAGGATATTTTGGGTCCAACGAAATATTTGCGCGACTCATCAATTTTCAAAATTGCTTTACAAAAAAAGGTGCAGCTGGGCGTTTGACGGCCATTGACAGGTAATCGTAGAAATTTCTACGCGCATCTGAGTAAGCCATCTTATTTTATGAATGTACCTTTAGGGAAGTTTTAAAGTTTGAGAAACTTGTCTGAACAAATTGCTTACAAATATTTTTATTTTCTATGTTTTGTTTACTCACAAACAGACCGACAGACAAACCAACCGAAAGACCGACAGACAGGCTGACAGACAGACCGAGAGGCAGACCGATAGACAGACCAGTGCAGTCACAAGCATTGTCACAAATTGTGTATCACAAGTGTAGTCACAAGTGTAATCACAAGTGTAGTCACAAGTGGAGTCACAAGTTTATCCACAAGTGTATTCACAAGTGTAGTCTCAAGTGCATAATACATTTCATATTTCCGAAGGAATATAAAATGAATAAATTTAAGGTAGCTATTAATCTTTACTTGCAGGATCGCGCATTGGGTGCAGAAGCTCTGACAGTTACAAGGAGCTAGGACCGTTAATAAGTCCGCTCTGCACCCAATTAAAAAAATTGATAAAAAAAAATAAAAAAAAAAGTGTAGTCACAAGTGTAGTCACAAGTGTAGTCACAAGTGAAGTAACAAGTGAAGTCACAAGTGAAGTCACAAGTGTGGTCACAAATGTAGTCACAAGTGTAGTCATAAGTGAAGTCACAAGTAAAGTCACAAGTATAGTCACAAGTATAGTCACAAGTATAGTCACAAGTGTAGTCACAAGTGTATTCGCAAGTGTATTCACAAGTGTAATCAAATGTGAAGTCACATGTGTAGTCACATGTGTAGTCACAAGTGTAGTTACAAGAGTAGTCACAAGTGTAGTCACAAGTGCAATACAAAATTTGTAAAATCAAATTCGCCTGAATGTAAGCGACCACTATAGGGATTCTTTGTTGAGTAAAATAAACATGTTGTTTTCTGAATGCAACTAATTGATGGACAATCTCATGGCAATGTGATAGTTCGAATGTCATTTTTCAATCAGAAAATGTTCAAAGCCAACATAATATTGCGAGACCTGAAAGCGCACATTGCCTTTTATTACTATTCTATCCTATTCATCGAAAATAAAAATTGGTATGTACTCTTGTTCTAGTTATAATAAGGTCTAAAGTTCGATGATAGATACTCGTATAAGCTGTAAATATTTTTTTAATGCCGTTCGATTGGCGTTGTATCGTTACCTTACAGTACACAAGTGCTATGTCCATTTTTACAAAATACAAATTTAGGTTTTCAGACAGGCATTATTTATCATTTATGGTTCTGTTATTTGGTACTATAATCATTTGTACCACTATTTCCAAGGCATTGAATAAAAATTCCAAATATTTTCGAATTTAGAGACATTCTTGTGAACATTCAAAATATGGACATAGCACTTGTGTGCTCTAAAGCAGTGCTTCTCAAACTTTTTCATACTGCGGCCCCGAAATCAGAGAAATGAAATCCAGGGCCTCCAAAAATGTTATTAAAGCATTCTTGTTCAAGGATCTCAGATGTCCCGCGCAGCTGGGACAGTATTAATTGTAATTCATATCCGTATTCCGCAATTTATAAAAATGTTCTACCAACCCAAAATATTTCTTCAGCTTCATCTTCATCCGTTTTGTAGGATTAAAAAATTATTTTACACAAAAATTGTAGAAATCCAAAAAATTATTAAACATTTTGAAAAACTTTAAAAGATTCGTCATAAGGAACTATTAAAAATTGGATGCTTCTGTAAAAGCTCCGAGACTAAATATTTTAACTAGACATATGAGTGGAGCACAACAGATAACGAAATGACTAACTAAGGTTAAAGCTAAACATTTTTGAGCTGACTATTCTGGATACCCTGAGCCGAATTTGCTTCGTTTTTAATTTTAGCGTCAAATGGTTTTAAATTAGGTATTTCAGACCAAATTTGGATTTAATTCTTGAGTAGATGATAGTAGTTCAGTTTGTTTTGGCCCCAGACATTCGAAAATTACCGAACTTTGAATTACCGGTTTTCGATAATTTTTTATCAGTCACACAAAACTTATCAATAGTTAGTGCAATTTGAACCCAGGTAAAGGTTTCGACAAATTTATAAAACTTATTATTAACACCGGCATGAAAAAAAAAATTCTGAACCCGAGGTCTGACATGTCAATTCTTATATATTTTGATGCGCTGAATACGAATCCGATGTTCATTTTGCTTCATCACCCAATTTTGGGTCAAAATTGCCCAAGAAAATACCAAAGTCTATTTTCTGTACCGTTTACTTCAGATATATCGTTTCCGGAGTATTTTTAACCGCAAAAAAGGATTCCGTAGTCCAAATTTACTTGTGAGACTTCAGTAAGCGAAAAAAGCCCAACTTTAGATCAAAATGGCCAAAAAAATTCCAAAGTAATTTACCTTTCTATTTTGGTTACTAATGGTTTTTGACTAAACCATTGTTAGAAAGTCAGACAAAGAAACTCATACTAAAACCCAGACGCACAACTTACACTGAAACTCAGACAATCAAACTGTTACTCAAACCGAGACGCAAAACTCACACTTGAACTATAACAAGCCAACTGAAATTTAGAGAGTATAGCAAAGCAACCTTGATTATACAAGCCATAATCTAAAATTCGAAGCTTTTTTAAGGGAATTAGAAACGACGAAAAAATCAAAATTTCCATAGTAAAACACATAAAACATATTATGGGAAATCACTTTTTTTCTTAAGAGAAATTTGTCAATGAAAACGTTACAAATTCTTAATTATGATTTCTGAAATATTTTCATAAATGTTTGAATTTCAACATATATGAATATTGTTTAAGTAAATCGTTTTCATTTTCTTGTAATAATTGATTTATTTAAACCAAAATATAAAAAAAGTTCATAACAACAGCATTCTGGTCAAATAAAAAAGAAGAGCTTACTACAAATTGTGTGCATTAAGTCAATATACATTACATAGATGGCAGTACAAATTTTTTAAAAATCGTACCAAAAATTGCCACCTGGGGAAATTTTAAGTTCAAAAATTGTAGGAAAAGCAAAACAAATTCTCAAAATATTAAGAACGTGTGATAATTTTGTGATTAAAAATTTTTTTTTCATATTTTCCTGTATAAATCTGAGACATCTAACGTACACTAGTAAAACTAAAGATAAATGTAGCAAGTATTATTTTAATTCGCCAGAGCCAACTTTGGCAAATAATTTAATTTTAATATTTCTGCAATTAATATTTACTTAATACCCATTTACCCTTCCTGTATATTGCTGCTAAAGATATGTAGAACACTTTTGTATAAAAATTTTGTAACAGTTTTGCTTTTTTCATTGTAAAACTTGAAGCTAAAAAACATCATTTTTACTATGGATTCCTATGGAAATCAGTGAAAAGTTATACCACTAAAAAAGCTTCAAAAAAATATGTCATAATGATTATGGCTCTATACTCTAGAAAGCTCTGGTATAAGTTACAAATACAAAGCCAAATAAGAAAAATTCGCGGCTTGTGTGACTGAAACAAAGGTTCTTACAATAGGAAAGTGAAACTTCACTAAGAAAGTTTAGCTGAAACGAGTTCCCCTGAACTTGCTGCAGTTTGAGTTTGTCTGCTCAAGATTGAGTTACAGTTTGTTGCTTTTCATCAACTTTTTGTTCATTGACCTATCAGGAGCGTTCAAGTAAAGTTTTCTTGATGTCATTTCTTGCGTTTATAACGTACTCTCTTGTCCTCGAATGGCCTATGAAGTGGATTTCTACGTCTTTTTCTCAGATTTGGTTCTTCATCTCTCTTGAGCATTCAACAATAGTCCGCTAACATGTTAACATCCACCTTCACTGATTGCTCTTCACTATAGTCGCCTAGATTGTCAGGAAAGTAATCAAGATGGGAATCCAAAAAATGGAGCTTTAAGTTCATATGACATTCCAATTGCCTGTAATTTTCTATCACCTTTGTAACAATGTCGGTCTTAGTTATTCTCACTTCTGGTGTTTCCTAAGAAGTTTTCACAAATTTCTTTAAAACTGAGCCAGGCAGCTCTCTCATTTTTTTGCATGGTTTTAACGAAATTTTGATCTTGAAAACGTTTTCGAATTTGACGTCCGTTAAAAATACCTTCTTTAATTTTAGCCTCTGTCAGTTTTGGAAATTGTTGTGCTATGTATTGGAAACATTGACATTCTTTAGCTAATACCTTCACATATTGCTTTATCAGTCCAAGTTTTATGTGTAGTGGAGGTAAAAGAATTTTTGAGGAATCTAACAAAGGTTCTTCAATAACATTAGGTTTTGATGAAAACAGTCTCTACTATGCCAGAGACATTTAAAACAAGGGTACTTTACAAAACCAGGCTGCGGCCCTAGCAGTTTTATTATAATTTTTAAATCCCCACAAACTTGCCAATATATATCGTAGATCTCCATAATTTCTCCCATAGAGATTGAGTGGATTATTGAAAAAATTCCCATAGAAGTCTTATACACGCTATATATGGCAAGCATGATTATCATACCATATTAGTGACATTATCTAATCTCAAACATATTAATTTGCTTCTTATAAGTATTCAGTGTAGGCCGTCGTATATCATTCAATACGTCAACTAGATATTTTATTTTATGCTATTATCTCCGCGTTAAACGTTAAGTTGAAAAGCATAAACTTTTTACTTAAAAAAAAAGGTGACAACACCAGCCAAGGTCACCGCACCGATAAAATTGATAGCACGTTTTTAGTTTTATTATTTTTTGTTTACTAAACCGAAACTTGTATTTTTCTGTGCAGATAAATTTTATATTTTCTGTACTCAGTTGACAACATTTTTCACTTTAACCAAAAACCAACGTGATTTGCATATGCGCAGGTGATTTCGCAATGTCTTATTATCCACAATGATGCTATTTAAGCTGCTGTGTGTATGTGTGTGAATAAATGATTTAAAATATCAAAACCAGATTGATCATTTTGCGTGAAATCCAAAAGATCATATAACAATAAAAAATAATGAATTATTTAGCGTGAATTATTGGCTAATTAAGTTTTCAATGAAGTTTTATTTTACGACTAATTAATAAATATACATATGTTATGTATGTGTTAGATGTAATAATATGCTACTCACCGACACATGGGCTTAAGTCCAAAGCACCTGAATATAAGCAGCCGTTCGGTTTGACGATTATATTTGCAATCTGATTTGGACAAAAACATCCGCTTGAATATTCTGGCCCCAATTTATTTAGAAACGTATCACTAATTTGGTATCGTAGTGTTGGGATGCCTTTAAATTCGGATTCCTGATTAAAAACTAGTTCAGTCGATCTGCAAAAAAAAAACGTTTGTATTATTTACTTATAATAATTAAAATATGTAAAATAATTTACCTGCATATGTCCGTGCTAAACGAATAAAGTGGAAAATTATGTGAGGCCGTCTGATAAGGTCGAAAATTAGAAGAATCGGAACCATTGATCATATTGCATACAGATCCTCTTGATCCACCTTTATTATTTGGCCACACAGTCAATTTTTCTAGTGAATTCCATTTCACAATTTGTCCGACGCGCTCAATATTTGTTAAACCAGTGCTTGCTTCAAACAATCCGTCATCGGTCGTATTTTTCTGCAATAAAATGTGGGAATTTTTTTTTCTATTAAAATACTTGTTGGTGTCTCATCACATTATGTCGATCACCTTCGAACAAACCAAACTATTAATGTAAGATGTCGCAATTTTAAATAATCGCGACAACAACAAAATACTTTAATCTAGAAAACTGAGCATCTCCTTCTTGATTTACTTTCAGTTTTAAATTTTTATTTTTTTTTTAACGTATAAGATTTATCTCAAATCGTTTTTTGTGCGTCGAACTATTTAAGATCATCTATAAGCGATATTGAACTCGTTATAGCTGAATTTGCATATGTTTATGCATATTTTTTTATTGCCTTTATTTAATATGTTACGATAAAAAAAACGAATGAATAGAATAAAATTATAGCTTAACAAAGATATAAATCAATAAGAGTTGTTCAAGATGGACACTTTTTGTCAAAGCATTTAGAAAAATTTGAATTTTTCACGCTCGTGCACACTTATGTACATCTAAGACGGGTCATTTATTCATGCCAGTGGTTTATTTATTAACACAGCTTTGAACGACACACCCTGACTTGTATGGTTTAACAGGTGTCTTGTAAAAATACAAAAGCGGAGCAGCGGAAGATGAGAAGACACTTCCAGGTATCAATATTTTGGTAACTTTGAAAATAATAACAGTCTCTTCTCTTACTTATTTGCTGTTGAAGTGGATCTGGACAGCGATTTTGGTCGCAAAATGAGGATTGATGATTGAGAATTTTGTATATGTACACGGAGTATAATATACATTTTGCTATTGTGTGCCGTTAAATATTATTATTGGATTAGTGGATTTTCTCATGCGTTTTCTCTCATGGTAAGTATCAAAAATAAGCGAAGCGGGTGAAATCGGTTCAAATTTTTTTCGGTGTTGTAACCGACGACATTCATTTGGTTTCGTTAATAAAAATCCAAAACAAGATACATATACGTAAACAAAAAAAATTCTCGCAAATAAAAAAAAAAAACAAAAAGCAACATAAATGAATGTATTTTAATTTATGTATTCTTCGTCGGCTCCATTCGTATTATTTTTAATTTTTAAAAAGCGCTACAGACCATCAGCGCTGTCGAAAGAGGCACTTTAGTGCCTCCCGGGCACTTATAGAGAAAGTGAGGCACCCAAAAAATTAGAGGCACTTAGAGGCACTTAGAGGCACCGAAAAAAGATTTTAAAATTTTGTTCCAAATTTCATAATTTATAACATAATTTATTTGGTTTCAACTACGAAGCACGATTTCGCGAACAGTGCGAGAAATTAGCAAGGAACATTTTTATTTTTTTTCTCATAGCCCTAAACGACAAAATGAGTAAAACAGTTTTCAAACAACTTTTAATGTTCCGATTCATACGATTTTGAAAACTTCTACTACAAGATGGCTAGCATTAGATGGCGTAATATTTAGAATATTGGAACAATGGTAACCTCTTCAACACTACATATTTTGTACTAGACAAATTTGAGTCGAGAAACCCTATAAAAGATTTAGCTTGTGTTCCACAAAATTTAAATATAAACAACAACATTTATTTTCACTTTGGGGGTGGTGATACATAATTTCATTAAAGTATGAAAATAATTTAAATGAAATGGGTTTTAAAGAAACCGCTTGTTTTGTAAAGATCGATAGATTGTATATAGGGCCTAAGCTGAGTTGGAAATTGCACAATCTAACTTAAATCTTGAATGTATTCTAACCATCAAGAAACGATGTAAAACTATTATATTAAACTATGCCAACAGGCGTCGTTAATCGATTTGATTTTAAAGATGAAATATTAAATAAAATTCAAAGCATAGATCCACAAAACCTAGGACAAACTCTCATACCTCTGATACGACGGAACTTTGTTAAGTGACGGAAAAATAGAGAAGATAGAAGAAGAATATTGAGAAGTTTTTTTTCAGAGATTTATTGCGGTATCTTCTAATTTGGAGAATTTCTGGGGTAAAATTTTTGAAATACGAAATGGAATCAATGAATTTCTATTCCCAAATCCCAAGATAAAAAATATTTATTACTTGTCTTCTAAGCCTTCCTCATAGTAGTGCTGCAGCAGAGCGGTGCCTTAGTGCGAGATTACGTTAATATTATGCTGAAAAATGTTCACCAGGCAACCAGTCGACGTAGTCTATTTCGTAAACAACTTTCTCCTTCCGAATAAATTATTTTTAAAATGCATGCGGTCCTGCTGAAAATTTTTCAGCAGAATATTTACGTAAACTGGCACTTGGAGGGTATATACACTGTTTATGTCTGTATGTATTCCTATTAGTTAACTTTTTATTTAAATAAAATAAAATTTGTAAAATAGTGTAGCTTTCGTTTTTTTTTTCTTTTTTTTTGTGAGGCACCCAGAGGCACCCAAATTAATTTTTTGAGGTACCCATTTTTTTTTGTCTTGCGACAGCGCTGCAGACCATCCGATTTGGTCAGGTGGTCGGACCGATTTGGTTGGGTTGGATGTAAAATCGGATCGTGTGTATGCATGTCGGTCCGACAATTAAGTTGGATGTGTCGGATGGAAATTCCATCCAACCGTCCGACCAACCAACTAAATCGGATAGTGTGTAGTGTTGTCGGACGATATTATTTGTCAGTCGTGTGTAAAATTCCAGAGCGAGAACACCAAAGGAAAATAAACATAATTCAATCGTGTAAATTCGTGTGTGTGACAAAAAAAAATTAAATATTGTCAAAATCGGATGGTAAGTCGGACCGTCTGTATGTAGACAACAACCGATCTGGTTGGACCGACGGTCGGTCCGACAAGTTGGATTGTCTGTAGCGCTTTTAAATTTTGAACAAAGGAATCAAAACAGAAAATAAGAAAACAAAATGATTTTAAATAAAATGATTTTGTTTATTTTTTTTAGTATTGTGTCAGAGCCTTCTAGAGTATAGAGCCATAATCATTATGACGTATTTTTTCGAAGCTTTTTTAGTGGTATAACTTTTCACTAATTTCCATAGGAACCCATAGTAAAATGGTGTTTTTTAGCTTCAAGTTTTTCAATGAAAAAAGCAAAAATGTTACAAAATTTTTATACAAAAGTGTTCTACATATAATTAGCAGCAATATACAAGAAGGGTATATTGGTATTAAGTAAATATTATTTGCAGAAATATTAAAAATAAATTATTTCTAAAATATATTTTTCGAACTTTCATTTTAAAAAATACATCAAAGTTGGCTCTGACGAATTGAAATAATACTTGCTACATTTATCTTTAGTTTTACTAGTGTACGTTAGATGTCTCAGATTTATCCAGAAAAATACGAAAAAAATTCTTTAAACACACAATTATGACACGTTCTTAATATTTTGTGAATTTGTTTTGCTTTTCCTACAATTTTTAAACTCAAATTTCCCCAGGTGGCAATTTTTGGTACGATTTTTCAAAATGTTTACTCGCCAGTGCCATCTATGTATATTGACTTAATGCACACGATTTGTAGTAAGCTTTTCTTTTTAATTTGACCAGAATGCTGTTGTTATGAACTTTTTTTTATATTTTGGTTTAAATAAATCAATTATTACAAGAAAATGAAAACGATTTACTTAAACGATATTCATATATGTTGTAATTCAAACATTTATGAAAATATTTTAGAAATCATAATTAAGAATTGGTAACGTTTTCATTTATAAATTTGTCTTTGGAAAAAAAGTGATTTCCCATATGTTTTATGCGTTTTACTATGGGAATTTTAGTTTTTTCCTCGTTTCTAATTCCTTTATAAAAGCTTCGTTTTTTAGATTATGGCTTGTATAATCAAGGTTGCTTTGATTGTGTTCGTGTTGCCTTGCAACTCGTTAGGATTGTTCCTATACGATGTTATGTCGAAGAGTGGGGACATTTTATTCCAAACAAAAAAAAATGTACATACAAAAAAGGTTACGCAAGTTAAAAAGGAAAGTAATAAAATAAACCATCTCGCTTTTTTATTTACTGTGTATATGTAGAATAAAATTTCTCCACCCTCGAGCATAGCATCGTATAGGAGCAACCGACCATCATGAGTTGCAATTGCAATTGCAACACAATACTAAACAAAATAAACCAAATCGTTTTGTTTTCTAGTTTTTTTGTTCTTTTTTTTGGTTAATATTTTATTATTTTTTATTTTGAGTCTCTCTCGCTTCGTCATATTTTAAATTTTATTTTTATTTTGGAATTTGTTGTTCTGTTCTATCTCAGTCTCCCTTAATACATCCTCTCAATCGTTCTCTTCTGAGCTTATTTCTCTTATATTTGTATCATGTAACATGTTATTCCTATTACTCCCGTCATTTTATCTGTTTAATTTGCATCATTTTAACGAAAAACTGAAAGAAAAAATGCACATTCGACACCAATACAATTTACCAATTCTATAGATCGATAATTTGACAGCCAAAATATGTCAAAACTTTTTGAGTGTTAAGGAAAACAAACAGCAGTTTATATGAAGCTAACTTAAAATGTTTGAAAATAACTTAATTTTAATAAAAATAACCATAGAAAAAACTCAAACGGCACAAGATTAAACCTAAAGAATACGAATTTGCCTTCTTTTTATGTTTTAATTTTTCACACGCTTTTCACAAAAAAATTTACTTGCTTAGCTTAAAATGACATAAAATGAATACATTTCAATTTAATTTTTATTAAAAAATATTTAATATATGTCTGTAATTATAGAAATAAAATTGCATCTGTGCCACTTCATACAAAAAGATATGAACAATATTTTGACGTTTATTTGTTTTCCTTAACACAAAAAATTACAATGAAGTTGTCTAGCATTCAATCTATTGCCTTCCGGTAATCCTCAAATCAATCCTCATTTTGCGACCAAAATCGCTGTCCTGGTCAAAGCGATGGGTGTTGACGGGAGAAACAATCCAGCTGATTGTATGGATATGTTATATGTGAAAAAAAAATTCTTCAAGAAATTGGGTATTACTATAAATCCTCAAATTTATAGAAATTCTGAAGGGATCCTTTGAACCACGAGAGGGCTACCAGAGTCATGAAATAAAAACAAAACAAGACCATTCAATTCCCCATAAAGCGAAATATATTCTACTTCTCTCATTTGTTATGCGGTGGAGTTGTCAGAGTTTTCCATAAACATTCCTAAAAAAATGTTTTTAAATTGGAGTAACTCCTGAACTACTACAAATGGAGGTAAAATCTCTCTCAATCCCTTTCAGAAAATACTTTTATTAATCTATTTTAATACGCAGATGAACTATTGCACTTTCAAAAAATTTTACGGCCAAATTAATTCAAATGTGATTATATTTTAACTGTACTAAACAAAAGTCTTCGAAGACAATAGACTTAAATTCCCTTTATCATATTATTTTGGTTTTCTTATATTTCTTAAAATGTGTATGGTGATGCGCCACAAAAATGTGGTCGAGCCTATAAGTAAAAAACAGTATATTTTCTGAAGGAATTTGAAAAGAGAATTCACCTGATTTTTATTTGAAGTTTCCAGTGTCGGTAGTTAGATTGTATTTTCCTTCACAACATACAGATAAAAACTACTAAGAGTCAATAAAACCCAATGTACACCAACAATGCCTATAGATTTACTGGTATAAACAGGTATATTGTCCAGTTAAACAAAGCACATTCCTTACTCTAAATCAATCAAATCTGAACTTTTACTAAGTCAAATTCGTTGGAAAATTAAACATTTAATTAAATACTGAAATATTTTTCATTGTTTCTAGCTTTTATCAAAATCTAAGCTTTAATAAAATAATTTGCAGGGTCCTAAAATTGTTATCAAATTCGGTTTTGTTCTGGATATTAATATCATTCTTTGAAATGTTTATTTTGGCATTGCGAGGTTCAAATTCATATATTATTTGACTAAACAACAGATAAATAATAAGAAATAATGGTTTAAAGTCTTCGTTTCTTGGTTATTATTATTAAACTGATTTGAATGGTTAGAAACTACGATAATACTTATCCTTTTTAATTAAAATTACCACCGCCTTGATGTTACCCCAGCCTTATGTCCCAAGAAAATATAAAATGACTACTGACAATATGCGAGTAAATCCCTACCCAACTTGTTTTACTAGAAGAAGCGTCCGTTTTTTGACGTAGGACTCTTTACAAGTTAAAGACTTGTATTTTAATTTAACAACAGATCATATTTAAGATATGTCAAATTTTCTTTAACTGCCGACAATGCCATTTTCACAAAAAAAAGAAACATTTCACATTTCATGTATTACCCATAGATGTCAGTGTAACGAAAAATGTGCTGCATTGCCACATGACAATAGCAGACGTATTCCTGAAATATGTATAATTTTACGCTGCGGTTGAATTCTTGCGTAAAACATTCACTGTAGATATAGATTTTTAGTGTTCGTTTTTTGTTAAATTACGAATTTTGCTCTATTTAATACTCGTTCAATTCTTATAACAGTAGATCATTAGATAACAGTAGATCAGCAGTATTTGTAGAATAGTAGGTCACGTTTTTTAAAAGATGGCAACATCGTTCTTTCAGTACCCATTTCTCATAGCCGGTCACAATTCTGTTAAGAAAATAATGCCTTTGTGGCAATTGATGGTCTTTGTTTGAAGTCGACAATTGAAGTGGAACTCAAATACCTTGTCGGGATACTTTTTCAATTACATGGAGCTGTCTTTGCACTGTCGACCAGTTGACCCGAAGTGTGTCGGCTATTTCTTGTATGTTCAGTTTTGAATCCGATTCAACCACCGATCGCAAAGCATCATTATCAAATTTAGAAGGTGTCCCGCACTTTAAACATTGTCCAATAGGTCAAAATCACCATTAGCGAATTTCTTAAACCAACGCTGACACTTATTGACCTTCAAAACATCACAGTAGATATCACAAATATTTGTTCTTACAGTTGTTGCATTATATCCCGATCGAAATTGAAACAGCATACAATGACTCATGTGTTCTTCTGAAGGTCCATTAGCCGCCATTTTCTTTTTGCAAAACTGTAATTTTTGTTATTGTTGTAAATAATAAGTCCACAATATAATTTGTCATATGCTCCAATAAAACAAGTCTTAACTGCGCAGCGAATGAAATGACACTAAATGGGAATTTTCTTATTGAAATAATTGATTACTTATGGGTACCCCTAATATATACGTATTTAAGTAATTAGGAAAATTCCAGCTTCAATTTATTTTAACTTGTTAAATGTTTTTTGACTTATTTTAAATAAATAATTTTTTTTTAGATTTATTTACAATGTATGCAGTTATGCACATCCTAAAATATGTATTTTAATAAAATTAATTTTAAATTGGAATTTTCTTTTGGTTCATTATGGAAAAAAATTACAGCCGTTTTCCCAGTTTGACATATACATACATACATACATACATACACATCTTCAAAATTAGCCCCACCTTTTTTTCTTTATTTACAAATACATGCACACAATTTTTTTAGATTGAGTTTCGTTGAGTTATGACACGTTTCATACGATTTTTTTAATAAATTGGAGCTCGAGCGAAGGAAAATACGACACTAATGTGATTTTCCAGCTGCAACAAATTTGACAGATAAAAAAAACCGGGGCGAAAACGGGGCGACAGCAGCTGTCATTCGTCGCCCGGTAAAATTTTTCGGGGCGATTACTAACACAGTTACATTTCAAACGTCATTTAAATAAAAACTAAATATAATTAAATAAATTAACACGAAAAAAATCTTTCATTGCAAAATTAACGTAGAATTGTTAAAATAATTCGACAATTAATACGTAAACACATGCAAAAAACAAAAAATTACGGAAACCGCATTTTTTGCTGTTCCAGTTGAAATGTCAAAACACTAACCCGGTTTTGCCCCGGTTTCGCCCCGGTTTTTTTTTTTTGTGTAACTGGAAAACCACATAAGTTTAGATTATCCTTCAAAATTTAACGAAAAAATCGAAAATAAAAATGCTTGGGATAGTATTGAAAAAAATAATACATATCGGTATATAAATTTGTCTACGCAACCATAGACAAATTTAAAATACGAGTTGCAATCAAAAGTAGTCAAGCCTACATCATTTTCCATTGCAAATTTTGAATTTATAAAAAAAAAAAAAAAAAATTCCCTTATTTTGTTTAGGAACATTTTCAATCCTGCGATAAACAAAGCAAGCTGAAATATTTTCCCTATGTGAATACTTTATTGTTTTTATAATGATTTTTTAATGACGTCTAGAAATGTCTAAATTGACAAAATTATTTTATTAATACAAATACAAAATGTCTCTAACACAGTGACATGAAACAAAAATTTCCATTTGCAATTATTCGCAATCTACTTTAGGTGAAAACTGTATTTTGGTTGCGTTTTCAATGATGACTGTCAAAGTGCCTACAGAGAAACATTTGAAATAATAACGGCATGATTCAGTACTTTTATCAGATTTTTTAAACGCTGTGAAGGTAGCTAAACATAACTTGACGAAAGTGCCCCGATGACGAAACTGCCCCACTTTTACCCTACTATGTTTTGTCAAATACACTTATGTTTCTGTATCATTCGCCTTTTAATGTAAAGTGGCTGACATCTGGTGAACGGTTTTACTACTTAGCCAATGGTGGTTAACCGGTAAATAAATGCATATTAATTAGACATGTTTCTTAGTGAATTTATTTCAAAAGAATCGTTTTTTTGGAATTAAAAAATTAAATTCATTTTGAAAGGTAATTAATTTATCAATAATATTTGAATTTAAATATAAATGCGGTACATAAACAACCACCCTCGGCTCGTAAAAATCGTAGCGCCTCTTACGGCGCTTTAAAGGCGAATAGCAGTATTTTGTTGAGACAAATTTAAACAAATTTAGTTTCGATTTATTTGTTGTCCTAATTGGGCGTGCAAAACGGATATTGTACTTTTACCAGTCACCAGATGGCAGCATGTCAGTTTAAAGGATAGCATTAAATTTAACATTTGTATTTTATACTGAAAAGTATTTATTAATTTTTATTGCATTTAAAAATTAATTTAATAATAGTACAAGAGAAAAATAAAAAAAATTAAAGATAATCTCATATTTAATAAAAAAAGTGGTTCTTTACTTTAATTAATTTGAGTTGAAAAGAAGTCTTAAAAAATTGTTATAACCTGTTGTGTGCCGAAATGCAACAACAAGTTTTTAAAAAATTCGGGAATAAAATTTCATCGCTTTCCGAACCAACGCATTTTAAAAAAAAGTGGATCATAAAACTGCTTTTTTGTTTACACCTTCTGCCGTAGGCACTTGGCGAAACACACTTAATATACACATTTTTTAAACAACACAAAAATCGAGTAAGTCCATAGTCGATCAGATCGATTATTGAACAAAGTTATCCGATAGTTTTCTAGTCTGAAATAGCTACATATATCTGCCTGAGGACATAAACGTATAAATGTGTGCGAGAACAAAAATTAACGGTACAAAAAAATCTCAAATTTATGAATTAATAGTTAAAAATTACTTTATTTTGTAAATTTTCCAACGCCGTTTTAATTAATTTAATTTGGCAGGCTATACTGAGTCCGAAATATACTTCAGAAATATAAGAATTTGAGAAAAGATTGTAAACGCGTCTCCTAATTTCTTAACATCATTTCTAATTTTAATTTCTTCTTTTTGAATCTGAATTGAATATTTTTGAATTTATAATTTCACCAAAGTTATTGCAAATAATAAATTTTGTTAAACGAAATTTACATTTTAACAAATTTGGAATAACTATAATCAAGTTGCTAAAACCTATAAGATTAAAATATTTATGGGTGTTATTAAAATATTGAATTTATTGACCTTTATTTATTAAATATACTCACATGATAGAAGAAAGAAAATTTCATGCTACCATCTTTAAGTACACGAATGGTTTTAGAATTTTTCTTTTTGATCATATCGCATATGATCGCACTGAGGGCACCCGGATTTTTACAAAATTGTACTCCCTCAAAAAGCAGTTTTCTTGCCGTAGTTTTTACAAACAATGTTTGATGTTTACCAAATATATCCTCAATCACCGTATTTATAGTTCCCATTACTGCAGGTTCAAGGGCTTCAGTGGTCTGAAGAACTGACTGTTGGATTAAAAAGAATAATTATTAAATCAGTTTTTCATATTGCGACTAATAATTTTTTCAAACTCTACATTTACTACACTAACAAAATATTTGTATGTACAATAAATTTCACCAATTTGAACACAAAACAATCAAATCGTATTTTAAAAATTAAACCAAATTTTTTATTTTATTTAAAAATGGTTGGAAATCTTAAAGTAGTTGGAAGTGATGTATAAATTTTAACAAAAAGTATGAGAGATTGTTGAAATTATTTTTGGAATCTTTCAGTTGTTATTGTCAATTTCAGACTTTTATTTCCTGCCCATCTGAAAGCTGCCCTTGTATATGCATTATTTTATTGGTTCAAGTTTGTGAAATTTAATTCAAAATTTAAATTGGTTTAAAATTTTTATGTTTAACAATTTAATTTCAGAATTGATATTAGCTTCGGTATGTAGCTAGCTTTCATATAAATGGATAAAAATGGAATGAATGGCTCCAAATTTCAGAATTGGGCCGATTTAAAACCATTTATAGGTTATCTGCTCTTATAAAAACTGTTAAAAATTCATTCAGTTTACAGTCAAATTTATCTTCCCAAATATATACAGTTTAGAGAGAACCAAACACACTAAATTCGCAGTATTTACAAAACCAGATCGACACGCACTGAACATACATAAATCATAGTACAAGATCAAAGTTTCAGGGTACTACCACGGTACTTGGAATTCACTAGCCCGTCGAAAAATGCAAACATAAAAATAAAATTATTAAAACTATTAAAATTCGATGTTCAGGGCGAAACAAAAGTCACGATTGATTATAAAAATTAGTAATATCTTAATTTTCTACAATTTACACTTACCAGTTTGCTTGTTAAGACAAATGTACACACAGTACAAAACACTGTATACGAACAATGTTTAATAAACTAAATATACCCGGTTCCAATCTTTAGGGTTATTTAAAAACGGTAAGATCGGCAAGTCTCCAATATATAGGTTGTTTGAATTTATTTTAAAAAAACGCTCATGACTTTTGCTTCATCTTGTGTACATCTAATCTAACGTGCAAAAGATTATTCTCACTTCTTATTTAATAAAATAAAATAAAAATTTATTCAAACCACTTCTATATTATAAAAATCAAACTGCAAATATTATAATTTAGTGCATTCCTAATTAGTTAGGCTAAATTAATTTACGTTCAATATTGGCAGCTGTGAAATACTGCTGAGTAAATTATTAAGTGGATTGCGTTTGTTTGTTGAATTATTTTTGAAAAAATTCTTTAAAATAATTTTCACTTCGGCTTCCGTTGATTGTAACACGACCTGAAAACAATTTTAAATCAAATCAATCAGCGAGCTGCAAATTCATGTTGAACTATGTTAATAACATAATAACTAAAAACCAAAGTTTGACAGCTTCCACAATAATATTGGTAAACGCGCACTCCAATTTACCGAAAATATTGATAACAAACAGCTAAATATCAGTTGTACCATTAAATTGGTTAAAAACCAATCAAAAAAGGAATTGATGACGATTTGTGTATTATAAAAACAAGTTGGGACTTAGAATTATTAATCATTGCAGCTTTACCACTTATTATAAACCATACGTAAACTTTTATTGAATATTATTATAGCGAATCCAGTTTAACGTATACATTAACTTCATTATCAACACACTCCGTAAGCTCATAAATATGATTATCTGTAAATTGATCGAAACAGAATAAAAATAAAATATTCTTGTTCTGGTAATATTGTGCAAATGACAAGCCTATGTAAATGCAATTTTCGAGTTTTTCAAAGCCGAATAAAAGTCATGCATAGAAGAAGTGTATTCACCTCTCTATTCCTTGGAAATAAAATCGAGTTGTTTTGTTAAATAAAGATCCTAGTTCGAAAATTAACTAGCGTTTATGGTCGTAAAGACTTAACACACTAAGTTAATACATGATAATTGATGATGATCTAATAAACACTTAAATTATTAAAAAATTAGCAGCTATGTGCGGTTTAAAGCACCAAGATTTTAGGTAGAATGTGCTTTACACCTAAACGAAAATTAGTTTATAGGTTGATGAAAAAGGACAGAAATTGAAATTTTATTAATTTCTAAATTAAACTTCCTCATCTACTTACTCACTATTTTTTCACTGATGAACGATGAGTTGACTTATTGTTCACACATTATTCACTAAGCTTATTCCTCCATTATCCACTCATTATTCATTCAAGATTCACTAATTTTTCACTCATTAGGTATTCACACCTTGTCCTACTTTTACAATCATCAGTATAGAACAGGTTGTGGATCTGTTATTGAATATGCTTAGTATGTCATAAACGATTTTTGTGTGTAAAACAATTTTAATTTTGGTTAAGTCAATTCTTTTTGTTTTTCTCTGAGTCCGAGAAGGCAAAAAAAATTTCCGTCCGTCTGTTCATACATACGTATGTCTACTCTGTACATATGGTATTTTGAGAACGGCTTGTCCGATTAAAATTTGTTTCTCCAATCTATTTTTATGATCAAAGCGGATAATTGAAAAGCTTTTGGAACCTGTACTTCAAGAGGATCGGGTACTTGCGCTACGGATTGACCCACAACCATGTGTTTAATAACACGTGGTATTACCTCGTTCCACGTTGACCTTGTGTATATGCTGGTTTGAGGATTGGGTTAAGTGTTAAGTTTGACGCCGAGTTAAAGTTGAATGAGCAATTCAGCTGCACTGAGCAGTGTAGGTTGAATTGAGGGTTGAGTTAGAGTTAATATGAGTTGATTTTAGTAGAATTCATGTACGCATATTATAGTTTTTCGGGTCATGTTGGTTTGAGAGAAGCGCCATTAAGTTGGGCACTACGTTTTGGGTTGAGTTGGGGTACAGTTGGGGTTGGATTGAGTTTGAGCTAACAGTTGAGTTGGATGTTTATTGTTTATTTGGGGTTGTGTTGTGGATTGAGTTGAAAGTTAGCTTCAGTTGAGTTCATGTACGCATATAGTTTTTCGGACCATGTTGGGGTTCAGTTGGGCGTTTATTTGGGTAGATTGAGTTGAATTCATGCACTCTTTTATTTTTCGGAACACGTTGATTTTGGAATTGAGTTGGGCTGGTTCTAAGGGCTGAGTTTTGTGTCGAGTTAGGGGTTGAGTTGGGTGTGAGTTGCAAGTAAAGCATTAACCTTTCGAGATGTTTCGAGGTTGTTGGAAATTGTTTGAATCAATTTTTACCTTTATGTGAAGTTATTGGGTTGTAGAGATGCTTTAAGGCTTTCGAGATTATTCGAGATCCCGAAAAAATCTTAATTTGATGTTGCATGATGTTACAGATAAATCAAATTGTTTCACAGATTTTTCTTTTTGGAGGATTTAACATACCGTATATTGTACGGGAGTATGTTGATAACAATTTGACTCCTATTGGGGGTATTTAGACGGATCCATCACTACATCACATCATTCCACACTATTTCGTTCACACGTAAAATATCGAAACGTCATCACAATTCACAATTGCAATTTACCTATGTATGTGTAGAATTATTTTCATTATTATTGTGATACATCATGATACATCACACAATTTTGATTTACGAATGACGAATAAACAGCGAATTCAAAAACAAAAAATCCGAACCTAAAAAATACGTATGGTTTTTCCAATATATTAGTGTATCATCAAAAATCCACACTTCAAAATCAGTTCGTAGGCAAAGAAGTAAGCAACGAGGAAATGATGCGACATAGTGAGGCATCGTCTAAACTAGCTCATTAACATGAATGATGAGATGGAAAACTTCATCTCTCATATATGTTTATTGGGGTTAAAACAATGTAACAGAGTTAAGAATAATAGTGGTAATCTGGCTCTTGTACAATTTGACTGGATCATCTAGTATGTTTCACTTTCCGCTAAATATTTCCGTTATATTTGAATATTGCAAGAAAAACGTGAACTCATGGTTTTTCAAATTTAAATTGCGCGATTACATTTCTTTAAATGTATTGCTGAATGAGTATGATTGGTCGTCTTTTTAGGATTGCGATATTGCAATTCGCAAATCGGTAAATATGGCGGATTTGCGAATCGCAAATTTATTTGCGTAATATAATCAATAAATATTTCCACAAACGCTCGTAAAATTTCTAACGATTTGCTTGCTTGCTAACCGAGAAAAAAGATCGTGTATATACCATCTTTAATATTTAGCAACAAATTGGGTTGCTAAGTTATCGTGTATAACATTTCTAGCAAATTCGCAAAAATGACTGCTTATCTGAGTATCGAGTATCTAGCCCAATATAGATGATATTTATGTTAAGCGAATTCTATCGAAACATTAATCTAGGTATTAAGACCTAGAATGAAAGCTTCAAGCGTAAAGAAGGAACTGTGGTATAATAATGAATAATGAAATCTAAAAAATAGAAAAGACATAAGGCTCACAAAAAATACAAATTACATTCTAATGCGATTACGCTTACCCACTACTTATGATTACTTCTTTTTGAATCTTTTTGGTTATATTATTGGAAGTGTCAATACGTTTAAGGATTTAGGTATAACATTTACTACGAATGTTTCTTTTCATAAACACATTGATATGTCCATTTCTAAACGGTGTTGCATTCTAAAGCGGATTATATTCATGGGTTTGTTAAAAGATTTTAAAGGTTTTCATAATCGTTATGTGATTCAAACTTTATACCTCTCTTTTGTTCGGTCTCTATTGGAACACAGTGTTGCCGTATGGAATCCGTTTTATATTAACTACTCAGATCACATAGAGAAAGTGTAAAAGTGTTTTTTAAAGTATGCTCTCTTGAGATTTTGTGTTTGCCATCAACTTATTTTAATAAAGTACGGTCGACTTTTCACTTTAATCTATCTAGAACTGCATTTAAGTAATTATTAAATTTAATGTAACCAGTTGTTTAAAGTTGGTGAAAAGGCTTTTGGATTTTAGAATATATCAGATTTTTCGTGAGTAAACAAAGCAACTAGATTATACAAAGCCGTAGTCTAAAAAGCGAAGTTTTTATAAAGGAATTAGAAACGAGGAAAAAAAACTTTTCATCAAACATATGGGAAATCACATTTTATCCTAAGACAAATTTTTAAATGAAAGGTCTACAAGTTCTTAAATATAATCTCTGAGATTTTTTCATAAGCGTTTGAATTTCAACATATATGAACATCGATTAAGAAAATCGTTCTCTTTCTCTTAATAAATGGTTTATTTATACCAAATGTTTATAACAACATCATTCTGGTCAAATAGAAATAAAATCTTACTACAAATCGTGTAAAATTTGGTAAAATCGACCCAAAAATTACATCCTGGGGAATTTTCAAGTTTAAAAATTGTAGGGAAAGCAAAATAATTCACAAAATATGAATGTTTTAAGAACGGGATACTATCATATTCCCGAACGGAAAAATCCTCCAAAAAATACCGGAAAATACAAAGTAAACTGCTCAATCGAAAGAGAAGACCCCAATAAATTGTTGATACCTAAAATATGAAAACAAAAGGAATCTACATAATTTCATGTCATCCTTGCGCGGAAAGGACCAATGCTAAGCGGTTCTGAGGAGTTTTTATTTTAGTATGTGAAATACAAACGTAAATATTTTTACAAATGTTAATATTTTTGAAATTTTTCTGGCGGTTTCCTGTCATCCTTACGCAAAGGGTCCAATGCTAAGAGGCTTTGGGGGGTTCTCTATTTTAGTATGTGAATTATTATTAAAAAATACAAATTTTTCAAAAATGGTTCAATAACTATGAATATTATAATTTCAAAAAAATCGTCAGGGCGGGGGTGTGGGCCCCCATCCTCCAAGGTATAAAACGAATTAAAATAATATTTCAAAAATATGTCATTTTTAAAAAACTAGGTTTTTTGGGATTTTTTTTTGGGGATTTTTTATTTTGGATAAAGATACCAACCGTTTAAGAACTTGTGATAATTTTGTGATTATTAAATAATTTGTTTTGGTATTTATCTGTCAACAACTATAGACATCTGACGTTCACTAGTAAAATTAAATATAAATTTAGTAAGTACCTACTATTTTACTTCGTCAGGGAACAGGGTCGAAAGGCCGAATGTCGAAAGGCCGAATGTCGAAAGACCGAACGCCGAAAGGCCGAATGTGTCGAAAGGCCGAATAAGTCGAAAGGCTGAATAGGTCCAAAGGCTGAATGTCGAAAGGCCGTTTGTGTCGAAATTGATTTTAATTTTTCATCCTTTTACGAATGAAAATTTTCAAAATTTTTATTTTTATGAAAACCAAAATTTATATGTTTTATCAAAATTTTTGTATAAAAATGTTTAATAGTAAATCGCCTTAAACATTAAAATCTTCTTACGATTTTTTCTGCCGGGTTGGTTATGAAACCTCAACGATCGTTACGTCGAAATAAAAATATCGAAATCGAAATCTCGAATTAATTAAATACCGAATTAAAACGATCTAGGAATAATTAAATTAAATGCATTTTTACCATTTCCTTATTCAGCACATCTTTTTAGTTTTCGAGATTTTCACATTCGAGACTTTTAAAATAAACTACATATTTTGAAATTCGAAATTCTAAAATTCGAGTTTATTTTTTCTTTCGATATTTTGTTCATTCGTTATTTCGTTTGGCGAGGTTTTAAGACTACCCCTGTTTTGTCATATAATTAAAAATTAGGGTTGGCTACCTTATCTAGAAAAAAATAATACAGAAACTGTAATTCCCGAAAAAAACAGAAAAAAAAATCCAAAAACAAAAAAAATTCAGAAAAACCAAAATCCAGAAAACTAAAATCCAGAAACACATCAAAGTGCGGAACAAATTAAAATTAAAATTAAAATTTATAAAATGTCAACCTTTCAGATATAGATCAAAGGAATCGTATCGCTCATATCGCTTCTACTGATAGTTCTACCACAAATGCTTCAAGTTATTTTGTGGTTGGCTTAATTCGTTGGGTTAGTATGGCATCGACGAATGTATTGGAGCGAATTGGGGATTTAATGCTTCGTCAACCTTGCAGACACAGATCAAAGGAATTGTATCGCTCGAATCGATTCTACTGATTGATGAATTTTTTTCAATTATTTTAAACGGGAAAGCATTATATGAACGAAAAAAAAAATCTCGACTTAAAAAAAATCTCGAATGAAATTCAGTTATCGAAAAAAAAAATATCGAAATAAAAATCTCGATTTAAGAAAATCGAAAATAAGTAACTCGAGGACAAAATATCGTTTTTCCGATTTGACAAAATATCGAATTCGAGATTTTGATAATTGGTTTAATATCGTCGCTACCATCTCAAACTATCGATTGTGAAAATTTTCTTTTTAGGACGGCAAAAAATATTCGATAATTTCACTTAGTAACATTGAGAAAAATGTGCATATTATTCGAAACTTTGTCAGAACCATTATTTACCAATTCTAGAGCTAAGTAGCGAATATGAAAAATCAATTTTTTCACATTCGATAGTTTGAAATGATAGCGACGATATGTAAAAAACATTAATTATATTAACTCAATTTAAAATTTTATTAATAATATTTCAATAATAATACAATACATAAGTAAATATTTAATTTAGTTTAATGTTATAAGCTAAACCTTTCAAAAAATGTAAACTGTTTAATCAAAGCTGGTTTTCCAAAATATATGTTTTATACATATTGTTATTTTTCGAAACCAGTTCTCGGTTTAATTTTTTGGTATTACCGGCAATGACTTTTTCTATCACGGTCATGCTATTAACCTATTCCACTTGCAAATCTTTAATTAATTTATAAACGCCAACGTGTGATCTACCTACAATAATTTTAAGACTTTTCTGCCATGCCTCAACCTCAACGTTATTTTGTATAAAGGTGAAAATCTAGGAATACTATTTTTTGTGCCATACAGATACATAGTTATTTTCAAACCAAGGCAAAATTGTACGGGTGTTCTTACATAAATAAGGCTTTATGGTTTCGTAATACTTAACTATTTCAGTGTCTGTTAAGAAAGCTAGGCATTTCAACATTCTCATGTTGAGCAAGGATTGTTCATAACTTCCATATTTTGATAATTTTTCATGTTGTATCCTCCGAAACAAAATTTGTCCAAAATGAAAATAACATGCTTTATGGAGTGCGCTTGGAAAGTAATTGTTTGACGCATTGATCATTGCAATCTCGAAATCGTCATCACATACTTTGGTTTAAGTTCAATGTTATTACAGCAAGCTATATGCAGGATTTCATAAAAAACTTCGTTGTAACATTCTTGCGATTTGGCACTCATAAGGCAAAATAATAATGGCATAGTAACATCTCCTAAACGCTCATGAATAGTAAATAGTTAGGTCATTATGCTAGGAACCACATTAAACCTTCCATTCATTAGCCACATATTTGTTTCTGATAAGTAGTAGATGCTTTTGATTGTACCCATTACAATAATTTTTTTTTTACCGTAGGTCTTCTCCGATAATACAAATACAATAAATAACCTAAAAATTATTTATTACTAAATGGAATAACTTTCAAGTTAAATGATTTACCTTCAACATGAATCAAATCAGTTGGAATTGTTATGGATTCCAAAGAAGTCGGTCCCTTTATAGTATTCCTCCTTACACATCTGATCTTATTTTGCAGTACTTCTTTTTTTTTGGGAGATAAACCCTACAATTACTTTTACAGCTGATCAAACCGTCATTGATAATTTGCGATTGCGGCCGTGTTGAGTCACATGCCAGCTGTTTAATAAACTCGTTTATTTTTAGTACCTCGATACGACTAGCGACAGGTTCATGATTGTGCTCTTGTGACAATTTTGTAATTGTGTGTTTAGAACAATCTAACTTCGTTGACAATCGTCCACGACAACCCATTTTTTTTCTAATTTTCACATGACCACCTAAAATTTCGGAAGTGGTTTTTCTGAATTTTAAGAAAATTCCTTCAATAATAACTTATCCCAGTTTTTATTGGTTTTAGTTATTTTAATACATTTATTAAGGTTATTCGCATCATTAAGCTTATTCGCAAATTTGCTATTTTTTGTTTTTAATTTTAATTAACTTCGGTTGCTGAATAATGTATGTTATATGCTCAGTCTGCTATACATATATTACATGAATGTTACCATAGCCTTCTAAATTTATAAATTTGATGTCAATTTTGATATTGTATAAATAAAAAGTGTAACAGTTAACCTGCAGAATAGATTCGAGGTTTAGGTAACAAATCTAATTAAATTACATTTATAATTTACATTTGGGTACAAATGTAAAGGGTTTGTAAATACTTACCACAATAAACTCCTCTGTAGACTTAATCTTTGGAGAAAATGATCGATTTTGGATAAGAATTGATATTTATAATCGGGCCGCCCGATATATTTCTATTTTCGAGATTTTCAGTTCGAAATTTTCCTTTTTCGAGATTTTTAGTTCGAGAAATTTTTTTCGAGCACATCCTTTTCGACCATCTATGCTCAACCCATTTTAAACAAAATATCATATTTTTTCTGTATTTGTATCTGGATTGATTTTCCGGAAATTTATAAATTTTTTTTCCGGATTTTTTTTCTGGATTTTTACTTTTCCACTATTCTCGATTTTAAAATTTCTGGACTTCTTTTTCCAGGCAAATGTAGTGATCCCATTAATTAATTATAATAAAAAATGGAAATATGTACTTAAATAAATTTTTTTTTTCCGACAAAATTTGATCACATTAATTTGCTACATTTTCAATTTATTTAAACTATTTTACATTAAGAAATAAATTCAATGGTTTTATATATTCATTTCAATCAATTAAGTGAAGGAAAATTTCATGAAGATTCGGCTTTTTGACCTATTCGGCCTTTTGACACATTCGGCTTTTCGACATTCGGCCGTTCGACACATTCGGGCATTCGACATTCGGCATTTTGGCTTTCGGCTTTCCAACCCATTCGGTCTTTCGGCGTTCGGCCTTTCGACATTCAGCCTTCCGACATTCGGCCATTCAACATCGAACTTTCGTCAGAGCCAACTTTGTTGTATTTTTCAAAATGAAACTTTGAAAAATATATTTTAAAAATAATTTTATTTTAATAATTCCTGCAATTAATATTTACTTAATACCATTATAGCCTTCTTGCAACTAACTATGTTTTGTATTAACTTTAACGTAATCAGTAGTAAACAATATAATAATAGTACTATTTAGTTTTAGTTATTCATAAACTGCCTTTTTCGGGAGTTGCTAGTTATTTTCAGGATTTGTTCAAAAATTTGCAAATGTACAGTGGTGAAAATCTTTTAAATAGTTTCTGACTCAAATAATAACAGACAGCTATAACGACAGCTACCACGTAGAGATTAAAGCTATTTTTGCTATAGTATTGGCCTTATGTATATGTAGAAGATAGCTAGTGGAAAACATTTTGAAGTGTTTGTACTAAACTTCGTCCCAGTTTGACTTTTATTCACTCTCTCAAAAATTTCAAGAATTTCTTTAATTAATATAAATTTAACATTCATACCCAATTAATAATTGGCATCAATCACAAACGATTAATTTCAAATCAAAACTCATTAATCTAAATATATTATAAAACAAGTGGTAATACACGATTAATTCCGCGGAATTACTAACTTAATCAAAATCAATCAATCAATCTTAATTAAAATAAATATTTACTCTAGGCACACACATTTACATTTATACGAGTATATGTTTACATAAGTAAACTGTACTTACATTTAAAAACGCATCGACCATCACTATTTCATCATCTGGATCATGTGGGGCTGATAACGCTTTATCAAAATAGTATTTTAATGTTTGCCGATAAAAAACTTTTTGATTATCATCACTAAATTTGGCTTCTTTGCGACGATATTGCCTAAAATAAAATTTAAAAAAAAAAATAAGGATACAATAATTATGAACTTCAGTCATATACTACTACTTCGACATACCGATAAACATATGGTCCAATTTCTTTAACAATTGGTTTTTGTATACCACGATGTACCGCATCCGGATTCGTCACATTAAATAAATAAACTTTGAAATAAACCGGCACAGGTAGTGTTTCCCAATATTTATAAGTTTCGGATTGTTTTTGAATTGCCACTTGCTATTTAAAGTTTAAATATACAAAAAAACAAAAATAATACATATTAATGAGATAATCCTTGTAAATTAAAATTCGATGACATAAATGATTTAGAAAACAATGCAGCAAAATAAAAATTCTACCAAAAATCCCCGCATAATCAGTAAATTTGTTTATTAATTCCCAAAAATGGTTTTAATAAATCGATAAAATTATTTACGTTTCGTATATCATTGTAAACATACCGCAGAGTAAATAGATTTAATATTTTTAAATCCCTAATGAAATCAACTTCAAATGTCAAAGTTATTTACAAATGAAAATATTTACAAATAGATCATATATGACAAAATAATTTAGAGAAATTCTGTTTTGTTGTTGCCGCTTTTGTAAGAAAAAAATCTCTCGAGCTTTTAATTTGTTTATTTAGATTGCTATTGCAATGCGATTTATTTTAAATTCTGCTCATATCATTTCCATATAATTTCAACAATTAAACGAGTTGCATGCAATGACTTAATTTTATCAATTTGCGATAATATGGCTCATGTGAAATTTTATTTAACCCCGCATTGTAATCGGGAAGAAATATTTGAAACGAAACATTTTTTTTTAATTTATTTCAAGTTAATATTTTATCAAAAATGTAAGAAAATTTCTTAATCCACTTTCGAAGTGCCTATGATTAAGAAGAATGAATTCTCTCACCAGGCCATGGCGATTCGACTGATTATACCACATTGCTCTAATACATATTGCACAACGAAGTAACTAAGTAATTAAAAACTAAAAAAATAGATTTCATCCAAGTAGTAGGAAAAGAAGCGCCGGAGTCACCGCAACCAACGAAAAAAATGGAGCCCTTATATTAACCACCAAAAGTATAAAGCAGCGACCTGCACGCAGTTGAATCGGAAGACTACACTCAGTCCCCACACGTTAACGGCAAATCCACCAGGTAACGTGTGTTCATCTACCATCAATATTGCTGTAAGTAATATTTTATATACGAGTGCAGTTCAATAAGTCCATGATAAATGAAAGGAGGCAATTGTTTTTCGATCAAAACTCATTTTACTTTTCTACATAATCACCTTTTAGCTCAATACATTTAGTCCAACGTTTTTCCAATTTCCCGATCCCTTCCAAAAAATAACTCTTCAAAAAATGAGTTTGTTTCAGCAATCATCTCATCGTTTGAGCCAAATCTTTTCCGCGAAGCCATTTTGTTATATTCGGAAACAGGAAATAATGGCTGGGGTCAAATCTGGCGAATATGGTGGATGTGGAGGCAACTCGTATCCTAACTCAAGGAATTTATCATCTCGTCTACACACGTATGCACACGTGTATTGTCCTGATGGAAAAGAACTTTTTTCTTCGCCAAATGTGGTCGTGTTTTCCCTTAACCGTCGCGAAATCGGTCCAATAAGTTGGCATAATATTTTCCGTTTATCGTTTTTCCCTTTTCAAGGTAATCGATGTTTATTATACCGCGTGCATCACAAAAAAATGTCGTCATCACCTTGTTGGCTGACAGACCCACCTTTGTCTTCTTCGGCTTCGATTCTCTCGGAGAAATCCACTGCTTCAACTGTTTCTTAGCCTCCGGTATATGATAATGGACCAATGTTTCATCCATATAGTTACGAATGGACGCAAAAATCCGGTAGGATTACGATAAAACATCGCCAAACATTCCTTTGAATTTGTCATTTACGTTTGTAATCAATCGAAAGCAAATGCGGCACCTAACACGCGAGGGACGAAAATCATAGGAGATTTTGTCAAAACGAAGCTTTTGCAGGCATATCCCTTGGGAAACACACAGATCATTAATCAGCCTTTTATGGTAAAAAGGTAAACTCTTTTAAATCAAAGAAGAGGGGACCACGGTGCTAACGATGCAATGAGTTTGGTCACATTGCGGCATGCTGTAACAACAAGAATATTGGAAAGTCACCTGAAAAAGAAAACAAATCCAAGTCAACTGGAAAATCTGCTTTCATCTTAGCCTGCGCCGTTGGTGATGTGAAAGTAAATGAGTGGTATATTGACTCTGGTGCCTCTGCACACATGTGTAAGCACGGTGATTGGATGCGTGACGTTAACGACTTGTCGAGCAAAGAAATTGTGTTAGCAAATAATTCGAAACTTGAAGTACAAGGAATTGGAATTGTCGATTTGCATGCTTAAAAAACAATGAGAAGCACACAATCGCATCAGTTAGAGATGTCCTTCTTGTACCAAAATTGTCAGCAAATTTGCTTTCGGTTAGTCAAATAACCAATCATAATAATAAAGTTATTTTTGACAAAACTAGCAAACACCGATAATGGTTCGGGGTATGTTAATAAATGCATGGTTAGTTTTATGCAAAAAGAAGGTAGACGACACCAGACGACAGTATCGTATTCTCCTGAACAAAATGGAACGGCGGAGCGAATGAATATAGTACTCTCGTGGAGAAAGCGCACTGTATGTTGTCTGATTCAAACTTACAAAAATTATTCTGGTCGGAAGCTATAGCTACAGCTGCTCATCTCGTCAACCTTTCACCGACGAAAGGTCTTGATAACAAGACACCCGAAAAAATTTGGTCTGGAGTAAAACCGGATCTGCGCCATTTAAGAGTTTTTGGAGCAAAATCTATGTCACACATACCGAAACAAAAACGTAAAAAATGGGATTTCAAATCTGAGGAATGCATTTTTGTTGGCTACTATGAGAATTCAAAAGCTTACCGATTATTCAGTAAACAAAATGGTGACATATTAAATAGGCGTGATGTAACTTTCATTGAATCGTCGTACGAATAACTACAAACGATGATAATGAAGTGGGGGAATCATCAAGCACGCCTCTTTATTGCAATATAGAAGAAGTGAAGGAAACGCCGACATTCATAAATAGAAGCTGCTGCAGCCGATGAATTGTGTTCCAATGATGGATTATATTCCAATGACGAAATAGGTTCTAAAGTTATAGATAACAATGTAGAAGCCATCGAAGAAAGTAACAAGAGCATCAGGAAACAGCCAGCAATCTGAAGTACGCTTAGACCTCTAACATATGAAGAGGCTATGAGCTGTCCTGAATGCGATTTGTGGAAAAAAGCGATGCAAGAGGAATATGAGTCTCTTCTTGAAAATGAAACCTGGAATTTAGCAAATATTCCACCGAATAGAAAAGCAATCCAGTGCAAGTGGGTCTACAAAACCAAATGTTAATGGAAATATTAACCGTAACAAAGCACGCCTTGTAGTTAAAGGTTGTTCTCAACGAGAAAGTATCGACTATGAAGAGACATATTCGCCAGTTGTCTGCCGCAGTGAAACGCGGTTAAAAGAATCCTGAGATACTTTCGTGGTATTGCATCAGCCAAACTGGAATTTTCAAAAGACGGTAATTCAAAGGTAATTGGATATTCTGATTCGGATTGAGCCAACGACATAGACGATAGACGATCGGTTACTGGCTATGTTTTTAAGCTTCAGGATGGAGCTATTTCTTGGAAAGCAAGCGACAGCCGACGGTTGCTCTTTCCATAACGGAGGCAGAGTACATGGCACTCTCCGACGCAGCTCAAGAAGCTTTATGGTTACAAAATTTTGAAATCTATTTAAAGTTGAGCTTAACTCTAGATGCAACTACTATTTGTTGCGACAACAGGAGTGCTATAAGTTTAGCATCAACTGATGCTTATTACGCCAGGACAAATCACATCGATATTCGACATCACTTCACACGTCAAAAAATTGAAGAAAAGGAGATTCAATTGACATCAGTTAACACTGATCAGATGGTTGCAGATGGATTAGCTAAGCCTCTCTTCAGCAATAAACATTTATTATGTTTACATGGAACGTGTTTGGTGAAACAGTAATTAACAGTTCTAGTGCGAGTGTTGGAAAGTAGAATGTTTATGTTTATGTTTGTGTATACATTGTTTGAAAAATAAAATGCGCTTATTTCTGGGACGTTGTATGAACATCACTTGTCTTTTAATTAATATATACTCCATAATAATTCAACAAACCACCCATACCAACATAAGATGCTGCCGTTCAATTTTTTAATAAACGAAAAAATACATCACTATAGACTAGAGTATAATAACAACATCAACAAGAATATAACGAAGGTTTCTAAAAAACACGGATAAATGATAGCATTTAAAATAAAACAACAAATTAGGGAATCGACTCAAACAACGTAACATAAAAATACCCATACCCAAGAATATATGTAACGATTCCCCCAAATTCTACATCGGACAAACTGGTAGAAGTTTTGAAGTCAGGCTTACAGAACCTATACAAGAAATCGGAAAATCCAAAAAACGTCTCGAAATATGTATAATACTTGACTACAGAAAAACATAATTACTCTGACATCAACACAAACTCACAGGTATTACACAGAATACAATAGCCGCATTTCTTGACGCATTAGTAATCCGGATCAGATCAAAGTTTACATTGAAAACAAAAACAAAAATTAAATTTTTGTTGTTGTTTTCAATGTAAACTTTGATCCGATCCGGATCACTAAAGCGTCAAGAAATGCGGCTAATATGAACCACTAATGAACAGTTTAGAAGAACTGGAAATATACAAGGAACTTTATAACCCCTTTTTAGTTTTTACTAAACGAAAAAATTGGCCGCAACAAAATGTACGACCTCATTGTAAGTCCGTAAAAAATATAATTTTGGACATACACACCTACACACACACCAGATGATCAACAAATTCTTCTCATTTTTTATATTTAAAAAAGAAGGGAGGTACCTCCCCGTTTTTCTTATATAAATGATAAGAAGAAAAATAAAATAAAAGGGAAAGAAGATTCACAAGGCACGTATGCACAAAAAATAAGGTATAAAAGCAGTTTTTTAGCATAATTTTAGTTAGTTTCGTACTCTTTGTATTGGCCGTAAAACGAATTCCTGCGGAACCACACAATGTAGTTTTGCTGAAACACTAAAACAATCGTTTATCGTAATTTTTACTTTTGGGACACTTTCATCAGTTTTCTTTTTTGAACACATGACTAAGCCAAGTTTCAGAAAAATCATTTTATGGTCCAACAATTTACAACAATTCTAACATTTCACACTCAATAGTTTCTACGAAACGATTCGTTGTTCTTGTAAGTAATTTCTTAATTGTTGTAAATTTTCAACTAATATTTTGTTTAGTTATGTGCTTGGTTACGCGTAACTTAAGAACATTTCCACTTTTTATGTTATCCAAGGTTCAAAAAATATCAATAAATTACTTTCAAGGATTAAACGATGGCAAATTTCAGATAAAATGATTATAAAACTATAATAGATAATTCTGGCGTTCGCATATATTGCTATATCAAACTGCACATACCATCTGATCAAATTTGATCCGGACTGGTCCATTTCCATTTAAACCGCGCGCGTAAATCGAATCGGTACAATATATTTTTTCTAGGTTGGTACAATCTTCTTTGACATTCGTGTGACGTTTGAGCAAAATACCTCCATTAGTGTGAGTTTGGCAACCATTTGTTTACGACGCAAAAAGTTTGTCAGGCGACTTTTACTATAAAAAAAATTGAACAACGAGTTTGCTTGAAATTTTGTATTTCCAATGGAATTACGGCTACAGAATCATTAAAAAGGTTGCAGAAGTGTTTGAGTCTATACTCTATCGAGAACGCAAGATTTGAGTAGAGGTCGCAAAAGAGATGCTTGCCAACGTAGCTGATGACCCTACATTTATCAAACGAACTATTACTGGTGACGAATCGTGAGTTTATGAATATGACGTCGAAACTATCCAACAATCTAGCAAATGGCGCGCCAAAATAAGCCAAAACCGAAAAAACCACGTCAAAGTCGGTCGAAAATCAAGGTAATGCTCATCGTTTTCTTTGATTATAACCGTGGTGTGATTCACCATGAATTCATTCCAGAGGGTCAAACGGTCAATAAAGCATACTATTTTCCGAAACTCAAATATCCACTCCGGGGAACGCGCCATGAGTCGGTTGAAGCAATAAAAATAAATTCGCTGAAGGGGCTAAAGGCCATCCCGGCCGAGGCATGCTTGTATTGGCTCAAAAGGAGCCTATTTTAAAGGCGATAATAACGATTTGTAATAAAATACATGTAATAAAAATGTTGTTCTTTTTACTAGTCCGGGTCAAATTTGCTCAGATGGTACTATAACATTCAATTAAAAATTCCAATCAAATTTATTTGTAATTCGAGAGCTTTCAAACAACAATGTTCTCCTAATTCTCCACTGATGTTTACAGATAAAACGTAATATTTCGCATTCTTGAAATTTATTGACAACTTCATCAATTACAATACATCATAATTATTAACTATATAGTCACTATAGTCAATTCACTTGCTGCACTAAAAATAATTTTCAATAACAACACAATAAAATATGAATTATATTAAATTAATAAAATATTAGAAAATAATATTTAATTCTAAATTAATTCAGAAATTGATTATAAACAAGGAATTTGCGCACTTGCCACGTAAAGGCCACGGACAAACTCGTCGTATACATACATTATGATAATAAATTAGAAAATAAATATTGCACACACAAAAACACGTTTCTTGTACTTACTTGTGCAATTTGTTGTTTAATTACCGGTGGTAGTATAAAAATTTTCAAAATGATCGCCAAAAAAATCGAAACAACACTGACAATTCCACCAATTAATGGTTTTGAAACCATATTCGTATTATAGTGGAGTGTTCACCCTAATGATATAATCCACTCAACTCAATTGAACTGTTTTACCATCGGCAATATTAGCCGAATAATCCTGTGTATATAATGTAATTATGTGTTCTAAAAAACAAAAAAATTTGTTATTCTTGCATCAATAACTCTATGTATATGGCCCGATAAAAATCTTGATCTCGATAAATTTGTAAATAATACCCATAAACGCGTATATAATCAGTAATCACCATAAATACCATATATAATAAATTTTTTGTGGATTTAATGGTTTCGACGGTGGTAGAGCGGAGACGACCGGAAAAATTTAAAAATTTAAGTGTAATTATAGTTACTCTTTAGATTATTGTAGTACTTGTTTAATATTTACTGAGAATTTATAATTTTTGAAATTATTTTTAATCAATTATTTTATCTGCTTATATCGATAGGAAAGGCACCAAATGCATCTCATATAGCCGATCAAATAATTATAGTTAAGTGTGATTGAAGGTTGATACATTAATTTGTTTTTTTAATAAAATATGTAAGGTAAATTTGAATGGTTGGCGCTTTAAACTCACAGTTATCTGAGACATTCAATCCTTGATTGACGTCTGTGTATTTTTTACTGTGGGGTGATTTCGTTTTAAGGTTCAGAACGATTTTTTTTTCCTAGATTCTTACTACTTAGGTAAACATAAAAAAAATAAAATCGTTAATAATTAATAGTTTTAGCTTGAGAGATTTTGCTAGTATAGATAATTCCTGCCTTTACTTAGTTTGTAACTTGGTTTCTTGGGAGGATATTTTTTGTCTTAGTTCTGCAACTACCCAAATAGAATTTTTCAACTCGTATATTAGTTTGGTCTTTGATAGTTGCGTTCCGCTTAAAAAGGTTACTTTTAAAGCGAAATCTCCGCTTTGGTTGTCTCAGGAAGTTTCGAATGCCATAAGTATTAGAGTTAATAAATATCGTTTAACGCTAGATTTACGGACAAAATTGCATACCTATTTTTACTGAAACTCGTTATATTGACGGGTATATTAAATTTAATATTTTTTCGTTTCATATTTCATAATTTATTTCATATTTTGAAAAGAGAAAAAATTGAATTTTTTCGACATTTCATTCGCTACATTTTTCGCTCGGATATCTATTTGCTTTTTATGTGCATTTACCACAAACATAGTTTTTGCAATTGAAATATATGTATACTAATAGTTTTGATTTTTTACAATATCCAATTTGACAATGCTTGCGAATATTGGACTTATTTTCTGTTGGTGATAAGGCAATTTGAGGAAGGTTTCTGGATTCACTTTTGTATTCAACGGCAAGCTCATCAGCCAATTGGAAAAGATATTTTTTCTGGACATATTTAACCCTTTGATTCCCTCATATAGCACCTAAGTGTTGATTGCCGCTAAATCTAAAATATTGTAAAAGACTTGCAGATGCCATTTGCGAGACCCTCCTTTTACGCTGAATTTTGCCATTTAGTTTTGTCATAAAACTTAATTGTCTCGGGAAGACGTTTATTTTTGCCGTTAACCGTGACAATTTTATGTTTTGTACTTAGTATTATTAGATTTTTTGCATTTTTATAGACTTAAAACACAAGACCCAGAAGTAGGAGAGCGATTTCATAGGTACACCGCTGTGTCAGCAGCTTCTGCCCATAAATCATCTCTGGAAGTCCTGATTCTAGTAACATGCACCGTGCCATCTCAACAATCGTTCTGTTAGCTCGCTCAGCTTCGCCGTTTTGTTGAGGAATATACTCAACTGAAAGTTGTCGTTAAATTTCGTTTTCTTTCAAATACTTGGTAAACTCATTACTCAAATATTCTTTTCCGTTGTCACTTCTAAGCATTTTCAGATTAGATTATTGAATTCACGAAACACCAAGAAAATTTCATCCCGTGTTTTCATAAAATGCACATATATTTTTCGTGAAAAATCATCGATGAATGTTACGAAATAATGGGCTCCTCCAACAGACTGAGTTCGCATAGGGCCGCATTTAAAAATTTTGGAGGTCCCTTCAAATTCATGCCACAACCATATTATTTTTATACAGCTGAAATAATGATTTGAAATTTAAGTGACCGTGTCTCTGGTGCCACTTCAACACAGTTTTTCTGCTTGATTTTCATCTAAAATTCTATTAAATGTAATTGCGTTGATTTGTTGTTGCATTGAAATCATAAATGGATCCTCGGGTTCCATGAAACTTTTGGCTGCTAGTTAGATTTTCTATAACCGTTAGGCGACGCTGATTTTACGTAATGATTCTTCGTCATTTGTTGATTTTTGCTGCGCATTTCAACTGCAGGCAAGCATAATTCATGTGCTAGATATCCTTGAAAAAATTTCGTTGGTTATCATTCACTCGAAGTCTTGGATTATGTCCCGATGGATAAGATATGCTACTAATGCAGCCACATCGATCATGTTATAAAAAACGCTAAAGGTCATCGTTTCGTTTTCCGTTTCACGGGGTATTTACTCAGCATTTTGTCCATCGTGTCAACCCTTCCTTTAGTTTTATTATATTGCAGTATTTTATATATTCCGGTTTTCCATTAAGGGGCTCGTCAATCTCACTTGTTCTATGCATCAATGACAGAAGAATCACTGATTTGTTCTTCTATGGAACATATGAACACACTATTGCATCTTTGTTGAATGCAAAATTAATCGAACCACATACTCTTTGTTTCGCAGGCTGCATATTAGCAGGTAAGAATGTTTTGTTTCTTCGAACCGTTCCTACTAATTTCATACTCCATGAGCTCAACGTTTCTGAAAACTGCAAACTTATAAAAAAGTTATCGGTTGTGATATTCCTTCCAGATCCTTTGTATAATGCAACCAAATCCAAAACAGTACGCTAACCAACATTTGTTTGATGAGGACCATCGGCTTGGAGAGTAAGCATTATTGCAGAGGGTAATCATTAGCTGAGTCACAAGCCCAGAAAATTTGTATGCCATACTTAGCCAGTTTGGAAGGCATATACTGCGTAAATCTCGTATGTCCCCTAAGAGAACCTCTGCTCATTTACGGTTATTAATTCGAATAGGGTGTAACCTTTTTCGAGGTTTTTATTCATCATGGACCAAATATCTCTATAATCGGAGCAGCTTTGCCACTTTTAAGACGTGCACTTCTTATATTTGGATTGTCGAATCTAATAAATCGAAGCAATAATTTAAATTTATCACTGCCCTAATGAGTGGTAAAGTATCTAATGTCCACATTTCGTCAGGGTCAACTTTACTTTTAATTAATTGTTATAGAAGCCCTCCAAGACTCGGTTTCCTCACATTTCACAAAACAAAATCGATTTCAGGGTGTATTTTGCCATTTATAATTCGCTAGAATTTGCAGAGCCACCTTTTCGTCGTAGAATATTACGTGCCAAAGTTTGAGCACAGAGTAACGGAGCAGTATGCCATGTAGTTCTTTTCTTTGCAACAATAATTTCATTTTCTTCCATAAATGATGGTTCAATTTCAAGACTTTCGTCAGAGTCAAATAGTTCGGCCGTTTCTATACCAAATTTCTGTTCATTATCCGATTCCTCGTTGTCTATGGTTTGGGGTTCTGGAATATATTCATCTTCGTTTCATGCATTGTATGGTTCAACTTCAGAATTATCAGATTGTTCTAATAAATTTCGCAATTCAGCATACGTAAGACTATATACAAGTAACAATAGTTTTTATTTAATTGTTTACAAAACTATAAACAGATTTCTGTTATACCTTTGATTCTGTCTTCTTCGAGAAGACTCATTACTTGAAATATCCCAAATGGATCAGCTATACTAAAATCCAATTTAAACTGCTTATGGGATTAATTTAATTTTTCAATCATTACAATTTTAATAAATAAAAATGTAATTTAAGTAGACAATATTTCCATACAACTTCATATAGCAAATTTTTGTTACAGCCTATATCACATACTGGAAAGGATGAAATATTAAAATGGCGTATAAATTTTGATTCCTCTACTGGTTAATAGGTGTCGCTTTCTATACTTTTCAACCAACCGTAACCATCTAACCCTTAATGATTTGACACTTTAATATTTTGACAAATAAATCAAAATAATTTTATTATTTTATTTATTGAGTTATAAAACTAAAATATTATTTAAATAAATATGATATTTTATTCTTTTGAAATATAATAAATTTAAGTATAATATTGTTTTTTGTTTCCCCTGATAAATTTTGAATTTGTGGGTTAGTGCTTATTGAAGATAAGCCATCGATATGTTGTTTCTTTCTTCAGCTGGATAAAGGTTAAATGACAACGTCGTCCTAATGGTGAACCGACGCAAGTGCAAAAATGTATACAGAGTCTGAACCATTCGACGAACAAAGTAGTAATCGATTGACCCGAGAATTGGTCCGCCTCTGCAGCCTTAATATCACGAAATACATAATAACACAAGACAAATGAACAAAAACGAGACGAAGAAAATATTTTAATTCTTTTACCGTCTTTTACAGAGCATTCACAATGAAAAAACTTTTTACTTTTTACTTACCGGCTTGTATAAATTTCCAACATAACGAACAAAAATTTTTGTTCGTTATGTTGAAAATTCGGAATGATATCAAAGGGCCGAATGTCGA